>MZZL01000409.1:488961-939217 GCA_002749535.1 Apophysomyces variabilis | reverse complement strand
AACCCCCCCCCCCCAAAAAAAAAGAAAAAAAAAAGAAGCAAACAGAAATGCTGCTGCAAACTCAGCCGGACAGATGCATTTCAGCCAACGGTAGCCGCTAATCCATATACACTAAGTTTCGTTCATGATTTATCAATCAGTAAAGTTCAAACAATCTGAGCCATTTTTAATAAAGCAATGCATGGTATTGTTATATCGAAAAGATCATCTAACCTGGATTTAATCATGATTATTCTCCTCATTTCTGTACTTCTTAGATCATTTCTTTAAAAGGTTAGTCGACGGATCTGTTGCTAAAATGCATCCCTACGCAAAAGTAAATAACAAAAATAAGACAAATAAGACAAATAATGCAAAGGATGGCACTAGCGCGTTTCGATGTATATTCTTCCCCAAACTCAACGCCTAATTTCGAAGCCGTACGTGGTCGATGACAAACCAAATGTATTGTTATACAACTCACCAACTCAGAGATACGTAATTTATATAGAAGCAAAATCCAAGTTTGTCTATAACGATCTACACTAAGCCAAGACAAAGTAAAGACGTTTCAAACTAAGGTTTGAAAGGTTTTAAATGTATCAGCTGCTGCAAAGCAATTAGCATGCCATGTTCGCTCAATGCAAAGATGGGCATTACAATATGAGAAGGAACCTGACAGCGTCTTTACAATTGTAAAGTCAACGATCGTCCGCGTGTTTTAAATGGTGAGCATAAGTTACTATTTATTGAGTCATATCTCGCGCTACTCTTGAAATAAATTTTTTTGCGTCCGGAAAAGAGTCAAGCTTGCGCTAAGAGTAAAGTAGATATGCATCCTAAGTAAATACGTTGTGCTAGAAGTACATTTCACCTACACCAACCTGACCTTGCAGTGGACACCAAATCCATCCGAGCAACATGAAATATAAACCCATAGTTGGTAAATGGAAGGGTATACTGGAAGTCTCTTTAGTTATTCTCGAAGGGCAATCCCAACGCATGGATTCGGGCCCGCGGCGCACCATCCATGGTTGGTAAAGAGAAAAAGCCGCCAGGGGCTACAAATGGGAAAGGTGTTGTCAATATGCAATTGTTCATTCAATAAAAGATGAAGTAGGTACAGAAACCTTATCCAAATCCATGGCATACGAACACTGCCTTAGAAGGGTTGGTGCTCATCCTGGGGGGCGAGACGATGAAAAACATTCAAAGTGAGAGCGAAGGCACCTAGACCGCATCAACCACGAGAACACTGTCCAATATTACGTGAGTCTAGGGCAAAGTGTGCAATTCCAGAGCATGTATACTTACCAACAGTGGTACAAGTCCCGGCAAAAGAGAAAAGAAGTCCAAAGAAGAAGCGAAAGCGACAACAATTCGCACGCGTTTATGAAGGAACGTATCTAAAAACATCGTCATGACGTCTTACCCAACACTATCGTGGGATATTCTGGACCACACTCTTCAATAGCAGATAATGACAACAAAGGTGTTCGCTCGCTCAATAGGCATTGGAAGCGATATTGCTCATATAGTGTAATACAGTAGAAAAAAAAAGAGGGAAGCACAGAGAGATACAATGCCAAACTCAAACCTGGATGCCTGTACGAAAAAATCTATTTGTCAAGGGCTTATACGCACGAATGTACATGTAGCTTTCATTGACAAGTCATTCGCAAGGTATTAACAATATAAACATCGAACTTGTATGAGCTGACAGTTTAAGCGCAACAATACACCTACATCAAACTGAAATACGGAGTGAAATGTAAAATGGGATATCTTGGGGTGGCGAAAACTATCTTGCAAAATACTGTATTTTGGACAATGCATTGACGAAACTCTGTGGATTGTCGTTGCGCACCTGCTTCAGAGATGGAAGGAACTCAAACTATGCAAGCAAACACTTTATCCATTTGTGGAAGAACGAACCGCATTAGTGGTTGAAAAAGCTCGGTTACTACCTGCACACAGAAATAGCGAGATTAATATCCAAGAACATCTCGAGTGGGTGCGCCAAATGGGACATGGTCCATCAACAAAAACATAGCTTTTACGAAAGCCAGATATTGGTCTGCATTCTATATCAATATGAAACACAGCATGACATGGTACAAGGAAGGAGTCTTCTGCAAGTGATTGCAATGCCAAATACAAGAGCAAAGGCGACTTTAATGTCGGTGTCAACCTTGACATCTGGTATTATTAGATACAGACTGAGGGTCTGAACAGCCACCGTTAAATAGAAGAAAGAGGGCGGTACGATCTCATTTTGTAAGCAAAGGCACTGTAACTGGACATTATCTCGGCTCGCTTAACGTTAGGATGGATGAGCTGGACATATAGAAGAATATGAAGGGCTATCACTAGGCTACGGATAATGGTTCTATTTATAAGGCAGACGATATCATTGTAGGTTGGCATTGAGGCTGGAATCCATCGCTACACACGACTGTTTGCGACATCTGCTCAGGTACGATGAGGCAAACATCCAACATCAATGCTCTGGCGCAAGATCTCCTCTAACTGCGGATTATGAATCGTATTTCTCTCATCAAGTCAGACCGCAAAGCCTTGCTCGCCTTTTAGAGACACACGGTGGGTAAAGGTACTGTATAGGCTCGTTGATTTTCATTTCATGCTAGAGCCTAGCATGAGAGCATACATGACCACATTTTGAGTAAGACCAGCACGCTCTGTGTACGTTAGAACGGCGGTATCTCTGGTTTGCAAAGTCGGTCGACGAGCTCGACTTATTCATTGCAAAAGAAACCTGTAGCGATCGCTCCAGCTCTGTCACGCATTCTGGGGATGATACAACCATAACTCTGAGCTTTGTCGATCTCCGCAAGCTACGGGGCGGACCCACAAACCTAACAAGGTGGTGATTTATGATTGGCAGAATTTGCACTGATGTGTTGATTGGCTCCTGGTAAACAAAAAATAATAAAATCGATGGGGCCCTCTCCTCTGGCTGGCTCTTTGTTCCTCATCCCACACGTTATACATAGAAAGTCATGGGTTGTAAGTGGTTGACCGCTTCGTCTTCTTGAAAACTTTATCTTATTTCGTTCTTGACCAGTCCGGGTTCTCCATCTCGTGCGGCCTTTTATGGCCATCTTGCCCGAAATCGCGACACCCGATCGCAAGGTAACTAGGCGGATACCCAAAAAAAAAAAGATTCCCCCCACATATAATAATTCTTGTTGGATGTTACGCGTAGAGAAGTAGCATACTGATACATTTCTTATGTTATACGTTATTTTAGGTGCCATTTAATCAAAAAGTGATGTGGACTGCAGTGACCCTGTTCATCTTCTTGGTCATGTCTCAAGTCCCTCTGTACGGCATCATGTCATCCGATTCGTCCGATCCTCTTTTCTGGATGCGTGTCATCCTGGCCTCTAACCGTGGTACTCTTATGGAGCTGGGTATTACTCCCATTGTTACCTCGGGCATGATTATGCAACTTTTGTCTGGTGCCAACATTATTGAAGTCGATTACAGCTTGAAGGAGGACAGAGCGTTGTTCAGCGGCGCTCAGAAATGTTAGTAAATTTCCTGCTTTTTTTTTCCGCGTTACTGACTGGCTATGCCAACCAAGTGTTTGCGATGATTATTGCTTTTGGACATGCTACGGTATCGGTTCTCACTGGTTTGTACGGAAGTCCTAAGGGTATCGGTGCTGGTGTTTGTTTGCTCCTGATTGTGCAATTGGTGGTTGCCTCCCTTATTACGATGTTGTTGGACGAATTGTTGCAAAAGGGATATGGTCTTGGATCTGGTATCAACTTGTTTATTGCCACCAACATTTGTGAGACCATCTTCTGGAAAGCTCTGTCACCCACCACTACTAATGCCGGCCGCGGTGATGAATTCGAGGGTGCTCTGATTGCGCTTGTGCATTTGTTGTTCACCCGTGATGACAAGCGACGTGCATTGAAGGAAGCATTTTATCGTACCAATCTTCCTAACCTAATGAGTTTGCTGTCAACTGGTGCTATTTTCGCGTTGGTCATCTATCTTCAAGGTTTCCGTGTGGAATTGCCTGTCAAGTCCAACCGCGTTCGTGGTCAGCGAGGCACCTACCCCGTGAAATTGTTCTATACCTCCAACATGCCAATTATGCTTCAGTCCACCATGACCTCCAACATCTTCATGATCTCTCAGATGCTCTACAAGCGCTTCGACACTAACTTCTTGGTCCGTCTGTTGGGTGTGTGGGAACCTGAAAAGACTTCACAGCAGTTGCATGCCACTGGTGGTATTGCCTACTATTTGTCTGCTCCTCACAGTCTGATGGATGCCTTATCTGATCCCATCCATGCTGTGCTTTACATTGGTATCATGCTTGCTGGCTGTGCTCTTCTGTCCAAGACTTGGATTGAGGTTTCCGGTTCCTCCCCTCGTGATGTCGCTCGTCAGCTGAAGGATCAGCAACTTGTTATTGCCGGATACCGTGATACTTCGATGTACAAAGAACTCAAGCGTGTCATTCCTGTCGCTGCCTCGTTTGGTGGTGCCTGTCTTGGCGCTGTATCCGTTTTGGCAGATATGATGGGCGCCATTGGCTCTGGTACTGGTATTCTTCTGTGCGTCACCATTATCTTCCAGGTAAGTCGAAACAAGTGATTTGTGTTATTTTCCATTTTCGATACTTATACCTATGTTTAGTATTTTGAAATGTTTGTCAAGGAACAGATGGAGAGCGGAGCTGGTATGGAGGGCATGATGATGGCTCAATAAGGGGAAAAGAAACCAATATTATTCCTGAATTTTTTTTCTTTTTTGCTTTGCGTTAAACATTTGTATCTATATTAAAAGAAAAAAAATAATTCACATACATTAAGAAGAATTTGTCTTCCCGCGTAATTCCGGATAGCAACAATGTATCATATGAATCCCTCACTGTGGGCCGTAGCATGTTTAACAAAACGTTTCGAGTCAAAGGCACGGTAAACCACTGACTGATACAACACATTACAAGGTTTTAGGGACTAATAGATTTTGCTTATAAGCAACACTGTTGGTCCTGTTTGTACTTGAAAGTATTGCTGTTGAAATAAAAAGTCCAGCCAACAACGACAATTGTTCTTCAGGCTTCATCTATTCAGGAGTACACTTTTCGCTGACCAGAGCATGTTCTAGTTCTGCGCTCCCATGGACGACAACTTCCTGGTTGGATTGGCGAACGTGTTCATCTGTGCCTTCCATTCCCAGTCATCATCGCATTTGAGCTTCTTTTTTGATAAATGTATCTCTCTTCTCTTCTCTCTATCTCTCTTCTCTCTATAAGTATACTGTGTTTTTCCTATTTGTGTGCGTGTTTCTATTTTTTTATTTGCGAACTGGGATTCAAGTATTTGCGGAATCCAAAAAATGCTTTTGCATGATTGGATGAAAATATTTGCGGTCAGACTACCCTTCTTTGCGTACAGTCGTGTCCATGTTCACTATTTACTGAGACAGTTTATTTCAAACCACAGCAAGACGAATTTATTTAAAGAAGTGGTTCTTTATTTTTTCCTCTAACGAAAAAGCTCTCAGCGTGTCTGATCCATCCTTGATAGTCTGAGCGCTTTACTTTTCGCGCTGCTTGAACAATACGCTCTTGAAGGTTATCGTCACTCGTAAGGGCTCCCTTCTTACCCCAGCCTTCACTTTGGCCCAAAACTCTTCTATTGGGTTGAGAAAGGGAGACTCGAGAGGAAGATAGAGACCTTTGTATCCTCTTCTTCGACCAACTGCTTAACCTTGACTGGTGTATGGATGGGTGCATTATCCATGACAAGATAATAACCGTTCATTCCGTGGCAAGCACAAAAGATTGGATTGCCTAATAGACAAAGTTGAAGATAAAATAGAAGAAAAGGAGAGCGTAACCACATTCAGGGAAAATAAAAGTAGAACGTAAGGCAATACAATTGAGCAGAACCGGAACTGGGTACCATTGCCCTGACAGCTTCTAATACCATAACTGACAGAAACGGATATGATAGCATCAATGACGTACAGAAACAAACGAAGAGGGCTCATTTCTTCTACAGATGTTCCATTCTGTCTAAGACCTTCTATCAGACTGAGTTCGTTTTTACTCTTGGGAAAATTGTTGTCTTATCTCCAAAAACATTCCCGGTATGTACTTCGCATTGATTATATGTATAGAATGACTGATGTCCCTTTTATATATCCTTTAGCCTGCATGACCTCTGTCCCAAACCACCTTGGTTGTATGAGTAAGCTCCCTGCACACCACTAGGTAAGTGAAAAAGAAATGTTGTTTGCTTATGCACAGTGTTATTCATTATCTTCTGCTTCCAAGTCCTCGCCAGGTGTTGCATCGCTTCAAGTCCTCTGCAGTGCGTTACACTCTAACCGGCCACTCCCAGATGCCGTGTCTCTCTCTCGCCACCCCCACCGACACAGGCGCGGGGCAGGTCCCTGTCTTTGGGCAGGATTAACCTTCGGGGGTAAGTAAAAAAGATGTCAAGCTATCCTTCCATTTACTAACCATGAACATTCTTTTACGCTGCTCGAATGAATTTTGTGTCCACGGAAGGACCAAGTTGAAGTAAGCAAAATATATTTCCCGCATAATCCATTTACTAATGACGCATATTTATATCCCTTTTAGCGCAAACTTGATCCTTGCATGGACGCAAAATTTATTTAGAGTAGCATAAAAAATTGTTCAATAAACAGTATATGGGAAACATTGCTCACCCTATCAAGCATCAATCAGTAGTATTGGTATTAATTTAGACGTATTTTCTGTCTACGCATTATATTGCATTTCTAAGGCGAATAAAATTAGCATATGATTATGTTATCGCTCTTATGCTCCCTTTTCGGAAACAGTGACAATTCTTCCCGGAGAGGTTTGAGCAAAATCCAAAGAACACTGATTTGCGTTTGAAAATCCATTTTTCAGATCCTGCGATATGTGAATGACCCGGTAGTACAACGTTTGGTCTTCCAGTACATTTAGTAGATAATGCAATCCAGAATCGAGTATCACCAGTACAGTAATTACTATGCAGCAATAGTTTGTGTAAAGTTATGCAATAAGATGAGTTTCTTTTAGTTTATTAACTACGTTTGGATTAAAGACATCGGTATGAAAGCCTGCATTATTCCTGACTCGACCGTAAACTTTTCAGCCGATCTCGCAGAATTATCTTTTTAGTTTCCGCAAAACTAAATTCCAGTCCGCAGCAACAAAGCTAAATTTTTTTTAAGAAAGGCTCTCACTGTACACATAGTCTTTCACCACTCCCAGGATGGTGCCGCTGTGATAAGCTTCGACCTGTCCGAGTGAGGCAGATGTATACTTTGGGGTGCTGTTTGCTCTACTGGCAATCGCGAACTCAATGGTCACTCTCTGTTCTTGCGCTGCTTCCACTAATTATAAGTGTAATACTTTACTGATGCAGATACCTTAGGATTTGCGTACAGAGCACGAGCAACATGACGCTTATAAAGACGATCCAATTATAATCAGCGCACCGCGAAGATATATGATATAAATTACACTACGTCAATGTCAACAGGTAACTTTTAGCGATAACGAGCACTGGGTTGAGACAACTCATAATTCTAGCGTTGCAGTACTCGGTCTACCATTCTCCGGTCCGTCCAAAATGTTAGCGCAAAAACAAGGGCAACGCTGCCTATAACAATACCACTGACAGACAACGCAATTTCTACATGGAATGTGCCATCCATGCCGTTCACGCATCCGTCCATCCATCTCCCATTCAATACCCCATCTCCCTGAACAACACACACACATGTATTAATATTTAAGTAAAGCCATATCATATAGCTATGTGACATCAGCCCATAGTGAAATAGTTTCCCTAAGGCAGTGGATACGTAATCTGATCTCTCGATAATAAACCACAGTCTCATGAGCGTCTCATTACAAGTCTCAATGTCATTCGAGCGCTTCATCGCATCCACCCATACCTGATAAGATATGAGCAAGCAAAGATATACACTCACATAAAGAAAAGGAGATGAAGAAAGGCAATCTGATGAACTCTCATAAATAAGGAGATGAAGGATTGACAAAATGATGAAAGGACCCAGCAAAAGGTTATTGTTCGGAAGAATAATGCATAGAAGGATGAAAGGAGAGGAGAAAGGACAGCAAATGACTTGTCACTGGTCAATTTCATCTACTTTCCGTTTACACCAGACATTTAATGCCGGAGGAATCACCAACCCGGCTGTAGACTTGTAAGCAAAATCCTGAGGCATTTCCTTCTTCATTTTCTGCTGATTTTCGAGTAGTTTAATGGAGGACTTGACAATGGACTTGTGATAGTTATATTGTTATTGTTGTATCCGCAAGTGATCAACAAAGATATTAAATGAAGCTCAGTCACAAGACATATAAAAGGGAGCAACTTATACTCTAAATAAAGGATATACCAAAGTCTCACAGTATTTTACTGTTCCCTTTTTCTCTTGCAATCCATACGCGTATTTTCTCGACTTCTACTTGAATATTTCAGTTATTGTTATTGACAATATAGCCTGCCATCTCTATAGCTTGTACGTAAGTAATAACCTACCTTTGCTTGTAGCGTCAGCTCCAAAACTGGCTACAGTTTCAACAGAATCAGATCGGCTTGGGTGGGAATCTCATACCCCTTGCTTGCTACTAGTCGGCATACGTACCCACGTGGACAGTCCATCACGGTCATGTGGAATCGAAAGGCTACGACAACACATCAATGAGAAGAATGGTCCGTGTGAACCATAGCGCATACCTGTTTGGTGCAAACCGACTATCCGCAATCCTCGTATGGTGCTCTCATTGTCGGCCTTGGCAGCTGCGCAGACAAACATGTCTTTCATTGTTCTTTGGACAAAGCAGCTGACTTTCCACTATCTCCTTCTTACCGATGGCCTCCGCCTCCTGTTTGCCGCATTCGGCCACCCCAAACTCTACCCCATTCTTCATGAGCACTAAGTCTGGTTGGCTACTACTTGATTTGGTGCCTCTGATGGCGCGATTTTCGTTCGCTCGGGTGAGGTGGCCAGGCACAATTGGTCCCTTGAAACGCCATGAGTATAATAAAAGATTAACGAACAGTACGCTTACCTTCGCGTGACTACTCGCAGCTGATGAAAGCATCGATCCAACAAGCTCCACAAATAGACAACAAGATCCATCTCCCAGCCTTGATCATGTAGTTTATCGATAAATTCCCATCGATAATACAGAAGGAAATGGAGGATAGTTGACTGCAACCAGTCTTCGTCAAAGCGTTCGTGGGGATCGAAGAAACCGAAACTCGTTGCTGTTGTCCAAAGCTCCTGAATGACAGCTTTCTCACTATCCTTGTCGCCTGGGATGTTAAACGCGTTCAGAAACTTCCTCGCACCGCTGTGGATTGACGGCAAGCAAGGGTTGCCTTCTTCAGAAATTGCTTTTAAATCGCACTCTTCGAACTCGATAGACCAGCATGGGTCGTCAAGACAGAGAACAAATGAGGGAACTGGGCTACAGAAATCGTAATGTTTCATAAGCTAGATCTAACGAACGCCATAGATACTTACTGTTCGTATTCACATTTCATGCCAAAATTGAACATGACGTCTTCTAGCACTGCTCCGCTTGACAATTTCCACTTTTTGTCCTGGTCTAGCGCATTATATTTGTGCCTGAATGATCCTTCGCAGTCTCTGTCAGCAAAATCGAATCAGCATTTGATACCTGCTAAAGAGCTAATCACTTATACAGCTACAAATACAAATGATATCGCATCAATTACACTTCTGGGTGATGAGCGGCCGGATGATGGAGTGGACCTGGGTGACGAACGGTTGGGTGATACAACGGATACAATAGATCTAGTGGACGTTGCCGTAGTAGGTGCGGGCGGTATAGCTAGTGTCGGTAATATATGATTTATCAGTGTTTGATGTTCTATGCAGATAATTA
Organism: Apophysomyces variabilis; assembly: GCA_002749535.1. Lineage (NCBI taxonomy): Eukaryota > Fungi > Mucoromycota > Mucoromycetes > Mucorales > Mucoraceae > Apophysomyces > Apophysomyces variabilis. The sequence goes on along the minus strand of MZZL01000409.1, from coordinate 929,280 downwards.
TATACATGATTGTGTTGTCTCGGATGCTAAATACAAGAGCATTTCGAACGCAACCGATGCCCAATCCGGCTTATTCCTTGTTTTCGGCTCGAAACATTTTGCGACGGGTTAATAAGACACACGCGGCATCAATAAGTTATACATACTATAGTAATATCGAGCTTTTAAGCCACTTTTCCGAAGCGTGTTGACCAAACATCAACAAGATTTTCGTCGACTCGCGTATTCTCCGCGATAAACTTCCTTTGTTCTTGCACAAAGCCATGTAATGTCGGACGTTCACCTTTCTCGATTGCCCTCAGCAAATAATTGGAGATTACTATAGCAATTAAGTTAGTGGACTAGATCAATACTGATTGTACAATTTTATTACCTTCATGATATCGCACATCCATCATATGATAGGCAAAGTGAAAATGCAGTTGCGCACCTTTTAGGCGGTCCTTGAATTTGACTTAGCGCGTATCAGTTTAACATGGTTTGCCACAGATTGTTATACAAAGAACTGTTGAGGTTGGATTCGACATTCCTACAAGTACTTTGGCCAAACGCCTGGATAATGAACATATACATACGTAAGTACTCGCTTCATATTACACAATGTTTTTCCCTATATTCATGATATTTGATTCGGGATTGCATTCTTGATAAAGTGCATCGACATACCAGGAATTGTACTGCCCGGTCGAAACCCTTACTAAGCACGCTGGATTTTTATCGCAGGATCTGAAAAGTTGGATTCTTAAACAAAAACGACTGTAGTGGCTATTTACCTGCTTCAAACCGGGGGCATTCTGGGACGTAAATCATAAGACTAGCGGATAGGCGAGGGGGGAAAAGCATAAATGACCATGAATGAATGACCATGCATGAATGATCGATCCAAATGATGTACCGGGGAACTTCTTTTTGTGGATGACAAAACCACAGAACGTAACATAATCGCCTGCTCAATTAGCATAGCTGTCAATGTCGGATATTGCAACATGAATAATGTAAATAATCGGGGCGTGACGTTATTCTGGAATAATTTTGTTTAAGGATGTGATTCCCAGTGCTTAAATACGCAAGACATATGCAGGTATTTGGGGAGGGTTAAAGATGCAACGTCTTCTCATGTCGATGTGTTTAGATAAGGTAAGGTTTGCTTTCACACAAACAAAATAGTAGATGACCACACTGTGGTCCACATCGTAAAGTAACACAGGCTTTCGCCTTAATTAACGTCAGGTATATCTATTAATCAGCATAGAAACGGTGCTCCAGCGACTGTGAAAAAAAAAACTGTATTCGCTTGTTTCTTTTTCCTCTTTTTCTTTGGTATAACTATAGTAATTATAAAGCGGAAAAGACTGTGCAATCCTTTCCTACGTTTAACAGCAACCACCGCCGCCAGATGAAGAATTGGCAGGCAACGATGATTCACCTTGCGTTAGTGCACGTTTAATGCCAGTCGACTGGTAGAGTTTGGTTTCAGTAAAAATTCGTATCCATAGAACAAGTAAACTGAAAACTTACTTCGCTAGTCAGATCAATCACGCCATTTTGGATCTTCTTGTGGATTGCTTCTGCCGTCTTTATAAAGGCCTCTTCCACGTTAGCTGCTGACTTGGCCGATGTTTCCATAAAGAAGAGATCATTCTCCCGAGCAAACTGCTCGGCTTCTTTACGTGATACCTGTCGCTTGCTGCCTTCTAGATCACTCTTATTCCCAATCAAAATGATAACCGTATTAGGATTTGCATGTTGGCGGACGTCTACCGTAGGCCGTAAATTGTACCGATCTGATATTCTATTCTACTTTTTGTACCTTCCAACCATGTGGTCAAGTTTTCGAACGTATCACGTCTATATCCATGTTAATTTGCGGTTGCACTCCTTTTCTTTTTCTTCTTCTTTATGTTGCCTACATGCCTTGTGATATCGTACACTAAATTTCGGTGAATGATTAACTTGCGTCAGTGCATTTTATTAATTTCCTACCCAGCAATGCACCTGCGGCACCTCGATAGTAACTCCGAGTGATTGTTCTAAACGATTCTTGTCCAGCCTGACCAGCATGGAAAGTAAGCTTTCCATAGTAATGGTTTGTTAACCTTCTTTTTTACCGTATCCCAAATTTGCAATTTAATCTGTTGATCGTTTACTGTGACAAACCTTGTGCCGAAACCCACACTATACAAAGCGAACGGGACCATTTTTCTTTATTATTCTCTGACTCTAATCTTTTCTCCTGCTTGTTTTTGAAAGAACGATAACTTACCCGATGGTTAAATCGTGCGCGGGCATAAATCGTTTGTCTGTGAACTGCAAAAGTAGGCAGGACTAGAGTAAAGTAAGCAGTTTGTTTGGTATTTAAAACGGCAATATAGTCACACCTTCCCAACGCCTGGAGAAGCAGGAATGAAGAAGATCGGTTAGTTATGCTTGTACCACAGTCGAATCGCAAGAGCATGCTTGCAACGAACAGGTTACCGGTGTCACCGATGATGATATACTGTCAGACCACTCCATGTAAGTTCCACAAAAATACAAAGCCTAATTCAACTTTCAACCAACCTTTATAATGTAGTTGTAATTGTGGGTAGACATTTTTCTCTTCTTTATGTTTCAAGTTTAAGGGGAAGTGGGTGGCAGAAGAAAAAGAAACGCACCAGGAATCGCACCGTTCACCACCGATTTACTCCCAAGTCACAGTCCCTGCCAATTTTGGTATTCTCACCAGAAACAAAGCCTTTACAACCATGCATAGGCAGATATGCAACTTTTTAGCCTTTATTATCGCTTTGATTCCTATTTATCTTGTATTTGGATATTGTCTTTGTCTGTCAATAGTAAATGAAAATTGTCCTGACAACAAAGACCGGGTACTAGAAAAAGGTATGACTCTCTGGTGATACTCTGCGTTTGCGCGTTATGCAGAGCGTGCCTAACATAGCGATCACAGGATACCACTGCGAGGTCATTATCCATCCCGGTTCACTGCATGCGGCTTCCTATATCCGTATGGGCGAACTATAGAACTAATTTATCCTACTTACGGAGTCCTCGTTGGACATGACGTGATATTTATCTGTGCTTCACCTGCGCGCATGTGGGGATATACAAGTCATGAAATATAAAGGACCATTTATAAGAGACACAACGACAAGAAAAATTTGGGAATGCTTTGCTTGAAAGAGTTGCAACGTCTTTCAGAGTCGTTCAATGACTACGATCTTTCTTTCTAGTCTAACAAGAATCAAAGTTAATACCAGTTATGCGGCAAACTTTGCTATTAAAGTTTGCTTCGTTGATTTGAATCTCCAATGGTGTCTGTTTCATGTTGCATGCACTTGGTGGGAACAGCTTAGAAAAAAAAAGTAAACATTGGCAGCATAAGAGAGAAGGACAGAAACGAAGCAGCAACCGATGTCTAGCTTCAAGTCAATATGTGGAAAACAGAGAGATCTAGCGCTTGCTGAGAGGCTACGTCGGTTCATTACATAGTTCAATACCCAAGCTGGCTTTTCTCGTGTACTTTAATAGTTACTATCTTGACCACGACGAGCTTAACAAGTGGCCAGCGTCATATCAGCCACGTGTCTTTTCTAGCATGGAGATGAACAACTGCGTTGAAACTGGTGTATCAGCCAAGAAACCATCTACTTCAAGCGAAGTGCATAGAACAATAGACCGATTGACCAATATCTTAATCAACGACACTAGACTGAGGGCACTTAATATATCTCGCATGACACGAACGACATTCTTACCGGTTGTTTTGGAGATGAATAGCTCCGGATATGGTATTGGAGCTGTACTCTCATACGGCTTACCATATTCAAAAAACTCCAACCTGCAGAACTAAATTACTCAACTGCTCAAAGAAACGATTTTAGCCACTGTAGCCGCTATCAAGGGATAAAAACGTTATATTGAAGGAAACCCAGTAACAATAATGACACACCAACAACCTTCAACCTATCTAGTGGACGTCGTAGAAGAGAAATTGCTGCCGAAGCTATCTCTCAATACGCATAGACAATTTGATTTAATCCTTTTACGTTGAATCTTTTACCAGCGATGCTCTGTGTATCCATCACAGCTATTGAAGATAGGATAGCATGCACTTGGAACGATTTCGTTTGGCACAAGCCCATATGTGGGCAAATCTATTTATCCATTGTGCCAGAGCGCTAATCGAACTCGTCCAGGGTAACTGCGCTTTCTTTGCTCGCTTAAAATTGATCTGATATGGTGCATAGCTACTCTTACGAAACTTATTACACTGGATCACCCAGCTTACAGTAACCATAGTAGAGATAGAGGGCAAAGAACCTAACATGGCTTTCACAAGTGAGCAAATACTGAAATTTCAACAGTCGATAAGGAGGCTGCATTCCAGGTCGATTCGGTTACCTTAAAAGAGCAACGAAGGTTTACCGATCATTTGGGTGCCATTTCTTGCATCACTTCCGGATGAAACCACATTAACCAAAACTAATTTTGAGACGAATAGAATATAACTACTTTGTCCTATAGTAGTGTCACAGATGACATGCGTCACGATATGGAACCTGCAAGATGTCTGATAGCCAATCCTCATCGTAATATTCTGTATTTGCGTTGATCTGAAGTATTTATCTGATGAAAAACAATAATATGTCCTATTGTTTTTTGTTGTATTCTCTTGCTAATAACTTTATTGTTGAGATGAAATCCGTCAAAATCGAGCGAAAAATTGCAATTCCAAAGCTTACATACTAAGGTTTTGCTCACTTTTTGGGTGGATTTGCAGTCCTTTAACAAGGAGATAAACACATATTTTATATCGAAATGTAGCTTCTTTTTTTTCTCTTTTAGGATATACGATTTGATTGGGTCATTATCTTTTGGCACAAGTTATTCCACGAAATCTCGTCATCGTTTGTATGGATGTCATTACGTAAATGCAGTGCGAATAAGGAACAAGTCGTGCGAATAGCCAATCCCTGCCTGGTGCGGATTGCTGGCTGAATGCCCGTCTTACGCAATTCCTGACGTCATTGCCTTCAATTATCAATTGCCGCTCTCCAGTGCCAAGTTCCTTTAAACTGTACGCGCTTTCACATCCATCACACATGCCTTCGACTACGTCCGTTTCACCCGCAACAACCGTCAACGTTCATCCATTAGTGCTTCTTTCGGTCACGGATCATTATAATCGAGTTGCAAAAGATACCAAAAAGCGCGTAGTGGGCGTTCTTCTCGGTCAGCAAAAAGGGAAGACAGTCAATGTGGCCAACAGCTTTGCCGGTAGAGTTGATAGATATACCTCGAAAACACTTCACAAACTCACACTGATATTTGTTGTTGAAAGTACCATTCGAGGAAGATGAGAAAGATCCATCTGTGTGGTTCTTGGACCATAATTATGTCGAAGCCATGAATGACATGTTCAAAAAAGTCAATGGTAAGCGCGAACAATTTGTATGTATGGATACCTGTTTTCTTATGCATGTGTATATTTTATAGCCAAGGAAAAGATGATTGGATGGTATCATAGTGGACCTAAGTTGCGCTCGTCGGATTTAGAGATCAACGAACTTTTTAAACGATACACCCCTCATCCAGTACTTGTCATTGTCGATGTCAAGCCCAAAGAAGTGGAAATTCCAACGGACGCTTATTTTGCTATTGAAGAGATTAAAGATGTAAATACTTATTTGAGACGAAGCGGGAATATACTGAACAGCAAGCTTAAACTTTTTTTTTTGGATTTAGGACGGCACGGCTACCACGAAGACATTTATGCACGTACCGTCAGAAATCGTTGCGGAGGAGGCTGAAGAGATTGGTGTAGAACATCTTTTGCGTGACATCAAGGATAACGCTGTGGGCACATTGTCAACACGAATCAGTGGGCAGCTGAGTTCCTTGTCAGGTTTACAAGGGCGATTGGAGGAAATCCGCGATTATCTTCAAAAGGTGGTTGCGGGAAAGTTACCTATCAATCATCAGATCATCTACAATCTACAAGACATATTCAACCTCCTACCGAATCTTGAGTCACAGCAGATGATGAACTCATTTAGCACGAAGACGAACGACCAATTATTGTTGATCTACTTATCAAGCTTGATCCGATCTGTCATTGCACTGCATAATCTTATCGATAACAAGCTCGATAATCTTCGAGGGGAAGGAGTCTTGCCATCTAGCAACGGAAACGAAGAAGAAAAGGAGAAAGAAAAGACAGATGAAAAGAAACAAAGTCAGGCAAAGGTAGAGAACAAACCATAGTCGATAAACGTGAAGTAAAACATACAATCGTGCACCATGGAGCAAAAGGATAGATCAGTTTGGCTAAATTTATCTTTATCTGAAAAATGCAGTAATTTTTGATTTCGTAATCTTGTAAACGGGAATAATGCTAAATAGATGGTATGATGCAGTGGCAGGGGAAATGGAAAGGAAATTGGGATTTAGTGTCACTATTGTACAATGCGTTCGATGGTTCGCGTAAGGATCGCTTCGTCATAGACAGGTTCTCCGCACGGAGTTGTGGAACCTTGTATGCAAACGCACTGTATGCCTAATCTTGTGATTGCCTCTGTGTCCACAGGTATAGTGCTATTATGCAAATAGATCATATGGGTAATAAACGAAGTAGGTGGACTTGGAGAGAAAAGATGGTCGGGAAACGGAGGATACTGGTGCGAAGGAGAAGCAGGCATACTGCCAACGGCTGTGGAGGAGGTTATCGAAGGGGCTGTGGTCACACTATCGAAACTGTAAACACTGCTTCCACAATGACTACTCAGGGGAGACCGTCGAAATGGGGTTGTTTGTGAATAAGAGGGGAAAGCATATGACGAAGGCTCGCTATCGCAAGACTGATAAAACGCACGGCGTGCATCTATTTTTTGACTCTCGTTTAGTGCAGCGGTAATGGTTTGGATGAAGTCCATGGCAGTGTAGTCCGTTGTCTCACGATCGTTGGAACCATTCAACATCAGGATCTTGTATTTAAGCGATGACGACTGGGCGATGGTATTTCCGACATTCCGAAGTATCAGACAGGGCACGATGGAAGTGTAGAGCGATCCGATGGAGTATATCAAGGTTTCTTTCGATGACAGATGGCTTATAACCTTTGGATTAGGTACAGGGTAGATTTCTTGTCCGAAGGTGTTAATATAGTAAATTCGCTGAATGGGCGAAACAAGCTTTTCGTTGGCGTGTTTGGAGAAGACCAAGTTAGAATTATCACGGAAGTACGCATTATCATCTTCGGCCTGTGCATCTTCATCCAGATGAGAAAAAGCGTCTATTGGATTGAGGTTGCGTCTACCACCTGGGGTTTTAGGATGTGGAGAGGAGGAGGGATGGGAAATTTCACATTGGCCAACTAATGTTTCGCCATTGACCAGAAGCGCTGCGATAGTGGCTGTGTGATTTGTGTTGATTATAGGAACGACAGTCGTTGGTTCAGAAATGCCAGTAATTGCTGAAAACAGGAATAGGGCAGCTTCGAGTGAGCCAAAGAATAAACGGGCGCCGGTGAGGAAAAAGTTGCCGATGCTTCCATTGCAGAAATTGAACCTTTTGTGTGCGCGCTTCAATATTTCGAAATTGAAACTTGCCAGAAAACCGCGGATAGCTTCCTTCTTCTCTATAGGTATATCATTCCACAGTCTATAACATTAGATCGTTAGTTGATGGTATGCTTTCGGCAAAAGTACGCACTTATGACGGCCTTCCACAATTGCGGCCCATTCATCCTTGACTTCTTCTTCAGACGCATCAGCAGGCAACCGATAACTTAAAAGATCTTTCATGGCCATTTTTTCGGGCGATTGAGCGTTTTCGCCCACATCGATTAACCGAGTTAATCGGGACCGTAAATCTCCGATACTAGGTCCTCCCAAAACTCGTAGAAGTTCACTCTAAACAAGGAATGTATGAGATTTCTGATGGATAAAGGAGTATGACTCGTACTAATTACTTACCGTTGAACCACCATTATCCGAGATTCCCAGGATATAACAGACGTTATTTGAACTTAGTTTATGGAAGGATCTTGCAATGTGGTTGCATGCGGATCCGCCTGAGATGATGGCGAATGAAGTGATTTGTGTCATGAAGAGGGTTACAGTGTGGGGAAAGGAAGGGGAGAGGACAGACAGCGATATATAAAGGAGTAGTGAGTCATTAAATATTTCTTCCGCCGATCAAAAAACAGGACCCAAATGGGCAAAGTCGGGAGCCGATGCTACGGCTTGGGAAGAGAGAAAAAGTTATCTTTGGAGCAGATAACAGTCATTAGCCAATCAGATTTGATTTTCATGTAATAGATAACACCAAAACGGGCTTGAATCATCGATAAGGAATTGGTCCCCTTCACATGGCTGTAATGACAAATAACCCGGTTAAACCAAAAGCAAACAAAGGAAACAATGGGGAAGTATACCTATACATATAATGCATACGTCCACTAATATACACAAAACCGTTTTAGTTGCTTTCCCTGGCACATAAAACTCTCTAACACTTTGTTTCCCCTTTCTATGTTCTAGATTCAAAGATCTTTTGCTATCAATAGTTATACGTTTCCACGCCCCGAAACTCTTTATTTCTTCATTCTATTCCGTCTTTGTGGCACGATTTATATTCCATCTCATGATCATTTATCTCGATGATATCGTTTCCTTTTTATTTGTATTGCCTGCTTTCAAAGCATACCCATCCCGTATGCAGGTTCCCTTCAGCTTTTCTTTACTGCAAACCAGATACAAACACATTTCCTTCTGTACTTCATTTTCAAAGACACCAAAAATAAACAGTATATTCTACCTCCGAAAACATGATCAAAGGAATTCGTGTTTAATTAGCACAGCAGGTAAGGTAACTAAATAGCAAGCTCCTGTCTCTACATGACACAGATAGATGTAAGCGAAAGTTTTGAATCTCGTCATGCTAGCAGCTATATGGGAACTGCATCTTTGGATGCAAGGGCGCCTGTCAATGCGAACATGATGCCCTTGCACATCCTACGTAGTACAACCGTACCTATTTTGAACAGGCATGTATGTGTCGTACAATGGTGAATAAATGTCTAGCATTGAATAAAGCAGAAAAGAAAAAATAACTTCAGTCAGGCCACCAAACTGCTCTTTGAATCGACATTGGGTTCCTTTTGAATCAGCTGCACTAACCATCATTCTTGGGATAAAATTGACCATGGTGCTGTATGCCGGTCAGATGGCGATATACTCTGTAACACCTCATAAAAAACGCGCGTTCATTGCAGGACAAATTCAAAGTGTGCAGAATCGTCTTGTATCCTTGAGAGATTAAACAGATAAAGTTTTGTCACCCAATGTATTCTCACGCAACACGTTACCGACGACCTTTTGATATGATATAGAATACCAGCATAAACAAGATAATTCATCCCAAACATTCAGTTACGATCTAAAAGCCGAACTCGCCCATCGTTTGAGAGAGATACTGTCTTTGATACAACGCTATCGTATTACAATTGTCGCTATGAACCTATTCCAATGTTCCATGGATTAAAGATGCTTCGCACTAGGATAGCATAAGTAACCCGAAGAAGAGTTAATAAAGCTAAGGAATAGTGACGACCTGTCGCTCTTTTCGTCAGTATGTAACCTCGTTAACCTTTCAGGATCCTTAATCATCTGTAATAATACCTAATTTACCTTGGAAATTGACCGAGTAAACATAACGTCCTTAAACTATTTGGATGTCACCTGGCAATTATAAGGGAAACACAAAGTTCTAAGGCGCTTTAGAACCTTTACATCCCTACCACAACCGACTTTTTCTGCTCTGCTCACCAACAGTCATGCGCACGCACAATAGGATACACATGCTCCGTGTCTAAGATGTCATGCAGTAATCGAAAAAGCTCCGCAATCTTGAAGACAGAAAATGGCGCAGTTAAATTGGCTTTATCTTGGAGATATTACTGAGGGAAAGAGAGATTTCCCGCCCGTGTTCCGGGTATAATGTAAATGCGTCGAGCCATTTACTTATCTGTTTGGATAGCCATTTCACGATCATCCAAGGGAGGAATACCTTGACTTCTTTCATCCTCTCTCAATCGCAGCAATTCACTACCCCTTATTCAATTGCTTTACAAGAGCTAGCCGAATTTTGTTATAAAACTGGGTTACCAAGTGTATGACGCATCCCTTTTGCACTTTTTCTAGTACGAAGAGTCATCTGCCATGTCCAAAAGACGAAACAAGTAGGCTCGAAGAGCAACCGTTCTACTTATTAAGCCTTTCATGCAGTGTTAATAAAATTTACTGCAGTACTCATGTCAAGCGTGAGCTTGTTACCGCGCATAAAACAAAATTCCCAATGAACAGATGAATTAGACTTGTAGTTCGTAACAAGCAAAAGCAAAAAGAAAAAAGACAAACAAATCAACAACCCAGCAACCGTGCATGCACATTTCGAACACAAAATAGTTTTTATCTTTATTCCGTGGCAACGGTGCCCTTCAAGAGGTCATGGCTACCGTGCACTTACTGAGCGGTCAAGATATCGGAGTCACCAGCATCGGTGATGGAAAGAACGCTAGTACGGAAAAGCTTACCGCAAGCGGTACCAAGATCAATGTTGTCTAAAAGGAGCAGCAGCAAATTAAGTATCCGGACTGCTCTATGCCATCATCATTATAAACAATACTTACTGCCATTGTAATGATGGACACCGGTCTTGGACAACATAGCATAGTACTCAATCTCGGACTTGCGAAGAGGGGGGCAGTTACCGGCAATGATGACCAACTTGGCTATAAATGGGTTAGTAATTGTAGGGGGACGATCTCTGCCCAGCGGGACAAGAAGACGACTGCTGATCGGGCTCCTGTCCCCCAGAAGTGGCAGTCGGTTTTACATACCCTTGCCAAGACGGAGGGTCTTCAAGGTGGACTTGTAACCAAGGGTGTACTTGCCAGACTTGGTGACAAGCTGGAGACGAGAGTTGATGGACTCAGAGGTCTTCTTGGATTTCTTTGCGACGGGAGCCATTGCTAACTTAATCGATGATAAGTAATCGCGGTCTTCTTGAATAAGTACAAACGTTACCAAGTCGAGATTAAGACACGAAAGAGGAGGACTCGCAAACAACTCGCTTTGGATGCCCATTTTCCTCCCAAAAACAAAATTTTAGGCGTCGCTGATTGGCTGCTTCGTGACTATTTTGTATTTTAAGCCACTTGTAGTTTCGGAGAGTCAATTTTTGAAGAATCATCTAATCAAACTCTGGAAATTCGCAATTAAGAGATTTTCAATTAAACGTTAATTAAAAGCGTGTTCTCGTTCAGAGGCAAGTGCAACTACATCCCAAAGTCATAGATGATCATCCTACTAACTAGACGGTAACTATAAACGACCCAATTGTTAAAGCTATTGAGGATACGGGTAAATCTCAGCAAAAATAGTGTAGCCGATTTTGTTTGTGTCATGCAAAACGCCAGGTACCTGTATGATATATAGAAAGACAATAAGTAAAGGTTGAACCTTATCAAACATATTGTTTACAATAACAAAACAAAGTCAGTAATTTTCAATATAAATAGCTTGAATTACTGAGTATTAACACATAGGAGGAGGATTACATGCTGCGTAAAAGAAGCCATGATTCTCAAAGTGCTGATTCTCGCTCTCAATGTCCTGCGGATTACCTCACAAGCTAGATAATTACGAAGCTATTAATTATGCTACCATATTAGCTTCCTCAATTACGTAAGATGTCGCTCATAACTGCGCCGTATGGTGAACGAATTTGAGGAGTCATTTCATATATAGGAACGCTGACCGTGCCCATAATTTGATAAAAGGAGGAAGAGGAAGACAATTAGAAAAATGGAAGATTTTGAGTCAAAATATATCATTCCATTGGATCCTTGAAATGGGATCCAGCTCGTTTATCAAAGAAGGTCTCAATATTATTTGTGATGCAAACAAGGGAATGAACGTACCGGGCCCAAAAAAGAATTGTATGTAAAAGTTGGTCATAAAGTGCCCCATGTCCCAGTCAACCGTAATATATCCTTTTGCGGAAGCTCTCAAAGCAGCCTGTCATATCAAAGAGAGACTTGAGGAGAAATAGAAATGAGTAGATGTCTACATTTAAGGAGCCGTGGGCCTGGAGTCCAACCAAGTTTTGTGATGAGATTCTCCCAGGCTATCCAGCATTCTGCAACTGTTTTCTTCCTTGCTTCTTTTACATTGCCAAAGATCAAAAATAATGTGCATTAGGAAATCTATGTATTTTGCAGTAACTGGGATTGATCAGTTTCGTATATATCGTCATTATGTTTCAGGCAAAGATTAAGTTCAACCTAGAATGAAAGCCCGTACTCATAATCATGCTTAAGCTGCTAAACGAAATAATACATTATAAGTTAAAAATAATACATAGATTTGGTACTCATATGTTATTCGAAGAAACGGTGTTTAAGCGTTTTCTCCAACGACTTAAATTATATGTTTATGAAGATGTTGTCAATTGAACAGTGATTGAAGTGACTCGTCATCAGATTCCAAGAGTTCTCAAAACTTAGATGCCTCTCTATTTTCCCCCTTATGCAGCTCTTTCTTCCATTTTTCTTACCCTCTCTTACTAATGGATTCATTACTTTTCTTGTCAGCAATTTCAGTTTCGCTTGGTTTGCACGTTTATACTCCTATTTTATATACGCTTACTAAAAAGGCAATACGAAAATCTCAGCGAGAGGCAGAGGAAGCCGAAGAACAACAAGGTATGTTGCTGATATATGAGATTCATTGATCTTACATGGCATATCCACAGCCACATGTCGAGATTACTGGGCTTTTGGGCATAAGACAAAGAGAAGTTGCGAATGATCCTTGTCAAAGGCATATGGTACAAACGTAGCAGATTGACCACTATCAAAGCCCTAATCGCATAATTTCTAACAGGGAAGAGAAAAGCCATTAAAGACACCATTGAGACAAAGAGACAAAAGAAGCGTGGAAGAGTCGAGCACGATCGGGCAAACAAAAATCCATCGACTTCTTTAGCGGTGTGTAGTTCTTGTGGGCAGAAGGGACACGCAACAGCAAGATCGGTTCAATGAGAGGATCATGTTACGACTATCAAAGAAAAGGTTCGAGAAACCTTCGCTTCTGGTAGCGAAACGTACACAAGGGTGGCCCATTTGATTCAGTTGTTCGCGCCGAACACCGTAACCAGTTGCACCGCAAGATTATTGAGCTATGTAGCTTCGTTCGAGAAGTCGTTTGCCGAGCGCAGATCTTCGTAAACGGATACGTCATTAACAACGCTGAAACAGAGATTTGGGTTTACATATTCGCGCAAAATTTCTGGTACATTGTCTGCCAGTTAGTAGTTGGGAAAGCGGTCCAGAACAAGAACACAAAATTCCCTGCAAGCGTGGTATGGATTGGGGACACATTCAGCCAACACCATCCAGAAATAGTTTATCCTCTACGAGGATTTGTCGGATACAGTGACGCTCTTGCAGCGGCATGCACCACGTTGCAGACCGCTTACACGAACCATACGGTCGACAACTTCAATAACCGCATTGTTGCTTATTGAATACATCGATTCGGCAGCTTCTTCCAGTATGATTTGTATAAATGTGTTGCAGTAAACCTTATGCCCTACATAGGAGCTTACCAAAGCTCAAATGAAAGCAATCTGTTCGGATTACGTAGCTGAAGTCATCGTTCATGGTGAGCCACACTGGCCGACAGCATCAGTAAGCATAGTATATATTCGTGCAGTGAATGCTGCGAAGACAGTGTTGGATGAGCTCAGTCATCACATACACGGTCCTTGTCGTCCCGCCTATCTGTCTGCTTTGCCTGGTTCATATATTCCTGTGCTCCGTTTCATACTACAAAGCTTCACTTTGGCGCATCGAGAATCCGAGGCAGCTTCAACTCTCATAGGTTTAGCCGGAATTCAAGATGATGACCAATAAAGCATCACACCGCCAAGGCTGTTTTCTCTGGTCCCCTTCCCTCGTTCGGCTGGAGATTTATAACAATTAACGGTAATGTACTGCAGATACTTTCGTCAGCTCGTGGACCCAGCAACAACCATGAATCAACTGATAAGTATGAAGCAAACTTCAATTTGTTTAACCAGTGCTTCGATCTGGAGAAGTATGGTTACGGAAGGTAGAACATACTATTACGCAGTTGACTATGGCCCCAAACTAACATTTAGCACAGCAGTGACAATCAGCGACTATTTCGTAATTAAATAATGACAGACGGGTTCGGTTCATTTCCAGTTTCTCCCGGGCGAAAAGCACCCAAAGCCATTCAGAAGAACAAATCAGGCTCCAAGATTTGAACACTGACGAAGTTGGCCAATTCTACCGACCTGTTGCGGTGGATCCAGGCAGTGGACACCTATTAACTGCCTCTTACAGTCATGGCGCGGACCAGCATGAAATTAGAAAACGTTCCACTGCGGAATATTATTCTGTCACTGGGTCAGGTCGTAGGAACAATGCCTTATACAAAGATAAACAGGCAGCCGGCATCAAATATATCGAGCGAAAGTTTCCCACCGGCAAGTCAACTGAAAATGACCAATATGCCAAATACGTGAATTACTTTTTTACGCATCGAGATGCGATTTTAGGTTCTATCACTCTGGCCGCGGTCATTCTCGTTTCCACAACTACCAAGGCAGACAACGGGAGCGAGAGGAAATAGCCAATATTATGGTGCACGGTGGAAAGAAGTACAATCGCAGAAAGAGCAAAGAAACCAAGAGAAACAAAAAAAAATCAAGAAATCGCGAGAGAGAAAAAGAAAAGAGAGCAAGGGAACGCCAGGATGAAGCGAGCAATGCTACTCAAGGTGTAGAAGTGTAAGTAAAATATTTTATCTCTCTATGTCTAGGTTTTTAACGAGCGATATGTTTGTTACAGTCTTAGTAGGATCCCAGAATCCGCTGTTAGGTCGACAACCAGCAATCGAAGACTCCCTCGTTGGAAGAAAACAAAAGTAAAGGTTGATATTAATGGCAAGATGCCTCTTGTTGTCTTCGGCAGCGTAATGTTTGGCAAACGTCAAATGAAGTATAAAGGACATCCGCCAGGAGTTGTGGGCCAGCTTTGAAAGAGCCTTAAACGAAAAGAAAAAAATTACCAAGTCCCTGTTGTAACCATAGACGAGTACCTATCGTCTCTGGTAAATAATCTAGTCATACTATATGCAGTTGTTTTTATCTCATGTAGTCATACCGAGATAAGCAACTCGTGCCATAGCAGAACTTTGACGAAATTCAAGACTTTGGATGGCGTTACTCATCAGTGTCCTGGACTGTAAAACCTGCAGTACCCTGCGGAATCCAGATGTTAATGCCGCCAAAAATCTTTTTGAAATCGCCGTATCAGTGTAGTCTACTGGAAACCGACCCGCTGTATTCAGTCGACCCGTGCCAGACGAAACTCGAACCAATATCATTGCTGCGAACGCGGGTTCCCCAACTGGGATTTAGATTGTTACGGTAAGTGTATTAGGCAATGTTGCCCGTTAGTATTATTTTGCTAATACTTACCTTCTCTAGATGTTCAAATCGATAAGCCTTTTATCACATTTTAACAGAGGATACTCACCAACAGTTGTTGGTAAATTCTTTATAAGTTTTATCACCAAATCTTCAAACAATTTTG
Source organism: Apophysomyces variabilis (assembly GCA_002749535.1). Classification (NCBI taxonomy): domain Eukaryota; kingdom Fungi; phylum Mucoromycota; class Mucoromycetes; order Mucorales; family Mucoraceae; genus Apophysomyces; species Apophysomyces variabilis. Next base: position 913,592 of record MZZL01000409.1, on the reverse strand, counting down.
GATGAAATCTTCAAAAACTTTTGAATAAACCAGTAGGGACGACGAGCAACGCCACCAGCAAGCATCCCAACTTTGTCATCTCTCACAAACAGCAGATCATATCGACTCAATTATCCAGAGCCTAGGAACTCTTTAGTTGTTTCATATTAACTTTTATTGTGTGCTCATTTAAGTGTCACTGTGAATTTCGGTTACAGTGATATCTCATCAGGATGGTAGAAGAATAGAAGACATTTGATATCCACAGTCAGATAGGAATGTTTTGCAAACGGAACATAACACTATACCAAGGACCAAGTGTGCCTTGGAAAAGAAAAGCAATTGCTTCGAAAAAGTCATTCAGCTCTCCGACAGTTGCTGCCTATATATACGAACCTCTTTCTCTATTAAACACATTACGTACAATGAAGATGACCTCACCTTTAAACTAACGATTGACTGCCAATCGTTTTCAATCATCGTTGCCAAAGTTCAGTGCACTAACGAAGCAAACCCACTTTCTTATTTTGAGTCAGAGCTTCAGCTAACATGAAAACTATCAATAGCAACACAATTCCCTGTCAATTAAACATATTTTGCATTTCTCACGGCGGTCTTATCGACATGTTCTACTGCTCTTGTATTGTAAATGTAATATCTTTACAGATCTGTAAGACAATATGACCGGCAACATGGACTTTGGCGGATGCTGCACTACCATATTCCATAATTGACTCGATTAACCACGCATAACGGAGGATAGGAACAAACTTCATTTACTATTCCTACCACGGATCCTCCAACGTAAAGGATCTCCGCTATGATCGCAGTAGGTCTGCAACTTCACGAGTACATGTTGTTTAATAAATTATGCCATTGTCTGGCAGTTCTGCATAGCACCCATAGTCTACCAGTCGAATCTCACCTAGTTCCCGAAAATCATTGTAATAGATACCCGAATGCTGTTAGTAGTTAGAGACATATTGTTTATGGAAGGTAATTTTACGCTACTCTAACAGAAGTGTTGCTTCCATATGTAAGTTATTTACTCGCTTGTGCAAAAGTAACTTTTGACTGACGGAAATTACCTTGCAAAAACCTGTATACATATATTCACTTGAAACTTTAAAATTTTTATTTCCTTTCCGACGTTAAAAAACGATGAGTAGATCAAATGCCATTCTTTCTCCTTGCTAAGCTGCGATGCGCCCATCATTGTTACTCCCATGATGACTCCACGATCTCACGCACACGTCTTACATATTCCTTTCTGTTTTCCCGGTACAAGTTTGCAGCTTCCGCATTAGCAGGTGAATTGGGGTTAGGATCATGCAACAACGACTGAATACTGGTGAGAATAGCGGCGACATCGTAGGTTGGGCTCCAACGGTTTTGAAGAATATCGAGACACAATTCGCCATTGGCATAGACATTAGGATGGAACATTTTGGATACGAACTTGACTTGCGGTGGTTTATTGGGCTACCATGAACGGTTAGCTTGCTTTGACCTCCCAGTGTCAACTTACATAAGTTTCGTCAAATTGCAAGACCAACTTGAATGTGCCGTCTTCGAAAGGGGTATCGGCTAATGAATGCAATTATATAATCAGCTATAGCACCAGCATGCCAGCTATGAGCAAATACTTACCAGGTCCAAAGATTACTGCATTCCACAGCATAATGTTGTCTGGACATGGTGCACCTATAGATAATAATTAAGTATCTCCGTAAAAAACGTAAGTAGTAGTACATACCTGATACACCTCCTGTATGATCGGGAGAAATGGAAACGATATAGATGACCGCAGTAGTTAGCATCTTCCTTTAATTACTGCATCAGAATCCTTGCCTGGTGGATCGCTTTGCAATCTCTTGAAATCACGCATAAGCCGCCTTCTGGTAGGAGTTGACATGATTTTCTCTTCTTCCGAATATATCGATTCAAGCTGCTACAGTAGAGGAAGAAAAAAAATGGCAGAAGACTTGTGAACTTGGGAACCTATATCCAATTTGCGCGGGAATTGAAATAAGTGTTTTGCACGGCCCCCGCAGCTCACCTTTTGCCATTATGTCATACGACAAACAACAATGTTCTAAAGCCAAGGAAGAAAGAGAGAGAGGTCTAGTGGAAGCGAAAGGGACAACTAGTACCGCTAACAATATTGTCAATGCTAGGAGTGCTATCACATGTAGTCGGATATTGCCTGCTCTTTGCTCGTCTTATTTAAGGATCGGCGACCAATAATGCAAAATGAATAATTAGATATCTGTGGTTATGGATGCTTTTCCTAAAGTTTCAAATAAAAGCTACTATTTTTATTCTTATCCAATTCTTGATGTTGTAGTAAAGACATAAACAACGTATACAAAAACTAAAATCATGTTGCACTCCGAAGAGTCCTCCTTTATCCTCAATATAAAGAAAGCATGTTGAGAGCCGCACACTCAGAAGTGAAGGGTTGACAGAATGCCAATCTGAACGCTGTGGTCTGCCTTTACCATTTTCAACATGACAGCATTCTAAGAAATCAAGTGATCTTGGCTTGAAATTGATATTGTCAATAAAATATCATGCTTTGTCCTACGTATAAACAACAATACTTTTGAAGGATTCATTGCAAAACGCCATTATGGAGTTTCTTTGTCATTAGCCTACATCTAGAAAGAAAAAAAATCCGATGTGTCACAGAAACCGTTGCCTTGGCAATACACTTATTGAAAGGACTGAGCGTTGCGGTAACCAATTTCAAAACACTCTCGAAACACTAAACAAGAAGCCTTACAGTATGAATTCAGTGACCTACTAGTCTTCAACTTGAACAATGCCCATATTTCCTGTGGGCTCTCATAAGATTTCCATAAGTCTGTTGACAACGGTTTTAGCATTCTCCTTCCAGATGGTTGACATTTGGCGCCTTTTGGTCAGGGAGACTTTCAAGTCGAATGTTATAATATCCGTGCCAAAACAACATTCACGAAAAGAAGAAGGAAGGGGAAGAAAGTACAGTAATGGGGAACGGGTGCTGCTAGATTTTTTTTGGTATTTTATTCAGTCAGGTCACGTCTTGGCGATGGACATTGATTGAGAGAAAGGGGAAAGAGAAAAAAGGAAAAGTTACAATTAAAATGAAACAGTTTCTACACTAAATTGCTGAATACTCCGTTCTCGGTTATACAAACGATGTACCCGTTGGGCGACTACACCCTGGCAGAAAGGGACGTTTCAAAATATGGGGTCCACTGGGCACGCCAGAGGCTGTACAGGCAGACGGGCACAAGAAAGAAAACGAGCGGTTCAGGATGGTTTAGAAGGCTGTTTAGTAGGCGCACTGCGGTAGAGTAGGCGTTTTACCCACTTTCCCATGGGGGGAGCAATCTTCAGTATAGTTCAGTCTCTCCTTTCCCAGTAAAGAAAAAACTAGCAAATGTAAAAGTATAAGCAGTATGACAGTGTATGCGCGATTCCCAAAAACTGCGTCAATATTTATATCATGCGCTTTTAACATGGTTTTTTTCTTTTTTATGGGTTTATTCGCGTTTCCTTTTTACTTATCCTTTTCTTTTACAAACTTTTTCCTCTGCTTTTTTTTACTCCATGGTGTTTCAGTACTTCTTCATCGGCAAACTCACTTTCACAATGTTGATGCTATATCATCCTAATGATATACAACCTTGACCTGAAAGCGTGTTCTTTACTGGTAAGCTTTTATCTTCATTTGACAGCATCTCATTTTTTTCTTTTGATAGCCGATATAATTGCAACGTCATAGGAAAGCTTGCTTCTTACTTTTAACTAAGGTATTTTGATTGACTGACCTAAATGTGACTGATCTTGACTTTTTATTTGTCTATAGAGTAGCTTTTCCTTTTTTTAAAAAAATGAAAACAGAGAAACATGACACATGTTTTAATGGTCCAGATATTTTTTTATGTTACAACTTAATTACTCATCAGGATAACCTTTTGTAGGCCTATATATAATGCTGCCGCTCGTTATTGCTATGCCGTCTTAGGTATGTTAACATGTTAACTTTTAGTATGTTTTAGTAATTATCATTTTTTAAAAACTATGCTTCTTTAGCCTTCAGTAATTAGGTAAGATTATATAGATCGAATCGTAAAGTTAGATACCTGTTCGTACGTTATATTATATATCTTCAATAAAATAAAAATATTTGTTTTCTCTATATATAAGACTAAAGAAGTGTCCTTGTACATGATAAAGAAGTGTATTTTATTGGCTAAAAAAATGAATGCTATGAAAAGAGCATTCAATCAGAAAGACTAGATAAGAATCATTAGCTCCAATAGAATGTATCATTGTAAGCAAGTTAATCCAATAAAAGAGCTTAAAGAAAAGAACATAGTCGAATAGAATTCTAATGTTAATTATTGAATGCATACAACTTAGTCCAATAGCATTAATGTAATTACGTCTGACACATACTGTTTTATCCAATTAATAAAGGTAATAAAGGTGGTTAAAATGTGGGTAATATTTGACGTTTTACCCAGATTTTACCCAGGGTAAAACGTCTTTTCAACTGCAGTGGCGGTGACATATTGAGGATGAAGTTCTGGAGATCCGGGAGGGACCAAGAGGGTAGATAATGAGAACGGATGATCAGCCAGAAAAGCTGTGGAAAGGCAAGTGAAATGGAAAAAGTCTAAAGAATCAGGAGCGGTTTGGCAAACAGGATAGCAATTAGATTGGGAATTTAGGAGGAAGAAGTTCGCGCAGGTGATCGTGGATCGTCACCTTCTCTATTAAAATCCGCCACCAGATGGTACAGGTATAATGAGGGATGGATCTGCGCCAGAAGAGTTTCCAGGGGAGATCCAGCAAAAAACGTTAGCAAGATGGTCACACACCATCTCAGCTGCAGCTTGAGGTCTATCCACATGAGTAAAGGTGTGGTGATTGTTGTGACGGTGATGGAGAGACTTGATTTTAGATGTGGTCTTCTCAAAGTCCACTTCGAGAGAATGACAATATGCACGCTAAGATGCTCGTTTGGCAGCTTTAATGGCGGAGTGGAACGAGGTCTCAGCATCTTGATGGCGATTCCACCAAAGTACTTTATCCATGCCAATGGCCTGACGCCATTGACAGTAGCATTGGTCTCGGCGGGCGGCAGCTGCTTGGATATCAGCATTCCAGTACTTTTTCCATGAGGCAGGACGGGGAGGACGAGAACCAACCGAGGAATCAAGTGAGTCATAGATAGCTTGATTCAATTGCATGGCAAATTGATCAATGGATGACTGGATCAAAAGGAGAGGGTGGGTGGGGGAAGGATTAGATGTAGTATGACGTAAAAAGGTAGCAATTTCGGTGGATAGGGAAGAAGTAAAAGAAGAAAAATTAGAAACATAGAGAGAGCAAGGATCTGCTTCCGATAGGCGGGATAGGCGCCAAGTGCGTCGGCTGGAAGGAGGAGGAGGGGAAGAAAAAACAATGTCAGAGTCTAAGATAAAAGAGAGTGACATTAGTTTGTGATCAGAATTTAGGGAAAGGTCAAGTTCAATAGATATAGTGGGGTTAATGAGAGAAGGGCGGCAGTTAGTAATAAAAAGGTCAATAATACTTTGAATTGATTCTCCATTATGAAAGGAGAGGAGATTGGGAACTTTGTAGGCTAGAGAACAGTTGAGAATCTCAAGTTAATATGTCTCGCATCATTCTTGGACAATAGGGGCATGGGAATTTGAACGGGTGTTGCCAGTTAAAGAACCAAATTGGGCATTGAGATCACCGCAAATAATTGTGTTGGGTGTTAAGGGAAGAGAATTAATGAGAGAAGAAATAGCAGTGTTGTCAAGAGAAGGGGGAAGGTAAAGACATATTAATCGAAGAGGACCAAATTAGAGAATCAAGGCATAATTAGAAGGGGAGGGAAGACGGTATACTGGAAGGGGACAGGAAGAGGAAATAAGAGCGGAAATACCCATAGAACCATGATAATTGCCAGCAACTGGTTGTCTATATAAATGAAATTGCTGCCAAGTGATGGGAAGGATAGAGGGAGAGAGAAGCCACGTTTCAGTAATAAATAAAAGGTCAAAGGAGGAAGAATGGTGAAGAACATCGTTAATGACAGACTGTTGAAGGCCATTTGCATTCCATAGGCCTATAGTAAATGGGAGAATCTCACTCATTGAGGAGTGGAGAAAGCAGAGGCAGCGGAATAGTCATTGAGTATTTTATCATCATCTTCATTGGCATCAGTTTGATGAAACCAGCAGCAGGATTATCGCGGTCGCGGGGCGGATAGGCAGATGCAAGGACAGACTGTACATCTTCATCTGAGATCCACCCTGCTTGAAAAAAGTCACGACAGACAGCAGCAGCAACAGGAGGGCGTATGAATTTCAGAGCATTCATACAACGCTGGTGATTTAGTTGTAAAGCGTGGGCAGCGCGTTCAGCATCAGGTAAATCTTTAAATTGGGGATCGGCCAGATGAGAGGGGTCCACTGGATCAAAGTCAGAGAGAATAGTGACTTTAACCTTTTGTAAAAGTTCTTTTACAACAGGTTCGTACTGAGCATGAACAAGAAGGCCAATAACGTTACATGTAAGAAAAGAAATATCGAGGATACGAGCAGATTCCAGCCCAAGCTTGCGGAGACAGCGGCGGATTTCAGGACGATCCATGCGTTTTGCACACGGAATAAATATATAGCCAAATCCTTGCGGCCCAGATGGAATTTGGAAACCATGAGCAGCTGCAGCCTGTTTTCGCTCAGAAGCAGGTGGATGGGGAGGACGATGCTTTTTTACTACCATTGCCCAGGTCGATGATTCTGTGCTATTGAAAATAGCTGACGAAGAAGGAGAAACAGTGTAGGGAGCGTTGGAAGAAGAGGAAATAAAGGAAGTATCCTTGGAGACAGCAGTAAGACGGGCTTTTAGAGAAGTAACCTCTTCATGAAGCTGCTTGTTTTCAAGAACCAAGTCTTGAAGTTTAGTCAATTGTTCCTCTTGCGAGGAAACACGGGCAACTAAGGCAGCAATTTGAGATTGCATGTCCTGAAGAGCAGTAGTAAAATCAGACAGCATAATTTCTGAAAAAGGCGCCTGTTGAGATTGAATATCAAAGGGAGGGGTGCACCTGGGAAGAAAAATTTAGGGCGGGGATTGAAGAAGAGGGAGGGGGAGGGGAACTTGAGAAAAAAATCCTTTTTCTTTCTGATAAAATTTTTTTCGAACGTTCAGAAAATTGATGTAAAAACAGGGAAAAGTTTAAGCTAACACGCACTGAAATTGAGATATAGTAAAGTGGAAATCGGGGAGAACAATATATCAAAAAATAAAGGACGGATGAACACTTTTTTTTAAAGATGAAAGGAACACTTCTTTCGTGAAGTCGAAAAAAGTGATGAAAAAGCGAAAGAGCGTGACACGTGCGGTGCTTATGTACTGTGACAAGTAAGTACAAAAGAAGGATGGGGATAGAAATAAATAAAATAGTACAAGACACAAAAGTACAACAACAACAAGTGTGAATAATGAATTCACAAAATATCAACTGTTCAAACAAATACAATTGAGGGAGGGTCGGGTTAAGGAAAAGATATAACGAAGGGTAGTAGAAGAGTGTGAAAACAAAATAAAATATATGAAGGAAGATAACAAAGGGAGTTCACCAAATAAACAATGTCACTTCAAACGATCTTAGCAGTAAAGATGAGTTCCTTAGATCCTTTCTCAAAAGCAATCTCAAAGACACTCCAAATTCACTGTACCCAGAAAAGATGTTTGCAAGTACAATACGGTTCCGGTTCTTTTTGGTTCAAAAGGTTCTTTTTTTCCGGAAATTCCTCCTCCTCTTTTTCGAAAGAGGTCCTTTCCCGTGTCTTTATTTCCTCTGAAACTATTCGACCAAAGAGGGGAATTCACTAGAACTAACTTAAAATTGAAACCATACAAAACGGAGGTAAACGCTAAGGACATGGGTTAGGAAAAGCATGCGATCACTGGGAAAGAATGGGAGGAAGGATTCAGTTGTGTTTTCCAAGTTACACCAAATGACCATTTACGTCCGAAGCGGATGTGCGTGTACAAATAATTGATTGTGGTGTACCAACCAGGTCCGTAGGAGTTGTGCACGTACAAGGCAGGTGTGCACCAAACCAAGAGCAAAGGTCGCGCACCTAGGCCAACGTGTAGTGTACCTAGCCGTGTACTTCTTGAAGATCAAGACAAACTTTCCACCATTCTTACTCCCAAAGGCTCCATCTTTTCATTCTTTCCATGTTGCATTTACTCGGGTGGTGAGGCCTGAAAAAATATCACACAAGCTGTCAAGCGTGCCGGGGGTCATAGCTCAGTGGTAGAGCAGGGGATTGCAGATCCCAAGGTCCCGTGTTCAAACCACGGTGGTCCCTTTTTGAGCCAATGTCAAATTTTTTTTTTATTTTTCTGTCGTGCGCGGTATTTTCTTCCTGATCTGGGTTTTCTTCCTGGCAAAGGTCAAACCCACTGAGAATCAAGGGTAACAAAAGAGATAGAGAATAAATGGATGATTCTCTTTATTGCTAAACAAATCTACGGATATTTATATTTTTTCTAAACTAATTGGAACAATACCGAGACGGCCGAGCATTCAAAATAAGTAAAATAAACGGACAAGAGATTATGTAATATTTCGTTGAACATGGTCTTCCTGGAGATGTTGCTGTTTTGTGATAAGGACCGATGCGCTAGACGTTTGCCGTTTTTGGACCAAGGCCGATCTGACCAAAAGCTTTGTGTCACTACAATTTTGCAGGCACGACACAATTACCAGCCAGTACTACGGCACCAGTGATGTCGGCTTTCGTTTGACATTTATAAAAGGACACTTAGTGTCTTTGAATAAAAATTTTGTCCTTTTACTATGTGAATCTTTGGTCCAGTTAGACTGAAAAGTATCGTGCGTAATAATGAAACCAGGTTTAACTGTACAATGCGCAAGAGTAAGCGCAGTTCCAGGAAGTCTGCCGATTACGACAATTGATTAATGCATTAAACGTACAACGTAAAACTGCACGGAGGGACCAACCGTATTCGTAACGGGGTTATATTGATTTAATGAGGGCCGTGCAAATTCTCTTGGTCTTTCTTGTCCAGACCAAATTCACTTCGCAATCCAGAATAGATTCTTACCAGCCATGACGTCTCTGTCCCATAACATCTTGTAGTTTTTGCAGACCAAGATGCAATGATATGAAACGCAATCGGCAGTCGTGAGCTTTTCCAACGACCTACACCTGTAGATATGGCATACCTAAATGATATTTATGAGCATTATATTACTATCAGCGGTTTAACTTACTTGTAGGAAAGGTAATCATCAATCATGAGCACCACTAGTTTTTCGCGGTTTCTTCTCTGTTTCAAAGTCTCCATAGCATGTTCACAACTCCGTTTCGGTGTCCTTTGTAGTTGCATCGATCGTTGAACATCCTGTCCCCAAATACAATGAGTGGCACTTTCCTTTCAACAGTGAATTTCTTTTGCCTCCAGTGAGGTAAACGCTTGGTTTAGTTAAGCATACTGCTCTCCGTAGATGTATTTGGCTGGGGAAGGCTATCAATTAACTGTTAATTACTGCAGGTAACGAACTGTCATGCAGATAAATATTAACCTTTGGTGCAACGGATTGCCAACTTCTGAATCTTTATTGACCTGCTTCTTCCGACTTTTTCGTTTCCTTTTCCGGGCTTTTCTGTTCGATCTCGTCCGTTTCCGTCTGCTACAGTTGTACTTTTTACCACCAAATGCTAGTATTTTGACCATTTCTTCTCTTGTTCTTTGCACGCCTTGGTATCTGTGAGACGCTCTCTCTCCCGTTTCAGGTCTGTACAAACGGATAAGTGTGTCCATATGGAGAAAAATATTTTGCAAGTATGTATTATAACCCTCCACTGCTGCTGTTTTCCCAGACTCTAGATGACTTTCAATTTCCATTTCGCTAACTGTCTTCTAGTTTCTCCTTTTATCAAATTTAGGGCATGGTTAGCGTTCCTAGATACAAAATATTTCTCTAATTTGGTCACCATATGAGGCAGTTATGAACAACATCTCACATAATTGAGGAAGCTGATATGTTGGCATAATGAGCAGCTCCGTAATTATTTTGTTCGCTAAATAATCCTCAGGTCATTGAGAACGAGGATCAATATGTTTGAAAATCATGGCTTCCTTTAAACAGCACAAGCCTCTCTTGTATATCTTAACATAATAGTCAATAATTTAAGCTAGTTACGTTGACAATTATCGCAGACTTTCCTTTCGTTGTTTAAATGATATATTCGTGAACTAGTGTTTTTCCATTTATTATATTGTAAATACTGGCCATTTATTTCTTTGTTACGGGATTGTTCTGCAGTCGAAGTCTTCTAGTATTTTCGAGCTTTTTCAAGAGCTCATTGCAATCGTACACTTTCATTTCATTGGGTATATGGAAACAAATCAATGATAAATCTTTTTGGTATGAAAGTTTTCCCTATCAATTACAATATCATGAAAATTCGATTCTTACTATTTTGTCTCTTTCTTTACCGCAGAAACTGTCCCAAATCAGCACAGTTTGTAGTCAAATCTGCATAGTCTAAAGCAACCAGACAAACTTTATCCTTCCCGACGATAAATGCTCGCAAGTCTAAGGGAAAAAAGGAAGAAGTATTTATTAATGTGCTGAACTTGTACTTTTTTTTCTCACTTTATCTTGAATGTCCCCAGCTACGTCAAGCTATTCAAAGACCTCGTCTTTTTTCCAATCTATTTTCTCTAATGGACCAAAGGCTCGACAACAAGGAGAAGCAAAGACCGCATCAACTAATGATGATTCTTTCAGTCTTGACTTCATTGCCGCAAGAAGGCTGATCCTTGTATCCAATGACTCTGATAGAGGTGATTTTCTAATTTATCCAATAGCACAATAGCCGTCATCTTTGAGTGTTTGGATATACCTTTGCTACTTGGAAATTTTTACTGCAACGTCATGTACGGTACTGTCAGTTTGCTAAATCATACTGCAAATGCCTGCTTTGATTGATTCCTATTTACCAAAGCTAATCAATCTTCGTCACGTATAGAGACCTTACTCTAACCTTTTTTCGGTTCTGGTTATATTTCCTTTTCTATCACGCCTAGGCATCGGCATGAATGGATACGAACGAATAAACGGATATTCGTTTACTATTCTAACATTTCTGGCGATATTTGAGTTGTTCGTTAACTAAAATCAAAATACTCATATTGGCTCGATTCACAATGATAAGCTTTCTTATTTGTTCGTTAGATGAACGAACACGAATAGGAACGAATAGGAATAAGCGAATATTTTGCCGGTACCTACTGCCGGCCACGACACGGGTATAAATTTTTGTGACGCGCGATATTTTCCTACTGGCAACGGTTAAATCCATTAGGGATCAAGGGTAGCTAAGAAATAAATAGTCAATGGACAATGATTTTTATCTTTTTTAAAATTCCTTGTCACACAAGAGATCAATCATTACAAGTTGAATAACGTAATGAATCGTATCCAAGGCTCAAACTCAGCAAGTAGATAATTATTTAACTTAACCAGCAGGATGTCTCTGTCCGTTGCGCTTTTAAGTTCTATTCAACGGATGAGACGCGGCGACCAATGTAATTGCGTTTAAATCCGTTAGATATCCTAGGACAAGATCAACTGTAAAGATGCTCACTAGTGGTCCTGCTCTATTCCAGGTTAACAGCAATTCCGACAACGTTTCCATTATTTCCACTGACAACTTGGATATTATTTATTCTTTGGATCGGGCGATCGTGCAAGCATTGCATTATTTATAATTTAAACACCGTTGCATTCGTCACTATTGCATATTCTAAGGAACATATAAGTTACATTCATTTTTCATTATCTTGCTTAAAATTCTAAAACAAGCGATACAACAGGACTCATATAGAATATCAATGATACAGTTTAACAAAAGGGTAAAACCGCTTAAAAATGGTAGGAGATGACAAAAACTATGAACTAGTAATGTATACAAAGTTACCACAAAGGAGAAGAAAAGATCAGGATTAACATAGGTCAGATTAACAAGTTTACAAGGGTATTCGGGATAGTAACAGAGTGGATTCCTACGAATTATACGAATAAACAGCGCCATTACCAACCAAAGTGAGATTGTTGTACTTCCAAGAATTTCCGTCAATAGGAACGATATTGTTTTGAATTATACCGTCCAGTCTTGATCCGCTAGACTGCGGAAACTGAGCACCAAAATGTATTCTCTGACGATGCTGCAAGCGGTTTGCTGTTGGTTGCTGTTCGCGATAAATTTTGCTATATATTCGTTTGCCGTAGGGTGTACTGCGTATAGTAGGCAATAGTGGGCGTATGCATTCAACCAACTACCGTAGTTTGTTATGTATGTAATGCCCATGGTTGGCAAAACTAACCTCGGCACGTTGGTCTATATCAGCGTAATCGAGCGAAGTTTGAACGACATAATTGGCGAATGAATCGTGAAGGAGCTTCTCCATAGCATCAGAGTCGATAAGTTCTGCAATAAGCAACCGTCTGTTCTCCGGCTCGGCGACACGTATGCACTATAGAAATATAGGCTGCTGTGGAGAAAGAGTCATCTTCTTACCTTTTCAATTACGTTTGAGCTAAATTTTTGAACGGATAATTGACAAACGTGGCCGAGAAAGCGCTGTATAAGGGCAGGAGAGAAACCGACGTCTCCTAGGTCCAGCACGTATTGTACAACGTAGTTTCCGAAGGGGTCCTGGACTAGTGGTAACGAACTGCGCGTGATTTCATTTACAAGTTGTATCTATTTCATTATTTAGCCCCGAGAAATCGATATGTTGAATACGAGTTACCTTTTGAAGCTGTGATGCGTTATCAATACAACGCTGAAGTACACAACATCCATGTCTGTGAGTTGCTACAACAACACATCTCTCGCACACAGCGTCATAGATAAATTGGTTATGTTCGGGCTGGAGTCGGTGTAGGCATTTTTGAATGACGTGGTTTCCGTTCAAATCTTTGATGAGTTCAACGACATTTGGATTGAGTGCTTTTGTCACCGCTTGAATCTAAATAGGTATCGGATGCTAATCAGCTTAACATGTTGATACTATGCAACATCAACCTGCTCAGCAGTGGATAAGTATTCAATTAGCTTCTGGACCGCACGAGTACCGTGCATATTCAAGGAGATTGTAAATAATTCTGGTGACACAATATTCACTATGGCGTTCCTTTGACTATCGTTACAGCGTTCAAGGAGCTTTTGACACAGATAGTTTCCGAAAGGATCTACTTGTTGTCAGATGGAATCTCGTCAAAGCACGAGCTTACCAGTCATCAGTTCTACCAGATGAGGCTGTATCTCGTCAAAAATCGTTGGTATTAACAAACCGTTTTGCTCTTCAATTTTTCTCTGTAGATATCGGCAGCCATTCTGATCCTTGCATAATTCGTATAATTTACCATAGTAATCTTCTAATTTCGCGCCGAAAAGTCGATTCGATTCTTGGTCGCTGCAAGAACGCCGGTGTTGAGCAGTGTCCAATCCTTCCAATTTCGTCGTTGGAGAGGATGAACGAGAATGATGAGCAGGCATACTCGAATTGAAAGCGTGAGCGTTGTTTGAAAGATAACTCATCGATCGTTTCGAGGAATCCATGAGAGGATTTATAACATAATGTTGACACATTGCTGCATTCAATGAGACATGCTGCGTCAGGATATTTGTGTTGGTCGGCACGTATGTTTGGTTAGGATACAAGAAAGAGGGAGATAGGATCCCATTCGTCAACGCAGCTATTGAAGGAGCATAAGAGCAGCACTCATGCCGTGAGCAAACTCCGAGCTGCTGATATTGCTGACATAAATCCAATAACTGATTTTTGCTTGCTTCTACAAACGGACTAGATGTACTAGTAACGATATTACCATTGACATTTCTTGATGCTACCGCGTGAAGATCCGAATAAGATTGTGAGGCCGTAGGCCGGCTCTTTATCCGGATATCAGCTGTAAGATGATCGACTACACCATCCCTCATATCATTTGTTGTAGGCCACCCCTGCGAGTATCGCCTTGCTGGGCCATAGAAATCTGCCCGAGTACATCCATTATAATGAGATTCTTCGATTGATTTGTGATTGGACAAGGGGGCATTGGATTTCTCTAGATATTGAACCCATGATTTACTTCGGAGCGATTCGAAGCTCTTGTTTTTTGTTGTAAGCTTGCGTGTAGATAATGATAGGCTAAATGTAGGCGATGACGAGAACTATGGATAATGTCAGTACATATGAACAACCACACGCTATAGTCAATTTGCCTGTCTCGCGTATTCATCATTGCTATATATCAATGATGAGTTTTCGGTTGAAGCCGCGAATTGGTCGAAATACGAAGCGTTTTTCAGCACCTGAGGTGGGGTGTTTTGAAATGGTGGTGTAAAATCTAATCTTGATTAAATATCAATCTGTCCAAAAACCAATTATGCCTTCATGTGGAACGCATAATTCACGGATGTAGTACCTGTTTGTTGGTTATCTCTGTCTGAAAATCCTTCCTGACCGTGCAGCTCTGATTTGGCAGAGAAAGAATCGGAGCCGTGCAAGGTAGTAAAAGTGGATGATGATCCTTCAGTTGAAGGGGTCTGCTTATCATGCTCATAATATTGCGCAGTATTTACATCGATAGACTTGGATATATGGAGACGCATAGGAAAAATGCCGATGGAGTTGTTTACAATGGAGAATGGAGAGCTGTTTTTGAAGCTATGGTAAGTCGTGATTATAATGTTCAAAGAATAAATACCCTAAATCGTTTTCTCTGGTCTTCAATTTAGCATCAAATGAAGTTTTATGCTCAATGGAACGACGGCGCGATCCAGGAACGGGGTGAGATGCTTGTGATGTAGTTAAACAGGGATGGATAGACTGAGATATGGTATCTTGTGCGTAAATCGATGGGCAAGCATAAAGATCAACAGGTTCGTCAATAAATTTTTGTTTAATCTGACTTTCCGGTCCCATACTCTTCTGTGAGAAAGAGATGAAAGATAATGATTAGATTTTCAGGCTAATTAAAGGAAAAGAGGAGCAAAATAGGGGCTAAAGATGGATCTGCAGAACTGCTTGGGTCTAATCGATCATATCCATTTTACGGTCCTAGCTCCTTCAGAGACAGTTCGCTGCAGGGGACACGTTTTTCAAGTATCAAGAGAAGAAAGGATACTGCACCTTTATGCCGCTTCTCTTATATTCTTGGTTAATGTAAGACTTTGGTAAGATTGAGGGAGCGCATTGGTATGAAGAAGGAATAGAAGAAGAATAAAACATGAATGTCGCTAACCAAATGAGGCCATGTA
Source organism: Apophysomyces variabilis (assembly GCA_002749535.1). NCBI lineage: Eukaryota > Fungi > Mucoromycota > Mucoromycetes > Mucorales > Mucoraceae > Apophysomyces > Apophysomyces variabilis. The sequence goes on along the minus strand of MZZL01000409.1, from coordinate 898,227 downwards.
GAGAAAAAGCGAATGACTCAAATATTCAAATATGACAAGGAACACAAGAAACGTGTTGTCGCTGGACAAGATAAAAATCACAGTGAGCTTGTACAGCAGCAACTCACTGACTCGGTCTCAGACATTCGTTCGTTATCATTTTCAGGCCAACTTGAGACGGGTTGCGGAATACCAAAACACACGCATGTGATTGGCTGATTGATAAGGATCTACAGGTCTTTGCAAGGTAATTTGCACCAGCTAAAAAGTACTTTTGCACCAGCTTTGGCTTTAGATCTCTCTTTTTCACAGGTGCAGGAATTTGCTGGAGCCCTCTCCCTTTGATTCTTGTAATACAACTCAAAGTAATTCTGAGTTGTTCGTTCTTTGATACTCACTTCTCTACCTGCAGCTGCTGCAGACTTTCCTTCATACATTACTAGATTGAGCAACATAGCTAACTGTTCGTCAGTGTAATTCCGGTATGAACCGCGTTTATTCTTGCGAATTCGAGCTTTAATTGCCCTTCAAAAATTTTGTTGCGAGTCGCTTGCAAGCACGCTTATAGAAGCATTGCTATTGCACATTCAACAAATTGTAACGGACTATAGCAAAAGTGATAGATGAATAGTAGATGAGGATGATCCATAACTTTCAATGCAAGGCGCGGTATTATACAGACAATTATCATGAACGTGTGGATGGGCAAATCGTTCCTTATCTGACTTTAACCTTGGGTAAGGTCAATGATAATCTGCTAATTTTATGTGAAACCTCTCTTTGGGCGACTGTTAGTTTACACTGTCCTGTAAGATAAATGTTGCCATTACAAGAAAAAAAGAAAAAATGGTTTAATGTGAGTACACCTGAGCGTTATTATCCTTTCTTCCTTGTTATTTCTTCTTTTACTGTTGAACTCATCATGGATGGTTTTGCGTTTTATATGCGTTCGCTTATCTGGTCTTTTTCCATGTTGTCTCTGACTGCCTTGACAGGCAAAGACTACATCCAGAAGAAAAAGGAAAAAAGTCCTGCTGATGTGGAATTACAAAAGCAGCTACAGGAGGAGGAACGCTTGAAAAAGGTACGCACACGTCCTCATAAAAAAAAGTTAACCGACAGCAACCAACCTCAGCAAATCAGTCGCAGTGTGATTCTTGTGGACTCTGGGGGCATCAAAACATGAAGTTGAAACTGTGTCAAATGAGAGAAGTCAAAGGTTTGGAATACACACTGGTATATAGCGTTTCACGCTTAAAGTATGCCCAATAGCTGGTACTAAGCGGACGCGCCAGCCAGAAGTTCAGAGTGTTGCGCTGAAAAAAGCAAAGAAAACGGTTTGAGCGAGTAAGCAAGCAAGTTTCGGTAATACAACCTTTATAGCAAATCCATGTCCTGCATGTGGTTCCACCGAACATAGAAGTACCCGAGCGAAGAGTTGCCCGCGACACACCAAGTCGACCGAGGAGAGCTTACAAGATAAACCCGGGAAAGGTTTCGAAACATTCATTCGAAAAGCTCCTCTACATTCCATTGTCCTTGAAGCACATCGAGATCAGTTCCGAAGAAAAGTTCATTAGCTTTCTCAATATACGAGAGAGGTGATTGCAAGAACTCAACTGTTTGTCAACCAGTATATACTTGATCATCAAGTAATTCCACCCATCTGTTTCACTCAAAATTTCTTCTATTCGGTCACGCAGCTTGTGCCCAACAAGTCAATGACGACTAAAAACGATAAAATGCCAATAGATCTTAGCGGCTCTTGGAGAGAATTTTGTGACAAGTACCCTCAGATACAACAAACACTCAGCACACAATTGAGATCATCTGATGTATAGTTAGAAGCTTGTATATTGCTGGCCAAATGCTATTCACATAATATAGGCGTAAATTTCGAAACTCGGGTGCGTTCATTTGTTGAACATAAGCTGTCAGTAGCGTTTCCGGTATGTATCGCGTTTGGTATGTCTGAACTAAGTTTCATCATATATAGAGTATGAATAAAACTGAGATACAAAATATTGCATCGGAATATGCCTTCGAACGCATCGCTGCTGGATCCCCTCAATGGCCTAATTTGATTGAACCGGATTTGCCTTTAGTGGCTATTGTCGATAAGATTTGTGATGATTTAGAGGCACTGACGCCTAAGCCTGTAACGCAACAAGCCATATCGGCATCGCCTGGCGCGTATATTCCAACGTTAAAATACATCCTGTCTTCCTATGAAGAAGAGCATGAGATCGTTGCTGCTTCCGAAAAAAAAATTCTAGTGATACAACTCTGTCTCGTCTTTTCTCGATTTCACCAAAGCCAAGTTGCAGGTGGCGTTTTGTTTCAATAAACGCCTTACTTTTAGTAAGTCTGTTATCCATTCGAGAACCAACACAGCCGAGCGAATACCCACGAGTATTTCTTTGAAGCGCTTGATCTTACTCGTTTCGGATTTAATAGGTATGGGAAATAGCGATAGGTACCATTAGTTTCAAACACTCACGCTGTTAATATATACGTACAGCTTGGGAGATTTTACCAGGAATGGAAATCATCGTTTCGTAGGAAGAATTCTTTCTGATGGGTTTGCAGTTAATCTAGTTTTCGTATAAAACAAAAGGAAAAGGTGCCGGCAACAGAAATTGACCTCGAGGACTTTACCATTGATGAAGTCGAGCAGTGGTTCGAACTGTGGGCCGTGGATCCGGGGTTGAATCAAATATACACAGCTGCAGACGGTAATGGCTCACAGAGGCATCAAGTACGCCGTGTGTCGACAAAAGAGTATTATGCCATAACTAGTTCTACGCGGAGAGCGAAGTAACTCGAAAAAAAGAAGGATGCGGCGGGTATCACTCGTATTCAGACCGGTTTAGAGAGTTGTAAAACAGCAACATCAGAGCAATATCATCAGTTCGTGGAGTGCTTCGTCCAGAATTTTCCAGTATTGGCAGCTTTTTATGTGCCCGACATGGCTTAGAAGCGTTTCCACAATTACCAAGGAGTTGAACGTGCTCGTGAAGAGCTTGTTAATGTGTTAGTCAACGGTGGAAAGAAGTACTGCAAGCAACAGCAAAGAATGACTCGAAAGAATAGACGAAAGAGGAGGAAGAAGACGTTGAAACGGCGAGAACAAATGAAGGTGAAATGACGATCGGGGTCAGAGACTAAGTGCAAAGTACTGAAATAAGTGATATTAAAAAAAAACTTCTAACCTAGGCCACAAGAGTCTGGAATCAGATCAACGCAAAATAAACCGCACCCAAGCACAAAGAAATGGCATCCAAAGGCATTTCAAGCAAGCAAAAAAATACCATTAATTGTATTCGGATCAGCAAATATTTAGTGCGAGTGGACATGCGTCAAAAAAGGGCAACGTGCTGCGTTAGTGAACACCTGCTGGACAATGCTAAAGAGAAGAGAAAGGAGAGGGGAATTGATTGCAACAACAGTCGATGAATTTTACACGTCTCAGGATTGTTGTCTTTTGCTTCGTATGTACCCTCATGGTTATCTATAGGTGTGCAACAGCAGCTTTCAGAGAGGGCTGGAGAAAGTCACCACATCCGATTATGTGTCCCATCATGGTGTAGTAGTTTGCAAACACTGCCGTACACTATGGCAACGGGACATTAATTCGGCAGAAAACATGTTCTACATTGCAAACTCGGTTTGGCGCGGACAAGGTCGCCCCATGGAATTCTGCCGTCCGGCTAAAAACAATATCGCCACTATGAATGTGGTTTCCTCGTAACAAGGATTTAGATTCATACGACTTGAACGGTAAGTTCAATACAGTTTTCTAACGACTGGTCTTTCCACCTTGCCCAACCTTTTTTTGTGCATATCATCTGGGTAAGTAAGAAAATATTATCCTGGGGAAGCAATGTTCTCATAAGCCCTTTATCTATATCATTTCCAGTTGACGAAAATTTGTTTCGTCAATTAACGCAAACTATTTCCCTAAACAACGCAAATTGTTATGCAATAAACAGTACACACCACAAGTCCACTCAATGCCTTTTATTGAATCTGGAAAGCATTCAGTACCAGCATCCAGACATATAAGAATGATTTTGCGTTTCCGTCTCTGAATGTTCGAATTGATCACCCATCAACAGATCCTATTGAGCTATTTTACCCTTTTCGCATTCATAGTAAATTATACTGCCAAATAGAAGCTATTACTTATTAAGCTTCTTTACAGGTTGAGCAAGGGCTGTTGAAGCACAATACATGTATGAGTTCCGTAAATCTATGGCGATAATGAGAATATAAATACGAAACAATCATATCTGCTGTAGTTACTATTACTGTTCTCCCATCCGTACCGCTTTTCTTCTTGCATTGACAACATCAGATGGGCCTTTGAAAAAAGAAGTTTTGGTTATGTTGCCATTCATATAGAGCGTGAGAATCTTCTTAACTATTCACGTTCTTCTCAGGTCGAGTACTTCCATCTAGTTTTTGAACATAGATTAACTCTGTACCACATAGTTGTGCTGCCGGTAATGTTTAAAGGAAGTCCTTTGCCTTTTTCGCATTTCCTCTTTTGGTTTTCTATGTTTCCTTCAACAGCTCGTCCCGTTGAGCATTAGCGTCTGCCGAACGGAGTGCGTTCAACCCTGGATGGGGTATGATGCCGATAAACGCTTGATGGATAGTGGTATTTCATGCATCCATACTGATGATGCGGTTGGTTTACAGCACACGACCGTTGTCGGCTTTCTGATTTTCATGTACTTCTTTTGTCATTGATGGAATCACGTTTATGCGTGTTCCTTTTTTTGCTGGGTGTACGTGATACCAGTGGCGTAAGAGGTTCATTGATTGAGTCCACTCTTTCCTACTCCAAAGTCTACATTTAAACCGACATAGTATTAAAATTCTCTCAATGTAATCATCAATGATTTGTTTGGAACATGAAATGACGCCAAGCCGGGAGGTCATTATGTTTTTTGGCCTCCCATACTTTCTCTGCCAGGTCTTAAAGTGAGCCCATCATTATTCCCCAATCAAGGTGTCAACAATTTCTTAGGCGGGTTTATGATACCTGTAAGTGACAAATATTTAGTTGAAGCAAGCCGTTCATTGATTGGGAAGCCTTTTTTTTTTTTACCATTCAGCTTATTGGCCGGCATTCATTTAAACCGGCTAGCATTGCCGCTCATTTGTTATACACAGCCTCGTGCTGTCTGGGATAGGACACGCACGTGGGTTCCAGCCAATATGCACTGGAATTGCAAGTTGGCTTGTAAGGATGCACAGTAAACAAGTACCGTAAGTCAACTTTTGAAGTGCGCAACTGAATAAACCTATTCAGCTCAAATACTGCCAAAGAGTTTGGTAATAATGGCTTTTATTATCAGGAGAAAATACGCATAAAAACGTTGCGTTTAGCAGAGAACTTACTTCTAATAGCCATACACAGCATTTGTCTCACGCACATTGATCTGTTGAACAATGAAAAGTTAAAGATTGTTTATTTGGTGATGAGCCAAAAGCTTGGCAAATAAATAGGAGGACGTCAATTAAGATATTAAAAGGAAGTTCATTCTCTTCTAAAGACATAGACCGACATTGATCTTGAAATAAGCGAGATGATCGAAGATATGGGTAAAAGGAACAATGGAATTGGAGCAAAGGCTTGTTTCCAAGGTTTTGTCGCAGACCTCTGCAAACAGAGATTAGTCCAGGGGAAACAATCTTATTGATCTTGATACTTACTGACGTTGCCGCCTTTAATCCAGTACTCAACACCGGGGTGAAGGTAACCGAAGCTTTGAGGGGGAAGGTGGGCAACGACTACACGCCAAAAAAAAGTTAAGTAAAGAATGGTAACTATATTTATAACAACTTACTGTCTCTGTCATTGACCGTTCGCAACAGCTTAATACCGGTACCAGTGACATAGTAAGCAAAATCCGGATTACCAACTCGAGGACCGCCTAAAATGCCAAAGAGTTAGCTCTTTCTCGTACAATGATCTAAATAAAAGAATTACCATAGGTATAAATGCTCATGTTGTCCTTGCTGAAGCGTTCATCACGTTGATACAAATCCATAGCTCCAAGAACAGCAAGGGCACCACCCAATGAATGACCAGTAACGACAACCTTGTAGTCAGGATACTTATCAAGTTGCTTGCGCATGTTTGTCACGACCTTTTCAGCTACTTCGAGATAAGCCTTGTAAAAGCCACCATGAACTCGAGCGCCCTCAACAGGTTTATACTTCGTAGAAAGGAAGTCAAAATCCTAAAGAAAGTGTCAGAGGTCAAATAGAGGAAGACCGGAGTCTTTGCCTACATACAGCAACGAAGTTACGGAACGAATTGGTTCCTCTGAAAGCCAAATCAATCTGTTTCTTCTTGTCGCTTCGGATAATGTAGCCATTAGTGTCATAGAAGAGGGAGCTAAAGGTGGTAACGAGTTCGCCATCAGGAAGGGTAGGCTTACAATGTGCGCAGTCCCATTTGCCTCCAGGGACCACGGATCGACAGTAAGCGTTTGCCGAAAGGTAGGTGAAATGGACCAAGTCATTCACCTTCGAGGCCGGGGCAATGGGCAAGTTCGCTCGGATCTCCAATCCAGCTGGAACCTCCGTGGCATTCAGAGCCATACCGCCTTTCTGTTCAACGTCGGGTGGAAGTTCGCCGTTTTTCTCAATTGCCCTTTGTTCGGCCTTCAGATCAGCCTTGGGACGATGAGAGGGTAAAGTAGTACGAGAAGCAATAATGGGTGGCAAAGCATCAACAGTAGGGGCGGCAACCACAGGAGAAGCCAATAGAGAGAAACCGAGGGCGGCTGCTGAAAGCAAGAAGGAGAGCTTCATTAGAAAAAGGAAAGGGAAGGGAAGGGAAGGAGGGTAATTGACAACGATACGATCATTGCAGCTTGACAACCATTGTTTTTATATATGTTATGCTCGAGCTTCTGTCGGATCTAGCGCCATTGAACCATGGAAACAGTGGTCTCTATTGTTTGTTCTGTCGTTGCACGATCAATGCAAAGAGTGCATGTGTGATTCCCATACTTCTCCATGTCCCCTAAAAAAGCAACGAGGTCCTATAAAAAATTTCAAGGACCGGTAAGAATGGTGCGTATATTACGATTGGACAAGATAGTGGTGTCACCCAACGGATGGAGACATTTGCTCACCTGTGGCGAGTTGCAGGGACGCTGGTGTAACGATCATTTGCTCCGGTCACACAGGTATCACATCGAGTAATCATGACCCTGTTCAGCCCACCTAGCTTCCTTCCTATCAAAACTGAAAGCTTGATATCTCAATTCAGAAATCCGAATGATTTAGAGACACAGGTAACTGAACCTCGCGCTTCAATTAGATCATGACTTGATGATCCGTCGTGTCACCATCGTAACCTCTCCCTGGTAAAAAGCTCCATATTTTAGACTTTTCGAACCCCGAAAAAAGATTTGAGCAAACCCTCCCGATCAACCTCGGAAAACGGGTGAAAGAAAAATTGATAGCAACGCGTTTTCGGTACATTCCTCCTATTATTTGACTGGCAGCATGGTTTAAATTTACGCCTTTTTTACATCTTAATATGCACAATACGCTCTATGACATTGAGTATCACCGCAGCACGACGAAGTAGGTCAAGGTAAAAAAGCGGGAAGTTTGGCGGTAAATATGTTGTATAACCAGACTGAAACCGCGGGGAAAATATAGCATTGGTGCTATCTAAATAGCGTAATAAAATGCCTTTAAGATGCAGGGCGGATTTTTTTCTTATGTCACTGCGAATGGATATGGGTAGCAAGAACATCAGGAATATTGCTGCACCGGAAAGAGGCGGCATAGTTTATATTGATACACAGATTTGGCTCGATAATTAACCTCGCGTGGCTGTGCATAGCAAAATCAACTCAGTTGAAGCACTAAAATATACCGCGTTGGCGTGTTGAAGAGTATTATTTTGGTTAAGACCCACAAAGCCCAAATTCAGCCTCCTGGTGTTGATGTAAAAAAAACGCATATGGTATTGATATATCAAGCATTAGGTGATGTTGATATAAAGAAGCTTCATACGAACTACTTGCACGCGGCCAATTACTGTGTCATCCATGACAAGAATTTTAATTTCTTTTATCTCCATTTGTATCATTGAGTACATGAATTGGTGTCCATGTTTCTTTTTTTTGGGTTCGTGAGAAATTGGGAAATCTTGTTTCACCCTACGTTGTACTGGCGTAACAGTCCCAACTTTTGCTAAAAGCTAAATAAACTTCGATGACTAAATAACGGTCTGACATAGTACGTGATGGGAAAAAAAGAAATGGAACCAAGCTGATATGATTTTTCTGATCGCGAGAAGATAGCAGTACATGGCTGCAATCTATGCCTATCTCGTCACCTATTTTATGTAGGATAACCTGTGGTAACATATACAAAATTCTGCGTCTGTAATGAGTCTTTGGCCTTGTTAATAGCATACCCTGCTAGCTGCTCTAAATCTTGTTTTGTACAGAATCCTATGCTGTACAAAGTTTTGCAAAAACGGTAATAATTAAAGGAGAGAAAGTTTGTATCTTTTAAAAAGCTCTTTATTAAGAGTGGTACGAGTCAATCGTACAATAAATAAGTGAAATAAATAATGTGGTAGTACTGTGTCATGTTTACTACATTTAGAGACAGAGACCAGCGTTAATATCAAAGTAGGCAAGATGGTCCACGAGATGAGTGAAGGGAACAATGGAGTTAGAGCAGAGGCTGGTTTCCAAAGTCTTGTCACAGATTTCTATAAACAAATGTTAAAAATAATTCTGAACACGGTCATCAATTGATACTCACTGACATCGTCCTTGCCACCGTTGATCCAGTATTCAACACCTGGGTGCAAGAAACCAAAGCTTTGAGGGGGAAGATGGGGAACAACTACGCAGGCCGGTTAGACAAAATATAACAGGCATCTATGAAACTTACTATCACGGTTGTTAACGGTACGGAACAAATCAATGCCAGTGCCAGTGACGTAGTAAGCGAAGTCAGGGTTACCAACACGAGGACCACCTACGCAGCAAAGTTTCAGTCGATTCATTCTTGTAGCTCATGGAACTTACCGTAAGTGTAGATCTTCATATTGTTCTTAGTGAAGCGGGCGTCACGTTGGTACAAGTCCATAGCACCGAGAACGGCAAAAGCACCACCCAAAGAGTGACCGGTGACAACAACCTTGTAGTCAGGGTATTCGTCCAACTGCTTACGCATGTTGGTGATGACCTTTTCAGCGACCTCGAGGTAAGCCTTGTAAAAACCACCATGGACCTTAGCACCCTTGACGGGGGGATAGGTAATGGAAAGGAAGTCGAAATCCTAACAGGGTCATTAGAGAAAGTCTGATTGAAGCTTTTGATTACTTACAGCAACGAAATTGCGGAAGGAGTTAGTGCCTCTGAAGGCCAGATCAATCTGCTTCTTTTCATCGCTTCGGATAATGTAACCATTGGTGTCGTAGAGAAGGGAAGTAAAGGTGGTAACAAGCTTGCCATCAGGAATAGTGGGCTGGCAATGAGCGCAGTCCCACTTTCCACCTGGGACGACTGAGCGGCAATAAGCATTGGCAGCGAGATAAGTGTAGTGGACCAAGTCGTTCACGGTCGAGGCTGGTGCAATAGGGAGACCACCTCTGGCCTGGAGAGCAGAGATGGTCTCATTGGCGTTTAAAGCCATGCCACCCTTTTGTTCAACACCGGGGGGAAGTTTACCGTTCTTATCCATAGCCTTTTCCTCAGCACGTAAATCAGCCTTAGGAAGTTGGGATGGCAAGCTAGTACGGGAGGGAATAATGGGAGGAAGAGCATCAACAGTAGGCGCAGCCACAACTGGAGAAGCAAGCAAGGAGAGACCAAGGGCAGCGGCAGAGAGCAAGAGTGAGGCCTTCATAGTCAATTAAAGGAATGGGATTGGATAAATCAGTGATGGGATGAAGTTTTCAGCAGGACAAAACGTCTTCTATTTATACAGTTATTCTCTATCGCCGCAGTCCGTACAAACGGACGACGATCCAGAATATAGTCATTGTCAACGATACGGTGTTGTTGTACCATCAATGCAAAGGAGCATGCATGATTTCCATATTTTGTACATTGCACATATCATCTGGCAAGTATGCCCGGATAAAGACACGTAAAAAAAGCAGAAAAAGGGGGGATTAAGCGGGAAACTTTATCCTGTCAGCCTATTTCATTCATGATTGGGTCACAAGAAAAATGGAACTAAGATAATTTTTGTACGATCTTATCCCTGGAGTCAGTCGACACAAAATCGATTAGTCCTACATACACCGCGTAATGAGCATACTAATCATCGAAATTACCAGGAAAACCCCTCGTCACTAACTAGACCCTCATCACCAGTTAAACTTTAACACTGACAAATTATTGCAAAGTGAACTCATCGATTGCTTTGTTAATTGTTCCAATTGGCATCCACAAAGGTAAGATAGTGCAAAAGTAGTTTTCGTCGGGCTAGCGTGCCTGGCTTACACACGCACATCTGTTCATTGGCCAATATGATCCCATGTTTTCATATGCAAAAACCTTAATTCAAGCTCCCGATCATTGTGCTGCGCATAGGTTACACATGTACCTCCATTGTGGAGAATTTACTGATTGAATGGAAGCGGATGAGGGTTCAATGTTTATCCTCTCACGACATGATAAAATTGGTTATATTAAAAGACAGCACGTGAATTGACGATTCATTACTCACAAATAGTGTGTCTTTTCAATACCTCCATTGCATATAGCTGAAACACATGACATCTCATTAACGAAATTTCCTTCGAATACTGATCTAATGTAGTTACCATCGGTACCTGAGAATCAAAAATCCATAATAATGTAGGTAACATGTACAACGGAGATACCTTATTCGTTATAGTCCCGAGAGCCGGCGTTGATCCCACAAAGTATCCTACAACAAACATGTGGAGTTGTACAATTATGGCAGTTGTATCGTTTCGCTGTGATGAACAAAGTCCGATGGTGCAAGTAAAGCTATATTTTTTTTTTGTATGAACGGAGCCAAGCGGTGTCTTAACGTTAAAGAAGATCAGGAAATTTCGTCATCCCGAAAAGCAAAATATATCGGGTGACAGCGGTACGCGTTTTCATAGACAGCTGAGTCTCTTCATCAGATAACTGGTATAGATTACATAGTAGATAGAATTAATCCCATTCTCTTTTGTTTGTGTTGCGCACTGCTTGAAGTGCCGCATTAATAGCCAATGTCAAAAATGCCGCGGTTGTCTCCCACGTAGTACAATCATTTGCCCTTTTACCATAACGTCGCTCTATCTCCACCTTAGGTTTCAGGAGTTTTACACTAAAGCCAAACGCCGCACCATGCGACTATGTCAGACCAAAAAGTATGTTCCGCGCACCAATGACGCGTTTATGCCGTCGGGAACAAACAGTGTTATGTATATGCAACATGTGCGCACCGTGCGCCATTGATGTGGCATGCAACTGAAGTGACACTAATTGTCAACGAAACAAAACCATGCCATATTTTACCTCAATATTGTTGCATTTTAGCAATTAAATGTTTGGTCTCTTGCCCCCTAAGAAAAGAATAGCTACTACTAGAAACGTTAACTCACGGCAAAGGAAAGCAAACAAAGTGCGGGCAATTTCGTAACATTGGTAAAACGATGTCTTCATAGCTTCGCGTTCAAAGGATTGTTCAGCAGTGAGTTACCCGAATTTGTCAGGTTACTACTTAATCGGTGTGTAAAGCTTTGCGAAAAATGATTGTAGCAGTTGCAGCTCTATAACTCAGTGAATCATGTACTCATTGTAGAGTAACCATACAGTTCAGCGGTGAGTAAAAGCCAAGTTTGACTTTCTCGGAGAAGAGCCCATCACGGGGCAATATCTAATGGTCTTAGTGGCTTCTCATCTGTTGCTGACGCCCATTGGTAAAGTCAGAAACGTGAAAACCTGCCTCAGTAGTTATAGCTCGGTTTCATAGCTGCATATGCTTCTACGCTTTGACTCTAGGTTTTACTGCTGAGCTTTTGTTGTTCGTTTGTGCTATATGCAATAACAATGAACTCAGCCGAAACCGGATCAGATTCTCCGCAGAAACCTAGCCAGTAGTACGTCAAATTGTTCCTTGAACGACACAAGGCATAGCAAACAAGTAAACTATCTGGTTCTGTTTGCTGATGTTACATTTTGCTTCCTCTGGTAATAGTGAGGGTAGAAATTTTTAGGCCGTCGGGAATAACCTTTATTGCAGAGTTATGCTGCGATTCTTATTCTATGATCGCCCCTAAATTTTTCGTGCTTTTAGTGGTGGGGAAGTACAGAGCGAAATCGTGGTTCCGGTATGAAACGATGCGTGAAACACAGGTACAAAAAATCGATTACCGATAGGGAAGTTAGAAATAGACCAAGTTCTGTGTTGTCAAGCTTTGGAATAAACTAACAATATGAGTAAACTGCTCAGACAATCCTGAAAACGTAGTTGACCTAATGTTCAATGCCGAAGATCGAAGCCAGATCGGAACAGTGAGTGCATCAGTCCCTTGTTAGAGCACGCGTCATTGTCATATGCAAGGACAATTAACTCTTAAACGTACATGTAATTAGAATGTCTTAGGATTTGTATGGTCGAAGTTGGTTTGGGTTTCGATAAAGCTTTGACTGGTGATATCTACAAAGCTAGTATCATCTTATGAACAAACTAAATAAAAGCAGGTAGAGACGTGACCCGTAAGCAGGCACAATCATATAGACCTGATTGTAAACCTACAAATACGGTTTGAAAATACGCAATAATCATTCTTAGGAAAAGTGGAAAGTGACTCGTTGAAAATCACTGACCGTTTCAACTAATATGCGAAGACAGCACACAGTTCAGTTAGTCTTTGTGACCTTACCGTGCATATGAAGAACGCAGCCAGACAGTAAAACGAAATAGCAGCTGCCATCTATTCTAGTTATTTCTTTGTGCTGAAGACAAAGACTTTAGTGGTTGTTATTGCGTGAGAGCCGATGTGTTCCGTGACATAAATATGCTCTATGTAATGCCAATCTCCACATTAATAAAAAAAGTGCAAACAGACTTTCTCCAATACGGTCCTCTTCACCGGCCCATTATACAATTGTTCGGTTGTGAGGCAAAACGCATTTTCAATCATTATTAATTGTATCTGTTTGTACGTGCAAGGTACCGTTTATTAAATGCAAGTTTACGCTATGCTAATACTAATTTTGTGTTTATGTGATAACCAAATTTGCGCTAAATGTAAAGCAATTAAGGGCTATTAGTAAAATAAGTTATACTGAAAAGCATATTTCACTTACATTCAACTTGATCCTTTACTGATCGCAAAATCGTTTAGATCAACATAAAAAATACATTCATAATTAGGAAATGTAGGGATGTCTTTTTACTTATACGCGAAGGGATTTTCACCAGTCGGTGTGGGCGTCCATGCTGCACCAAATCCATGATGCGCGTGGCGATCAAGGTAAAAGGAAAAGAGTCCGGAAATGGACATTCGGCACAAAGAAGCCATACATCCATATGTTCGCTAATGTTTTGCTTGCTTGCACCGTTAGACTATGGAAGAAACAAAGTCAGGAATCATGACAACGTTCCAACTACTTTGCTGTCTTACCACTATCCAGGATTTCCCCTGTGTCCGAAATCATCCAATGTTTCAGCTTGTCTTGAATGTCCGGAAGCACATGTTGTTGTCCTTGCTTTCGGAGACGGATATTTGTTGCAATTCCATGATGCTAGTGTTCCATTGACCGGAACGAAGTATACAATGAAAGGCGTTTCAAGTACATTGTTCAAAGATTTATTGTCCCGAGATTAGGTGTCTGCATAATAATAACAATATCAAAAGCTGTCGTACATTATTCCGCCAAACGCTTCTCCCAAAAGGAGGCTTCTGCATACTTTTGTTCAGACTTGTGTGGATTGCTTGGAAAGTTAATATTAATGAGTAGTAACTGTTGTTGTTGTCGTAAAGCTTACCTTCCATTGAAAGTTCAGTACGTCATTCCATGTTTTCATGATTTCATTGTTGAAAGATTCATCTACCATGTTAGAATCATGCAATTAAATAAGCCTACTGATGTCTGTACACTTTAACTTAGCAGGTATTTTGTAATACATTGGATTGGAAGATGTAGTAAGAGATAAGCCAAAAGAACGGATGAAAGAGGGCAACATATGGTTATATCAATGGCGGGACGCGTCATGATACGACATATTAATGTTGGGGCATTCGTGCAAATAGGAAAATTGTTGTCATTCGATGTCATGATAACAAACTGCCGCAAAAACAATCTACAGGGAAATGGAAGTAGAGTATGAAGAAGCAGTGCCATGTCCACTCTTGATGCAACATATCGATGGAATGTTTTTTTGGTTTGAATTGACACCTGTTACACGCATGAATTAGCCAAACGTCTCCGGTACGTCGCTCAATATTCACAAGTCTATGTCTTTTAATTGACTATCTATATGGTGGGAGTAGGCCATCATCAACTAGTTTATGTATTGCTCTTAACTGACGACAACATCTTGCTCAGCCAATGTAATTTATAGAACTGCGGTAACGATAATGGACTGTGGAATCTTCCGGTTCGATCCGACCAATCTGGCCTCTGAATGGATACTGTCCTACAGTAACAAGGCCATCATTATGGGAAGTGGTTCCTGATGTACTATTTTTCATTTCACAGAAAATTGTACATCAGGAGCCAGAAATACCTCAATAGAAACTGATGCAGACCAGAATAAACCCACATTTCCCATAGCGCATGTTATTTTATTATACTTCTGTGTCAGACCTTCGAAGGGTCTGTGCTTTGTACAGTACAGGCATGGCTTGAGCATTCTGTTACGTTACTATGTCAGAGCAAAACTTATTACTGTTGCCACAAAGTGATTCCATTCGCTGGTACAAAAGCCCTTTCTAATTGACCAAAATTACATTGTAAAAATATATGCATTTTGCGGGACGGGAATGGATAACAGCAGTCTTTTTCTTTACGCAGCAGCTTCTGTAGTATTATGTGCTATTGCTTCCAGTTATATGCGGTATTTCTATAATCCTAAAGGTCCAAAAGCAAGCTCCGTATGGGTAGGCATAGATGACGCCGGCAAAATGCAGTGTAATTGAAGTGTCAATGTATGGAAAACATGTCGCAGGTATATACGGAATAAAAGGGCTGCATTTACTTCTCTTTAATATGTTCTCCCTTCGATTGCAGACGTGCTCGTTCCCATTGCAAATATTCCCATTTTGCGACATTGTCAATACAACGCATATCCCGAAGGTATAAAAGTTTGGCCAGGGGATGATCCAAGATGTACTCGACGTAACTAGCGCGTCGTAAACCCCGCTCAACCAATATATACCAGAGAATGCCGAACAAAACCCCAATCGTTGCGCCTACCGCAACTTGTATTTCTGTGTGGTACCCAAGATAGATTCTGACAAAGAAGGAATCATGGATGAATGAATTTCACTGCGTATATAGTATGAGTTCTCGATGCTTCTTTACCGAGTGTATGAGACCACGGCTGCCATGATCAACATAAGCAATGCGGCCAATTGTTTCCATATATCGTACTGGAGCCGTATATTGCTGTATAAGTAAAGTATACCGTAGCTGGCGAAGTACCACACGAATTGGGCATGACTGGATGGCATTCCATAACCATCTCCTAAATGGACTACATCAAACGTCGACAATAGTCCCAATATATCCTGCCAATATTCTTACCATGAGGCCGTGCAATTTTAAGATATTCCTTTAGGATGGCATTAAGACCTTCGTTTAGAAGTTGGCCAAGAAGCATGAAGATACCAGCCAATTCCCGTCGGGATACAATGATGGAGGCATAGAATACAAGGATGGCCAATGGCGCCAGAGTGATGTAAGCAAATGCGTAGGCTACTTTATCCTGGGAATCAAATTGAACGTGAGTCAATGAAAGAGAAGCCAAAACGGTCTCTTGCGGTGACTCCATAACGCGTGGTTTGGATGCTGTACGTTCCTAAGGTACGAATGGTGCAGGGAATATCGGCGCATCAACAGATAATTGGTCAATGTGGCTTCGTGACTTATATTATGACTCGAAAGTGCTGCTTAATGGATCACATAAACTACAACCTAGCTAGAGGAGCTATTATGACGTTAAATAGGTAGGCTATTCGTACATTTGCTAGCTTTTGTTATGCTCACTCCGCAGCCTATTGATATTTTTGTTTTTGCGCTAACTGGCACTTCTCTTGCAAGCTTATTCTGTGCAATTAGTTATCGTATCTTCGACCTTAATCAACGAAGATCATACGAGTTTTCTATTAACTTGCACTATTTCCCTATAGATAGGTTATATGTTTATGAAGTTCCTCTTCCCTCATTAACAAATCGTAAATATCATAATCATAACCAAAGAAAGAGTTGGTCAGCCAAAGGACTATGTCTTCTTAAACTTTTTTACAAGAGCAGAGTAAGGTTTTTATAATACAAGGAGTTCGATATATACGTTTCTAAGTCTAGTTTTTCTATTTCTAAGTTGGAAAGGGAAAGGAGGTTAAGGTTTACCACGAATCGATCTTCATGGTCTTCTTTTCCATCAGGTTGGTATGCATCTTGAAGACCTTATCAAGCATATGGGGCTGATGACCTCGGCCTGCAGCCATGCACTTTTTAGTGGCCATATCCAAATAATCCTTCAGAAGAGGCTGGTATTCAGGGTGGGCACATTTCTTGATAATAACCTCAGCACGGTCGCGGGGACACAATCCGCGCAGATCAGCCAGACCTTGCTCGGTTACATACACATCCAAGTCGTGCTCGGTTTGATCAACGTGCGATGACATAGGAACCACGCAAGAGATACCATTAGGATCGACGGAAGTAGGTCTCGTAGAGGGGGTGTGCATAATGCTCAATTTAGCATTGCGCAAGAAATCACCTGATCCACCAAGACCATTCAGCATGCCGGAACCGCAAACCATGGTTGAGTTAGCATGGCCGTAAATCTAATAGACGACTTAGTCACATGTTGCTGACCAAGCTTTTTCAACCTACATCAAACTCAACGGGTGTGTTCATAGCAATGCACCCAAGTCTGCGGATAATTTCGGGTGAGTTCGAAACCTGCTGGGAACGCAACAAGAGTCGATCCTAAAACGAGGAGGTCAATTTCCGATCCCTTCATTTCAACCGTCAACTTACCTTATAATTTTCCCAGTTATTATAGAAATGATCAAATCCTTCAGGAGAAAAGCGGATGGAGGTAGCACTGGCGAACTTCAGCTTATCAGAATCGAAGAACTCCAAGAAGGTATCCTGCAACACCTCAGTGAACCTAACGGCGACTTAATTAGATTATCTACTCATCATCCCGTCTTTCCGCCTTTGCTGGGTTGCTTACACAGTGACGTCCTTAAATTTTGATTTGGCAAGACCACCAATGACGGCATTGGCGATGTTTCCGATACCGGACTGAAGAGGCAACAGGTTGTCAGGAAGACGACCCATGTTCACTTCATGTTCCAAAAATTCAATCAAATGGTTGGCAATTGCCTCGGATTTGGCATCTGCTGGCGTGTTGGGACCAGTCATGTCAGGTCTGTCACTTTCAACAACAGCGATGACCTTGTCCAAATCGATAGGGATAGCAGTCTGTCAAATTTTGTTTGATAATTATCAGTTTTCGTGCACCGAACATCCGCAAGCAAATCACATACCGTGCCGATTCTATCTTCCGTGCTCATAATCAGATAAGGCTTTCGGTTGGGGGGAAGACTGCACATAGTAATGTCGTGAAGTCCCTCGAATGAAGGGATACGGGTATTCACTTCGATGATAATTTTATCGGCCATCTGAAGGAGCTCAGGAGTCGCACCGACTGAAGCTCCAGGAACAATCCAACCTTCTTCAGTGATCGCGGTGGCTTCGACAATCACGATGTCCAGCTTATTTCCTGGTTTGTCCTTAGTGTAATAGCCTGCGGGAAATCAACGGTAAATCACGGGAAAAATACGATATCAAATAGTCATACCATAAACGAGATCCTGGGCAAACATTGACAGGTGCTTATCGGCAAAGCGGATCCGACCGGCGTTGATACCCTTCTTGATGTTCTTACCCACTTGATGAGGGTAACGGCGATCGATCATGTCGTTGGCGGCCCATCGATCTTCACATTCCGCACCAGATGATGCGCCGACAAAGAGGTTGAACTTCATCTTTCCTTGCAAGTTGTTTTTTTCTACATGGTTGGCCAATGCAACAGGAACCATTTTTGGATATCCAACGCCAGTGAAACCAGACCATCCAAGGTATCTACAGTTGAAGAATGGTGAATAATGTATACCCCTTTGTGAATCAATAACGTACTGTCCGTCTTTAAAGAATTTCAAAGTATCTTCGGCTTTCATCAGCTTGTTCAAAAGCTGAGGGCGACGCACTCTTGATTTCAGGGCAGCGGTGACTGAGGCCATCTTGTATTTAGTTAATCGTATAGCAAATGAACGAACAAAGAAAACAGGAATTGAGAAAGAAAACACAGCTAACCAACTCTTTTATAGGCGAAATGACATCTTTTAGCGGAGCCATAAACTGAGAAGCAGTGCGGATAAAATGGTGTGGAGAACCAATTCTTTTAACCCTGTTCCTGAAACTAAATGTTGTTCCTGCCATGATATCCAAAAGAGTCAAGAAATCGACAGTCATGGGTGATGTTCAATCCACTTCACATCGATTATTATTATCTGTTTTATCTTCTCTTTTTCGCAGAGAATCTGAAAAACTACCGTTATAGATCTAACTTGCCACATTCGGTATCGTTTGATATTCATCGCAATGCACTTTAGAAGTCAGAAAAGTGGGGTAAGAAGCAAAGGTAAAAAGAACTAAAAATGAAGGAGATTGAAGCCTCATCCAAAGGAGATGGATAGGTGACGCCACCATTTGTTTACCGCATGACGTAGAAAAAAGCCATATCACACATTTTGTACTTCCTTGTGTCCTTACTTCTCTGCTTTCACTTTGGGTACGGTATAACACACTGAAAATGATCATCTCTTTTGGACCGGCTAAAAGATAAGGAGTATTCACGGGCACGGGAACGGATCCCCACACAAAGGAACAAACTGAGCCAATAGAAATGTGTAGCAAGTGACACAGAATGCCAAAACGTAAAGCCGGTTCATGCTTCCATGACAGAAGCAAGGACATCGTGTAAGTACAAGAACGCATGATAGTTTTTGATTGTCCTTATATTAGGTCTAGTTCATTCTGGATGCCTATCTGTGTTCATATACTTGTTGGTGAGCTTATGTGGAAGTTGGCAAAGTTGCTTAGTTTGTTCTGTGTGTTCTGGGTACTTTTTGCCCTGTGTAGCTTATATGTACTTTATTTCCAAAATTAAAGTTGCATCTCGTAAATTCACTGACGCATTTTGCGAAAATGAGTTTGGCGCTAACAAATTATATTAAGTTTCGTGTTATAAGAGTTTGGATTGACCAAGTTTACACACCTGTCAGAAAACTTAGGACGCCATACCATCTCCCCTCCAAGCGAATGCAATGACGCCTATATCAAGTCTTCAATTCCAATGGCCTGCGAGAGTTTTACTTTCGTAGGTTGAGAAACTATTTTTGGGAAATACTGTACGTTTTATGAAATATGGCAGCTTGTCTTCACATGAAGGTAGACTACGCAAACTGGATAGTACGCAACACGGAGCTTCGTAGAAAAGAAGAAAAGCGGTCAAGAGTGTTACTTGTGAATCTATGTTTCAAGAGCTGAAATTACTTTGTAAGACATATGAAAAAAACTTTGATGTCGTACTAATCAATAGATGTCTCGGTTATCGGAATCGGTGTACTATCCTTATGTTAATGCTCATTTGTAGCATATATTCATATATGTATAGCAAGAGAATGCCACTTGCTTGTTTGATACTTATTTTCCAATACGAAATTAACTGACATAGAAGTCAAAATCTCTCTATCTCTTCTCTCTATAAGTATACTGTATTTTCGAATAATTTTTGCGCGCAAAAACATTTTGCCGGTAGTACAACCAGTTTCCTGCAAGCTGGTTCGACCGTAGTACTCTTCAGTTGATATATATAGAAGTCCTTACTTAGGAGAAAAGAATACGTCCAGCAATGAAGTAGAGGAATAGATTTGTCTTAGGATATCGTCTGACGCTTTCGAAGCTGAGCTGCAATAAGTGCGTAGAAGATATTACGAAGGACAGTTAAATAGGCATTGTGTAAAAACTTCAGCGGTAATGAGAAGGGTCAAGTGCTTTGCAAAAGTGCAATGAGTAGTTGAATATATTGTCTAATTGACCTCCATCCGTTTTATATACGATAAAAATGCTCAATGATAAGATCCTTATATGGAGGACTATTGCTTTGTTCCTAGAGACATGTATCTTCAGTGAACACTGTCAATTTATCTCTGTTTCTTACATATTCTATTGCCAACAGAAGTAATCATTGCTATGCTAACTTTTTCCTTCGCTCTGTAATTTTTTAACGTAAGATCAAGGTTCAGAAGCTATGTTATACGATGCAGATACCTAGGCTTCAAACATTCATTCTGCTCTTTTTTTGCCTGTCTGAAATAGTTGTCTACAAGCAATACTGGCCTATTTATGTTCTTATGTCTCCAGATCGTTTTTCAAGTTTTAGACTATTTATCTTACTTGGTGCATCTTTATTTCACAACACCATATCATATCAGTCACTTAGGTATTCCTCTTGAATATCTTACATAAAATGAGCGCTTCATTTTTAGCAATATATTATGTTACCGTAAACATACGCTAGAAATCGCCAAAAATCCATTTCTCCAGCCGCACGCGGCTGTAACGGAACGAGCGAAGCGAGTGCAGAAGGACTAGTTGTTGTTTACTGTGTTTTACCTATTTGTCTGCGTGTTTCTAATTTTTATTTGCAGTCAGACTACCCTTCTTTGCGTACAGTAGTATCCTTGTTCAACTATTTACTGAGATAGTTTATTTCAAACCACAGCAAGACGAATTTATTTAAAGAAGTGGTTCTTTATTTTTTCCTCTAACGAAAAAGCTCTCAGAGTGTCTGATCCGTCTTTGACAGTCTGAGCGTTACTTTTCGCGCTGCTTGAACTATACGTTCTTGAAGGTTATCGTCAACTTGTAAGGACTCCCTTCTTACCCCAGCTTTCACTTTGGCCCAAAACTCTTTTATTGCGTTGAGAAAGGGAGAGTAAGACGGTAGAGACATTTACATCCTCTTTTTTCGACCAACTGCTTAACCTTGACTGGTGTATGGATGGGCGCATTATCCATGACAAGATAATAACAGTTCATTCCGTGGCAATCCAATCTTTTGTGATTGCCTGATAGACAAAGTTTCTTAGCAAGCAGAAGTTCGTACACAACATGGTTTAACACACACAGAAAGCCCGCCCTTTTCCCTACCGCCACTTAAAGATTTCCATGACAAAAAGAAAAACCATGTGAATCCATTTTGATGGCCCAGTTCTTTTCTCCTCTTCTTCTTCTACTTTTTTCTTTTGACGTCAACCACATTTCCGTATTTGCAATAACGGATAACAATAACTCTAGTTCTCTCTCCAATGACATAACCAATGCAGTGCCAAGTCAACCCCCTAAGATACCCGAATTGTCACCATCGTTCCTTATCTTATTTGAAAGGAAATAGTTAATGTGCTGGCAACAAAACAAACTATACCATTGGAATGAGAGAAACGAGCGATAGGAAAAAGAGAAAGAAGGCAAAGGGGGGAAGAGGAAGGACAATCTGCAATCTACTATCCTGGGATAATGATGTTACATGGTCTGTCGATCTACTGGCTCACTAAAAGAAAACGATTTTCTTTTTGCTTTACGTGGAAAGCCAAACTATTCGTCATGCTCCATCGTTTTGTGTAAGAGATCACAAGTTTTTGCGGTTCTTTTAGTTTGCATAGTTTTTTATACAAGGTAGTAATTGAGGAAACTGCTGCATCAGGAAAAAAAGACAAGAATTAAGGCCACGATGTGATGACATTCACACTCAAAATCTTTCCACACAAGACCTCTTTATTTTCTATCGCGGCGGAAGCCGAGAGCCAGTGAGCCATCGCGAGGCTACTGCGATGACGATGCATGTTGCAGCTTCGACCTCTCGGTTCTTCGTATTTGATCCAGTGGCAAACGATGCGCATTCCGGGTTCATGCACAATGAACCTCCATTGAGGCTAAATGTCTTCCACTTACCATCGATATAGCGTCTACCTTTAGGCCTTACAACGGGTTGGAAACAGACGGAGCATGTCTGGGATATCCGGAATTCATCCGTTATCACAACGGTAGTGTGGCTACGATGTCTTTTTCTGATCTGTGCACCACCTCTTCTTGAATATCCGCCTATCCGCGGCCTGGCACCGGTGCCCAGCTTTCCGATGCAAATCACAGTGGAATGCTTATCAGGCCCACCCACGAATCGACGTCCAATCAAAGCGAATTTGTTATATATGATACTTCTGAAGCGATTGATCGTTGTTTCTTTCCTTTCGAGCTCTCTTTGAATGATAAAATTCTCTAAGGATCTTGCGACTCTCCACTGCCACCTACTGCTTACAATTAGGGATTGGTGACATAATGCGCACAATCAAACCATGCGTTTACCTGATGGCATCTCCAGATTTCACTTGAACTTGTAGCAAGAGTGGCCGAATTTTTGCTGAGCTTGGTTTCGGCGTTCTTGACATCTGGCTTCAGGGCCTACAAACGGAACATTAATATGAGTATGCGAATATAACCAGAAAACTATACCTTCTGGCGCTGTCTCTTTTTTTGATATTTTCTAACAAGCCCTGACTGGTTAAGTTCTTGAGCAGTAGTGCGTAGGCACTTTGGCGATACGGTGTTCATCATCTGCTCTACTGGGTCTTTCATCGTTTGTCCATGTTCTGTCTTTTTACTAAGAGAGGAAGACCTGTTGTATGTTTCAATCATCTGCAAACATTGCTGGTTGGACAAAGAGACAGTTATAGACATTGTGACGAGACCATAATCCGTGCCCCCGAAAGAGACTTCTTTGCCACTTGCTTCCATGCTGTGTATGAAACTCTGAAGATCAATGTACTCTTCATCTTCCTCGTAAGCCGGATATTGGCTATTTGGTGGATTGTACCGTATTTCTTTCTTTGGCTTCTTATTTTTGGGATCCATTTTGGCTTTCTAGAAATATGGAAGGTAGTTACTATAGTGGTCGGCACTTCTTTTCTTTCCACCTACCTCCCAAAGGTGGTATCTTTGGTTACACGTATCTTTCAAAGTCAGTCTTGTCGAGTTAACCTGGGATTGATTGGCTGCGCGAGCCTTTTTGAGAGCCTTTAGCTCACTGGATAGCCTCCGGTTATCCTGGTTGGAGGCAGAAAAAAGCCTTTCTTTGAACTCCTGCAGCTGTTTAACCGTTCTTCCTAAAGAACTGTTCTCAGATCGAAGCTGTTTCTCCAAATCCTTTATCTTCCTATCATAAGTTTCCAGTTCCCGCTGGATAGCTGTCGGAATTGTCTTGGGCTTCGTCTCTTTTGACACAGGTTTTGTAGCTGCTTTTTCTTTCTGGTTTCTTGCTTTCTTCTTTCTTATGTCATAATAGGAAATAGCTGTTCTAACGCTTTCTTGCAGAACGCCTTGCAAATGAATCGTTCCGTGATTGCTCACAATAATACGATTGTCAAAATCCAAGCCGTAAGAGCTGCAGATATCTTGCATCTTTTCTGTATCCAAGAATGATCCCAGGGTCTCGCTTTTCCTGTGTACTGCCATATCAGCCGACGATATCGACTGCATATCACTGCCATTCAGCGTATACCGGGACCTCCAATGGTGCTAGTCATCACCTTGTAAAAAACAGTTGCATCTACTACTAACGAATGGATGTGTGCAGGGCTGATTACAGGGCATATCTTCATAGTAAATTCCGCATAACCGGCGACACGTTGCACAATGTTGGCAAGAAGAACAACAGGTATGTGGGTAAGGACACATGGCTGTGTCTCTTTTGGTGGTACAAAAGCGCGTATAACCGAACAAAGATTGTAAACAGCGTCCACTTCTCGGTTACTGTCTTGCCCTTCGTAAGCGTCTCGGATAAACTTCTTTAGTTCTTTATGTTCGATTCCCGCAATAATATGATCCTTAGCTATCCGTTTTAGCACTCTAATTCGTCTTGCCGTTACGTCCGGTGGTTCCTTGTCTTCTTTTTCCTCCTTTACGCTAGCGTCTTCATCGTTATCGTCGCTTTCATTATCCAATAGGAATTCTGTTACTTCGTTCGCGGATAAATGATTCTTTAGCAGCACCGAAATTTGAGGATCATATGAAACGATTTCAGCTTGATGCGTACTAGCTTCAACCGTCTCTGCAGCCGATTGTGACCGGGCGGGCCGGCTGTCAATATGCCGCTTGTACATTACGTTTAACCGACCTTCCGACTGTTGTGCTCGCAGTTGCCACTTCCTCTTGTCCTCATGGTTAATGGCAGTTTGGACTTTTTGCTGACATTTATTTAAGTATCGATTTTCCCGTCGCAACAGCTGTCTTGTTCCGCTACGCTTTTTCAACGAGGGTGATTCTTTTTTCTCCTTCCTTTCTTCTGCCCGACGGTCTGCCATCTCCTTATATTTTGCTTCTCGCTTTGGTGCAAGATGTGTTCGCAGATAAACAAGTATTAATCGATCCAGAGAACGACTATATATATGCCCATGCCATATATTTTGGATGTTCGTAGCTAATTGACGAAGTTTTTCCGTAAGCGTTAAACTCAAACCAGCAGGAAAAGAAAAGCCAGGTTGATGCGATGGTAATAGCTTGTTCCACACAGGATGCCTTGCTGCGGAAGTAGCGGTAAGCCTCTGACTAAACAAGCGCGTATGCAGGAATTGCAAGTGCTCATAGGTAAACATCTTATGGAAATCACCGTTGTTTCCCAGTTTGTCTAAATTGCGTGGCAGAGGTGCTACAGGTATTGTACTATTATTACAACGGCCTTGGTCTGGATGTCTTAGCGCGTACTTCGGTAAAAATAAGTCCACTTTTGGATACAAGGAAGTCTGATTCAAGGATATCTCAACTTCGCCAGTTTTCTTGACAATGATGCCCTTGTTCGCAATCTCGAGCATAAGAGCGTTGACAACCGCCATCATATCGGCTGCATAGTCCGTTACTTGTATAGCAGTAGCAGCCATCTTTTCTTGGAAAGTCTGACGATCATCTGCAGGAAGGTCATCTCTCATGATCTTTTTCTATGTCGTTGAACAAGTACGTGGCCGTTCAATTTCGATTTCTTCTGTAGTTTGAGCCTCCTTTCTCTCATGCTCTTCTTATAGTTGTTTAAACTTTTTTTCTGCTACTAATCTTTGATCAGGGAATGAGCGTGCCACGTATAACAACCAGTCTTTATGAAAGTCATGCCCTTGACCGACGGTGTTTCGGACCGTTCGTAAGGACAACCCTTCCAACTTGTCAGCTTGCTCAAACAAACCTCGGGGAACACGTTCACCAGTGTTGATTACTTCATGAATTCTGTTTCATGACGAATCATCCAGCGTTTGTTTCTTTTTAACCATTGATTTTAATCGTTTATCGATCTCATTCGACAGTCTTTGCTCGAAAGCCAACTGTAACGCCTTTTTTGCCTCTTCTATGGATGTCTTTTTCTGTTTCCGTTGCATGTTGTGTTCGCCAGACCCTAACCGGTCTGGCAGGGGGTCTTTTCTGCTGATACGAAGATTTTCCTTTCTCAAACATATGAAGGAAGATGTCTAGCGTGGTGCATTAGACATATGAAGCCCCGGTATGGTCATACACACTTACGATATGTTTAAAGAAGTGAAAGAAAGTTATCGTTTACTGTATATCTGCAATAATTTTATGATTCTGACGTTTACGGTCAATTTTCGTCTATTTCAAGGCGTCGGTTCTGAGAAATAACTTGAAATAAACAAGCGTTAAAATTATCAAGAGCTGAATCAGTGTTTGTGTGCCACAACAAAGAATACGCAAGCGTAACAAAAGAGCTTATTTTTGGATTCCCCCTACATTCGCTTTCCGTATTGCATAACTATGCTTCTTTTAAAACCTTAACTTTACATGGTTGCTCTATATGATACCAGTGATATGAGAACAAACCGAGACGGATAAAATCTTTCGAGATCGTTAGACATGTTTATTTCACTAACTTTGTCTGCCTACTTATACTTAGTTGATCTTCTGTAGAGTTATAACTAGTAAACGTTTTTCTCAGAGATAAAGCTCTGATTTAGAAAAAAGGTGCAGTAGTCGGTATTCCAAGATAACAAAAGTCACTGTTAATAGAAACACGTTATTTTTGACGGAACACATGTTATCAAAATATTCCATCAATGCTCGTTATATCGATAATATACATATATTATACCTTTGGTAACTATTGATCTTCTAAGCATATGACAAAGAAAGGTAATATTTTTGTCCTTTGACAGAATCCATTCCTTGTCAATATCATTTGTGTAAGAGTTATGCTTAACATGAAGCAGTAATCCCGTCCAAAATTTCGACCTTATTTCAGATGAATTTTTATTATCTATTAGATCCCCTTTCCATCAATCTCTTGTATAAAGCTTTTAGAGAAGTCAGAAGGTTATATGGGGTATACAACTTTTTAATGCATTTCTGTTCTTTGTTTTCCTTATTATATGCTAGACTTGTTATTGATAAACAAACAAGGGGACTTCATGTCTTATTTTAGATCCGAAATGCTTGACGATAAATTCTTGCTCCAATCCCTGAAGAGATCCATGTCTTCTGGTAAGGTCCTATCTAAAAAAAGTAGAGTTCAGATTGTTGTTAGTTCAGTAACTGTTTTCTTAGTTTCCTCTTTCTGATATTCTGGCGTGCTTCTAGTTTTTAGCTCACTGTCAGATGCACGAGAGTCTTTGTTACAGACTATAGTGTAATCCCGTTAATTGTTTGCTATTATGATATAGCTAGATCTAACGAAAACAGTATTTAAAGGAAAACCTCCATTTTTTTTTTTTCAGTTATCCTCTCTTTCAAACGTTGCATCTCAAATTTTTTTTCTCTCCTCTCTCTGATCTATGCTCTTCGTACTCTTTGGCTTTCTATCGATATAGTCTTAATCTTTTCTCGGTTTTAAGTTTTTTTTATCTTCTTTCGGTAAAAAAAAAAAGCTAATATACCATATATCAACGTACCTATATTTGCTGTTTATCTATTTAGCCTGCACAACCTCTGTTCCGAACCGTCACTGGGTTTTCAGTGCTCCCTACTTTTGTAGAAGTAAGTACTTTTTAATGTGTATACTTACAGAACTAAATTTATTCTTTGTTGTGCCTCACTATAAGGCCCGCCATGCGCTGTGTCGCCTCAAATCCTCAGCAGTACTACATCTAACGTAGCCAATTCTACGCCATCACAATTTTTCTTCCACCACAACCCACCTGGCCAAGGTGCAGCGTAGGTCCCCGTCGCCATGGGAATACCCTTCGGGGGTAAGTAAAAAAGTTATCAAGCTATCCTTCCATTTACTAACCATGAACGTATTTTTTACGCTGCTCGAATGAATTTTGTGTTCACGGAAGGTACCAAGTTGAGGTAAGCAAAATATATTTCCCACATAATCCATTTACTAATGACGCATATTTCTATCCCTTTTAGCGCAAACTTGATCCTTGCATGGACGCAAAATTTATTTAGAGTAGCTTAAAAAATTGTTCAATAAACAGTATTCTATCAAACAGAGTATCCATGGAGCACATGCAACAAACGCGTTAATTATTCCCCGTTAAAGATGACTGGTAAAACGGGATTACATCTAATGCTACCAGGAAAAACTGCGTCTCTACTCTGTCGCTTCAAGCACATGTTCTGCACGCTCTTCCACAGGTTGGACGTCGCGTACTTCATCCCTAGAGGTCTCACCGTCCCCCATTGTAACAGAGTGCTTTTGTCCAAGATGGCAAGAGAGACGAACCAAGTCTACCGCTTTTCTAAAGGTTCTACGAGCGTTAAAGTTTTTGCGTACATTAGGTAGCAAATCCTTCGCATCATCTTCCGTAATGGTTGGGTTAAGCCAGGGGTGATTCAATGCTTCCCGAGCTGAGATTCGATTTTCCGGATCCACCGTTAAACAACGACGGATGAAATCCTTGGCTATATCACGGATTTTAACATATCAAAGTAATGCGCTTTCTTTAGACTTTTTACCTTCTTCGCTGATACCAGCCCAGTATTCTTCATGGAAGGTGTAATCTCCTCTTATGATGGCATTCATCTCCGCAATATTATTATCTCGTTCAAACGGTGTATAACCACATAACAAGAAATAAGTTATCACACCGATAGACCACACGTCTCTTTGTTGCCAGTCAGCATAAAGGTTAATACAGTTATTGAAGAAATTAACTTACACGGGTTGTCCGTGGCCAGTCTTCTTCAGAATTTCCGGTGCCTGAACGCAGTTTAACATCAGCACGCACTTTGACTGCTGATATTATTTACCATGTATCCAGGTGTTCCGCAGGTGGTTTTCAAGGCGTGAAACTTGTCAGTGCCAATGATCCTGGATAAACCAAAGTCTGCCACAAGAAGTTCTGAGTCCTCATCAAGCGTGCGGAAAATAAGATTTTCGGGCTAATAGCCTGTACTGTGAGTTCTGTCGTCGCAAGTTGCATAAATTATCATACCTTCAAGTCTAGCAAATATCAAAATAAGTACCATAAATATGACAACAAACAAGGGTACCTCGATGAACAATGCCATTGTCATGTAGATAGGCTGCTGCATCAGTGACTGTGCGAATAATATTGACAGCATCTCTTTCGAAGTAACTGCCTTTCTGACAGATACGGTCAAACAATTCTCCACCAATGGCCAGGTCAGTAACGAGATACACTATCATGAGTTAGACGCGGCTCGTCGATGATAACTCTACTGACAATTATGCAATGTTTCAAAATAGTCAACCAAGCTCAAGATGTTCTTATGTCCCTGGGACACTTTTCTTAACACGTTGATCTCGTTACGTAGCATATGCTCGCGACCTTCCATCAATTTTTTGTTGATAACCTTAACCGCATAGAACTTGTTGGTTTCGATCTATTTGCGAGAGTCAAAACTTGTAGATATTGCTTGAAACCTACTTACGTGCATTGCCTCTAAAAACCAACAAACCCATGACGCTCATGAGCCGAGGTGAAAATAAAGCATGACTCACCTTTCACAACGGCATAACTGCCACTGCCAAGTACTTTTCCAGTTTTATATTTACATGGAACCGTAACCGGGGTACGCTGTGTCGGCATTTCGGAGAAGGCGAGAAGCACAAGAGGAGGAGAAATAGAAGCAAGGAAGCGCGCAATCTGAGCTACAACTATTTACTGACTTGGCCAATCAATCTGATGATGAAGCAGATGTGGTTGTACCACCATCTATTGCCCTTTGCGTCCAAAAACAATTAACCAAAACGAGCAACAACAAAAATGCAGCTCTCCATATGGACCTGGATGTAATTCGTTTTCCCTTTCTTTATGCCACGAAAGAGCACGAAAGTTCAGCATTATGTATATTACCAGGAAGAGGTAGCCAGAAGCTCGTTTGATAGAGAGCCTAGCAACGACTCGCTTCCAGCCTTGGCTCGGTGGCATTCACTTATTCGTCGAATGTCGATCAACATGCAGCGGGATGAGGGCACACCACTGAACGAAGTAATGTCTGGGACGCCACTGGAACCGACAGAGCATGAGCGTGCGTTGATGTTAAATATGCCTATGCCACCCGCTGTGGATGACAACCTTCCTTCCATGGAAGAAATTGCCAGAGAGGGGTTAAGAGCGGCTCAGCTAGCTGAATTGAAAACTAGCTACTTCGAACATCCATTTAGTTCGGACGAAGAAGAATCTATCGATTCAAATGATCAAGTAACTCAACATGTAGAACCCATAACTTCCAATCAAGATATTACAGCGTACTCATCAGGGACGCACGAAGACAGTGATCCCCAAGGTAACACATTCCCGTTTTCAGTTTATCTCGAAGATCTAAATTCTCAACAGCACATCGCCGGGCACGGGCACAATGGGGAACAGCAATCGAAAAAATAAGATTTGTCACCAGCATGTCTCTTACAAGCAGAGGACACAATTCTCACACTCCTTTCACTACTCTGTCCCTGGTTCCATTCTGTGCTCCAGCTTTTGCAACACCCTATATCGCCATCTTGTCTAGAGACGAGCATGGGCGAAAGCCGGTACATTATATTATTTGCTTACCTGACCTTTATGCTAACTATCATTCATAGCCACCTATTCTTTTCAGTTTGCTACATGTGAGTATTCATAGTGCGTTCGTTGCAATTCTGAACAGTCCATAGGTAGCTATCACCGACTCCGAAATAGAGCAAAGCTCTTTACAGCGATTATATGTTTACCGTATAGAGTTGCAATACGGTGAAATCAAATGGGTTATCAAGCGATCAATCATTGAGTTCTATAACCTTCATCTTACGCTCAAATTCAAATCCGGCATCACTGGATATATAGAGCCACCACCGTCCTTTCCAGACCAGTTAGCTCATCTGGCCAATGCAGCATTGGCATCTATTGGCATCACAAGGGAAGATGATGAAAAAGACGAACTGTGGCGAGACGTTAATCTAAAAAGGAGACTTGCTCTCGAGCAATACCTGAAAGCGCTTATACAACGATCTCGACTGGAAGTAAATTATGAACTATGTGACTTCTTAGAGATCAGCGCTATTAGTATTGTCAAGGATATGGGATGGAAAGGAAAAGAAGGATATATGGAGCACAAAATGAATGCGGCGTCCCCATCTTTAACGAGATTTTTACAATGGTCGCGCTGGGCAAAGCAGTGGGTCTTATTGCGAGATTCGTAAGCGCAAGGAACGCAAACATGGAAATCAATTTCTTAGATATGGGATAGTTACATTGCATTTTGCAAAGATATCAGCTCGACTACACCCACAGATGTGCTTCTGTTCGACAAACACTTCAAAGTCACCCGCAGGCATAGTCATTTTGCGTCTTACCATCAAACCCACATCACCTTATTGAACAGTGCACGAAGGATCGAACTCAAATGTCCTACAAATCGCCATATGGAAGAATGGATGAGGAGTATAGAAAAGGTACAAGCGGAAAGTCCATGGGTGATAAACCATCGTTTTGGGTCTTTTGCACCCATAAGGGAAAATGCAAAAGTAAAATGGTTCGTAGATAGTCAAGGTTGGTGACTGAGTTTGTAACCTAACAGCAGCTGATATTGGGCTTTCAGAATACTTCTACGCTGTCTCTGAAGCTATTCTTTCAGCAAAATCAGAAATCTATATTGAAGATTGGTGGCTAGTAAGTGAAATAAAGCGGAAATGAAGGAATTTTAATGGTTTTTCGGCGGTCAATGAAGAGTCCAGAGTTGGTATGTCTCCACGGAAAGATGGCTTATTTTATCTAAAGCACTTAGCGTAGTATTTACGACGTCCCCCAAAAGGCAACGAAGAATATCGTATTGATAGACTATTGAAGCGAAAAGCTTGCGAGGGTGTTATGATATACATTGTCATCTATAAAAATCTATCAGTGGCTCTACCGTTAGATTCACAACATACGAGAGATTGGCTGCAGGGTATTCACCCCAACATTATTGGTAGGTCTCTATCCATTTCAATATGTAGATTAATATGAACTTATTGGTGCGCAGTTCAACGACATGCAAACTTGACTACTTCGCCTTTATGGGCTCATCATGAGGTATATATCTTAGCCTAAACACCAACTACTAAGCTGCATAAAACAACAACAGAAAATTTTGGTAGTGGATCACAGACTAGCTTTTGTGGGAGGCCTTGACCTATGTTTTGGGTAAGAATATAAATTTAGCGTACTGTAAGTAACGTACTTTTTAGTCGATACGACACACCGGAACATGAATTGATGGATCATAGCAGTGATGACGAAACTTTCTTGGAGGTATTCCCAGGACAGGATTATTCCAATCCTAGAGTAAAAGATTTCATCAAAGGTGGGCCCTTTTTCAATTTGACACTTTGCCGGCCTTTTGATTTTTATTGCATTACCGCAAGTTACATCCAAAGAGGTTCAAATCTTGCTCAAAACTCTTAGACTTTTTAAGCAAGGAGCATTGTCGGCATGGATATTATGGTCGAATGATAGGCTGAGTGATATTTGTAGTGAGCCAATACGATATAGAGCTTATTGACAAGCGATGCATTCCGCGAATGCCATGGCATGATATACAGACAGCCATGGTAAGCTTATTTTATGGTGTTGAAAATGAACTTCTGTACACATGTGCAAAATTTATTATAGGTTGGGCCACCAGCAAGGGATGTAGCACGCCATTTTATTCAACGCTGGAACTTTGTTAAAGCCACTCGAGCTAAGGATCGAGAAGACGTCCCATTTCTTGTGCCAAAAGGTGAATATGTGGCAGCCAGAGATGAGAGTAAATTCCGTGGTACTTGCCGTGTGCAAGTAGTACGCAGCAGTGCTGAATGGAGCCAGGGAATATTCCGAGAAGTAGCTATCCTTGCAATAGAAGTGGCTCGTGCTAATGCACATTTCTCGTGAAAGTTCTCAATTTACAGTGCGTACATGGAATGCATATCCAAGGCAAAGCACTTTGTTTACATCGAAAACCAGTTCTTTAGTAATTCTACAGTAAAAGATACAAGCTTTACAACATTGCTTATACATGATTTATAGTTTCTGCTACTCACCCTGACGACAAATTAGTGAAGAACAAAATTGCTCAGGTAAAAATGAAGGTATGGTTATGGTTCAATTACTCAGACTGTTCTCTTCTGTCTATTTTGTCAGGCTATTGTGGAAAGGATTAAGCGAGCTTACCGGGAACGGCAAAAATTTCGTGTCATTGTCGTCATACCGTCTGCCCCCGGTTTTGAGGGGGATTTTTCTAGCGCAGACAGACGATCCATGCCATTGCGGTGGGTGGCAAAGGGGAAGATAGGTGTACAAAGCTAAATGGCGGTTAGATCAGTGGCTCATTTCCAGTATCTGTCAATATCAAGAGGTGGAAGCTCTATATTGGAAAAGCTAGAAGAAGCCAATATACCAGCAGAACAATATATAGGCTTCTACAGTCTTCGAAATTGGGGGAAAGTGTCGTCAAACGCGCTAAATCCAAGTAGCCCCCCTGTTAGCAACGATCAGGGAGACTTGTCTTCACGGATCTCACCAGTTACACCAACCAGTGCTTTGCCCACAAGCTCTGGTATTTCAAGTAATGGTAAATACAGTATAGAGCTGAAAAGAGGAAATAGCAACCGTCAAAGCAGAAATAAGAGAAACAAAGACCACACAGTGCATCCTAGCAGAAGTGGTCTTCATTCGGTTCTAGACGATACAATAAGGGAGAGAATTAGTGGAGGCAACATGAGCAGCGAGCTAAGGGAAGGGCGGACGGAGTACGTGACGGAGCAGGTTTACGTGCATTCTAAATTAATGATCGTCGATGACAAGACAGTGATATGCGGTTCTGGTAACGATGCGTAGCCTAAGTTTTCAGTGATTATAACTGTTCTTTATTCTTTCTGAAATTTCAAGCCAATATCAATGACCGGTAAATTGACCCCTAAGAAAGCTGTGACTAATCAAGAAAGCTTTCTGCAGATCACAGTTGGGTAATAGAGATTCCGAGATCGCTGTTGTCGTCGAGGATACCGATATGGTGCCTTCCGTAATGAACGGCCAGCCGGTAAATTTTTTGTGTTCAGACGTTCAAAGAAAGCAAATGAACTGACTTGTTTGTCCATGTGCATATAGCATCAGGCGGCAAGGTTTGCACTAACGTTAAGAATGCAGCTTTTTAGGGAGCATCTTGGGATGCTTTCTAAGCCTGGAGACTGTATACTTTCGGAAACAGCAGCGGAAAGCAGCTCAACTGCTAATGCAGGACAGCAATCTGAGATGTTTGGCATGGATCCTTTAAATGATGACTTTTTCTTCAATCAATGGGATAATATAGCTAAGAAAAATACAGAGATTTACCGGACGCTTTTTCGATGTGTTCCAGATGATACAGGTATAACCAAGAATAAGAACTAGGGGCTAAAACATTATATAGTTCTGACGTTTGATGCACATCGAAAGTTTGTGCCTGACCCGGCACGTGTACGACCAGGCCATATTGCACATCCGTGGCGAATGACAAATGAAGAAATCCAAGCCAAGTTGGCTGGTATCCGTGGGCATCTGGTGACTTTCCCTACACAATATCTATGCCAGGAGAACATGACAGCAAGTTTGGTTCAGGAAGCAGTACCTCCTATTGTCTTCACATAATCGTGCTGAGCAGAGAATACGATTGCTTATATCCGATTTATTTCCTAAAGGCATAATAATTTACATATTTTGACTCATTTCAATGACCCCATGCAATGATCTTTATAAGACAAAGAAAATGAGCGTGAGAAAAACCTCCTAAGACGCGTACATATAGTATAGATAACGGATAGCAATGGTCAAGTTTATATCCCTTGTAAAGTTGCTTGGCAAGAAAAAAGAAACTTACAATAAAAGTATGTTGCTTTCTTCTGTAAATAACTATTCCTAAAGATCCTATGATATAGAAGAAGAAATGACATGTCTAATTTAATACCGTGTTTATTGCTTTTCTTTATATAGTCAAGTGATTCTCAACAAAGAATTTGTGGAAAATGTAATCGATCGTATCAAACAATGAGAACGACTGTAAATATAAACAACTTAGAACAGGGCTGCCTTACGTCTAGATAGATATTGGAGTAGCAACTTGGAAGTATATTCTAATTTCATTTAGAATATCAAATGCTTAGAATGTAAGATTGTGTAAAAGAAAGTCCAAGGGCTGCATTGCATTCAAACGTGATAAAAGACCTCCTTTCCTCAATGTTTCCAGTCCAAGGGTCTATCCCTTGCGGGGTTTCCTTTAATGGAAATGAAACTCAGCCAGTAGAAGTCGTATATAAATTCGGTTTTTCTTTATTGACAGAATTCGAGATAAGGTTCGCTTAGCCAGCATTTCCACTTCACCCATGGTCTTTGCTAAGAGCCATTCCGGCGCTACCTTTCGGTCTATTTCTTCCTTGCTAGGGAGAGGGATCCATAAGGCAGCCACGGTGTCCTCCCGCAACCCTATCGAGATGATTGTGGTCATCCTCATGTTCGCATCTTTCAGCTATTTTTACTTATTTAATCTCGCTCGTACATCGGATCTTTTTCCCGGCATCACTACCCATCTTTCTCCATCTACAGTATACAGTCCTAATCATACGCAAAAATTTGCCTCCATTCAACCCGCAGACGAAATAGCAGATGCAATTCAGATAGACCTCAAGCAAATTGTTGTTAACGTTCCCACCCAAAACATGGTGAATCCACATACATCGGCTGCTGTAATAGAACTCCACGATGCAGTTGAACGCGATATGATCAAGCATCAGTCATCGTTAATCTACAATAACGTATGCTACCAAACTGCCGATGGACTTTTGGTCGACCCACAGTTAGATCTTTTGCAAGGAAACAAGGCTTTGCAAACCCTAGATGAAGATTCTGCTACATCAGCATCTTTGCTTGGAAACTTTATCAATTCACTCGATTCTCTTCCCAAATCGTTTGTTTTATCCTACGGATTCGATGTATCTGATGCATTGGCTCGGAATGTGACAGAAGCTTGGGAGCGCAGAGTGTCTTCCCTTCCGCCTGGAAAGTTGGTATCTGTATCTACTTCCGGACAACATGAAAACATGTTCTTGTGGCTCTTTGTTATTGCCACCAACGTGATTTCACATGTGAAGGCCGTTTTTGAGGTATGTCCATCAACAGTCTATCTAGCTTTATTAACTTTTCTACAATAGATGGCTGATAACGTTGATGTTATTGTCTTGTTGGCTGGTTATGCCATGACGATAGTAACTATTATTTCTTTGTATACAAATATGCGCGCGATGGGCTCCCGCTATACTTTAGGTAAGCTCATCGTCTACTGTTTTTCGGCGATCTAACTTGATATTATGGTGTTACAGCGACCGCCGTCATCGTCAATGGCTTCTTTTCTTTTATGTTTTCCTTGCTTACAGTGCACGTACTGTCTGTAAACGTCCACGTGAATGTGCTAGCGTAAGTTGCGAGCCATCATGGTTACCCATATACTAAATGCATTGATGACGTTAGCGAGGCACTTCCATTCCTTGTTGTTACGATAGGCTTTGAAAGACCGTTCAAATTAACCAAACGAGTTCTCGAATTCAGCAAGGAAACTCCGATCACCCGGCAGGATATTCGTAAAACGATGATTCGCGCCGTGGATTCTGTTGCATTGCCTATCGCACGAGATTGTTTTGTTGAGATTATGGTTCTTGGTCTTGGCGCAAAATCCGGAATACCTGGTCTGAGAGAATTTTGTTTGTTAAGCACAATCTTGCTGGCATATGACTTCATTCTTATGTTTACATGGTATACTGCCGTGCTGGCATTGAAGTTGGAGGTATGAGAATATTTTATATAGTACATGCATGTACTTACCTACCGCTTGTACAGCTCCGTAGAATTCGCGAGATTAATCTTTCATCATCAGCAACGACGACCAAGAATCCACCCAATACTGGTTATATTCGGCGAACTGTGCTTAAAGCATTCAGTGATACCAACCATACCGGAAACGAAGACGATAGCAAGCAGTCAGATGGACCTATTATTGCCCGAGTCAAATTGCTTATGGTAAGCGATCTTGATAACTTGTTAGCTTGTGTCTCTTAAAAATAGGATTAGATTGTTGGTTTTGTTGCGATGCACATTTTCAACGTCTGTTCCACGTTCGAATCCGGACCACAAGTCGATACCACGCAGCCAAGCATAGCTCGTGTTTTGGCGCAGTTGTTGGATCAGCACGCAGCATCGGTTAACGCAGCGCGTCCGCTCGTTGTCAAAGTATTCCCACCGTTAACATTCCAAGTAGCACAAACGGGATATCGATTTATACCAGAAATGGTTGGCCGTCCATTGACCTCGTTACTGGATGTTTATGCAGTCTACATTCAGCATCCTGTGATTAGCAAATGGTTGACAGTTGCCCTCTTCGTATCGTTATTCCTGAATACCTACTTGTTTAAGGTAGCTAAACAACACAAGCAACTCAGTGAACAACCACAACGTGAACGGAAGCAAAGTATATCCTCTATCGTGGAACCCGAAAAAGTGAAGGCTGTTGTTCCCCATGTAAAGAAAGTTCATCATCATTCTGATGTTATTCGTCCTCTGGATGAGTGCTTAGCTTTGTTACACACGCCAGAATCATTGAATAATGAAGAGGTCATTTCGCTTGTACAATCCGGAAAGCTCGCTCCTTATGCTTTAGAAAAAGTATTGGGCGATCTGCAACGTGCAGTCAGCATCCGTCGCGCTGTCATATCTCGTAGTTCTCGTACCAAGACTTTGGAAAACAGTCTTCTACCACTGGAGAATTACCATTATGATAAAGTGATGGGCGCTTGTTGTGAAAATGTTATCGGTTATATGCCGATTCCTGTCGGTATTGCAGGTTAGTGATATATACCGGGCCTTAACTAGGATTGCCTGAGCTAATTATTTTTCGACTTCGTTTATGGAAATCTAGGTCCAATGAATATTGACGGTGATAGTATTCATATTCCCATGGCGACTACCGAAGGGTGTCTGGTAGCGTCAACTGCACGCGGATGTAAGGCTATTAACGCTGGCGGTGGAGCCACAACGATTGTGACAGCCGATGGAATGACGCGAGGTCCATGTGTTGAGTTTCCAACAATCACACGCGCGGCACAATGCAAACGATGGATAGAAGAAGAAGGCAATAGTATTATCACCGATGCGTTTAATTCGACTTCAAGGTTTGCTCGTGTGCGCAAGCTCAAAGTTGCTTTGGCTGGAAAATTGGTATACATCCGGTTTTCAACTACGACCGGTGATGCCATGGGTATGAATATGATTTCTAAGGGCTGCGAAAAAGCGCTTTCTGTTGTTAGCGAGAACTTTCCTGACATGCAGATCATTTCGCTATCTGGAAATTACTGTACGGACAAGAAGCCTGCGGCTATCAACTGGATTGAAGGGCGCGGAAAATCCGTAGTTGCCGAGGCTGTAATTCCGGGGCCGATTGTGGAAAAAGTGTTAAAGACTACTGTGGGTGCACTTGTGGAGTTGAACATCAGCAAAAATCTGATCGGGTCAGCCATGGCCGGCTCTGTTGGAGGTTTTAATGCCCATGCCGCGAACATTTTGACCGCTGTCTACTTGGCGACCGGCCAGGATCCTGCTCAAAACGTCGAGAGCTCGAACTGTATCACATTGATGAAAGCTGTAAATGACGGCAGGGATTTGCATATTTCGTGTACAATGCCTAGTATTGAAGTTGGTACCATCGGTGGTGGCACCGTCTTGCCACCTCAGCAGGCAATGCTCGATATGCTTGGTGTCCGAGGACCTCACCCGACCCAACCCGGAAAGAATGCACAGCGTCTTGCACGGGTGATCTGTGCTGCGGTGATGGCTGGTGAACTTTCTCTATGTGCAGCTTTGGCTGCAGGTCATCTAGTGAAGGCACACATGGCACATAACCGTGCGACCCAAGCCAATGTTCCTGGAAGTTGTCTTAAGTCTTAAGAGTACATCGTGTCTTAAGACAATGTGATTCCTAGCCAACATCCCATATTTAATTATTATTTTACTGCTAATATCGCTTTTCCTTAACAATATTAATGTACAATTGTTTTTCCTATAAAAGACCTGGTAACCAACGTATTTTACATAATAGTATGGTGTAGTTTGATGGATGATGATATACTTTGTTGAACGAGATTGGTAGCAAAGCGCAGGCGCAAAGTGGGGTTAACGGGCTTCCTATTTGAGACGAAGATTTTTATGTGCTATCCTTGAGAACAGCACATTTTGCGATTTGCGGCCAATCTTTCTATGTTTTCGGAAAATTACAATGAAGAGGACACACCATGGGACCTTGCCTTAATTGGTGATACGAAATTTTAGCAGAAAGCTTTCAAATGGCGGAGCCAAGATATGCTTTGTACTCTTAAGATAGAAGCGAATTTTTTATTACAGTCATTGGTGTGAAGGAGGATTCGAAATCAGCTAATAGTACAGAACATGTTTACCACGTTGCTTGGTTCTGATGTGCAGCTTGAGTGGAAGTAGGAATAGGTTGGTTGTTTTCGACCCTTGTCTTAAGTGCCTCAGCAAGATGTTTCCATTCTTCTGCTGATGAAAATCTTGAGATGATTTCGTTCATGGCATTAATGTATTCAGCTGTTTTGGGAGATTGCTCTACAAATTGCTGAGTGAAGGAGGTCCATTGTGTCCTGATTTGGTCAAGTGGAGTATTATTGTTCAGTTGGGTTTCTAGCGATTCAACTTCTTTTGCCAAGGCGTTGATGGGAGATGAGGGTAATGAGGTTGAAGGGTCTGTTGTCGGTGTAGTGGTTACTGTTTGATCCAACTCGGATATAACGCTGTCGAATGCTGTGTTGCTATGTGGGGTATCCTATTCCAAAGCGAGTCAGCGTTCCTGATCGGATTTATCATTATGTGTCAATATATCTTACCAATGGCAAGGCGGACGATAAGTACGCCATGATAGCGACAGTAAGCAAGGCAAATCGGATCAAATGATGATACATAGCAGTACAGGCAAAGGAAATGAAAATCAAAGGAATGAACAGGGGAAAGAAAAGGGAGAAAGAATAAATGGGTATTTTTAGTTTATTGATTGGAAATTTAGTGTTACTATAAATAAACCCTTTTCTGTAAAGGAAAATGGCCAAGCACTAAGATATACAAACTACTATTTACTGTGTTTTACCTATTTGTCTGCGTGTTTCTATTTTTTATTTGCGGTCAGACTACCCTTCTTTGCGTACAGTCGTATCCTTGTTCAACTATT
Organism: Apophysomyces variabilis; assembly: GCA_002749535.1. Classification (NCBI taxonomy): domain Eukaryota; kingdom Fungi; phylum Mucoromycota; class Mucoromycetes; order Mucorales; family Mucoraceae; genus Apophysomyces; species Apophysomyces variabilis. The sequence goes on along the minus strand of MZZL01000409.1, from coordinate 858,202 downwards.
TACTGAGATAGTTTATTTCAAACCACAGCAAGACGAGTTTATTTAAAGAAGTGGTTCTCTATTTTTGCATCTAACGGAAAACCTCTCAGAGTGTCTGATTTATTCTTGACAGTCTGAGCGCTTTACTTTTCGCGCTGCTTGAAGGTTATCGTCAACTTGTAAGGACTCCCTTCTTACCCCAGCTTTCACTTTGGCCCAAAACTCTTCTATTGCGTTGAGAAAGGGAGAGTAAGAGGATAGAGACATTTGTATCCTCTTTCTTCGACCAACTGCTTAACCTTGACTGGTGTATGGATGGGTACATTATCCATGACAAGATAATAACCGTTCATTCCGTGGCAATCCAATCTTTTGTGATTGCCTAATAGACAAAGTTTAAGATACAATAGAAGAAAAGGAGAAAATAACTACATTCAGGGAAAATAAAAGTGGAATGTAAGGCAATGTAAGGCGATACAATTGAGCAGAATTGCCACTGGGTAGATTGCCCTGACAGCTTCTGATGCCATAACTGACAGAAACGGATATGATAGCATCAATGACGTATAGAAATGAGCGAAGAGGGTTTATTTCCTATACAGATGTTCCATTACAGATGTTCCATTCTGTCCCAGACTTTCTGTCAGACTGAGTCCATCTACTCTTGGGACACTTGTTGTCTTATCTCTGAATTGTTGTCATCCATAAGACATCCATTGATTTTCTTATCCATGGCTGTGATTTTTGGTTTCAGTAATCCCGTACTATTTAAAAGCGAAGGGACAACACCTTTTCAATTCTTTGGCTCTGTTCTCCAAAACATCCCCGGTATGTACTTCGCATTGATTATATGTACAGAATGACTGATGTCCCTCTTCTGTAGCCTTTAGCCTGCATAACCTCTGTCCGGAACCACCTTGGTTGTGTGAGTAAGCTCCCTGCACTCCACTAGGTAAGTGAAAAATAAATGTTGTCTGTTTATGCACAGTATTATTCATTATCTTCTGCTTCCAAGTCCCCGCCAGGTGTTGCATCGCTTCAAGTCGTCTGCAGTGCGTTACACACAAACTGGCCGCTCATGGAAGCCCTGCCTCTCTCTCGCCGCCCCCCACCTTTGGGTAGGATTACCCTTCGGGGGTAAGTAAAAAAAAAAGATGTCAAGCTATCCTTCCATTTACTTACCATGAACATTCTTTTACGCTGCTCAAACGAATTTTGTGTCCACGGAAGGACCAAGTTGAGGTAAGTAAAATATATTTCCCGCATAATCCATTTACTAATGATGCATATTTATGTCCCTTTTAGCGCAAACTTGATCCTTGCATGGACGCAAAATTTATTTAGAGTAGCGTAAAAAATTGTTCAATAAACAGTATGACACCAGAATGCACTTTTCTGCAATGAGATTTTATTGTTGTTCTTAGTAGCTTTTTCGTAGTCCTCATTCTCCTTGCACGTTCAACAGAGTTTTTCTCTGTTTAGAATAACCGTGCTTTAGTGTTACTTCATCTTCCATAGTTTATTCCTTGTTAGGGTTTCTATGGGTATGGAGACAACGCTTATTGAGATATTTCTTACATTTTTACCCACAGAAAATCCGTCTTACTTTCTAGTTGCACCAGTCATAGTTTCCTTGATTTGGAGCTATTGCGTAGGTGCCATGTCTCAGCTTCGTCGTAAGATTTAGAAAGGCTTGTTGACGGTAACAATTAGCAGCTCGTTAGCAGAACAAGTGCAAGGATATCAAGGGATAGCTGATGTAGCCCGGATGACGGCAGCTCCGCGCAGAGTTGATAACGGAGATTGCCTGTTTTAATGAAGGGTCAAAGAGAGGTCCCCTCAACCATAACAAAGACTTTACCGATGTGCTTTGCGGCCAAATACCTGGTTATCACTTGTTCAATCTTCTTTAATTCTTTATCCTGATCTTCTGTCATTGCTCCTTTATTTTGGTTCTGTTATTTTTGTTTATACCAACTAAAATGGGAGATAGCTATTTTGTGGTGGTGTTTCTGAGGTGTCGCAAAGAGACATTTCCAAAGAAATGGCTGAAGACACACAATGATTCGGACTTCGAAAGTCGGCAAATCTGCCGGTTGGGCAACTCGAAATCTTGGCTGCCTTCTTTGGCTTTTTTTCTTCAAGTCAATTTGGCCAAAAAGAAAGGCATGGCCAAGATTGTGGACAAGGCCATTTGGAATGTCGGTCCAATATTTATCGCCATTGCGGTGATTTTGATCGATATGTGTGTTGCATCCTATTACCTTGTCGTATTTCCTTACAATCACGCATCGTCATGGGAAGGCAGCTTTCTTGACAAGGTGGGCGCTGCCATGACGTTCATATTCACAGTATATATGGTATACTGCATCCACTTTCACTATTACATGGCCATCATGACACCGCCTGGTGGTACCAGCGAGTTTAAACAGCGAAGCGCTGGCACGTCAGAGGTACAGTAAGCCGTTCTGCACTGTGAATCAGCATGTAGTATATATATCTAATAGAACAACCCGTGAAAAATCCGAAATATAGAATGACGATGCCTCATTACGGCAAATGCTATTAGATATGGAAGAATATGACGAATACCCGAAAACGTGCAAAAAATGTAATAATAATCATCTGGAACACAAAGCAAAATTGATTATTGGATTTAGGTCATTTACCGAAGCCTGAACGAGCCCATCATTGCAGCGTGTGCAACGCTTGTGTATTGCGGTTTGATCATCACTGTACGTATGTATTTACTATCTTATAATGAAGATATTAATGGTCGGATAAATTAACAGGCCCCTGGATTCACAATTGCGTTGGTCATTTTAACCATCGATACTTTGTTTTATTCATGACATATATGGTTCTCTCAGCTCTTTACTTCGTCTTTTTTGGATGGCGACCATTTATTATATCCCTAGATTTCATGAACAGTGAGGTAAAGGCGAAAAGGAGAGAAAATTATTAGCATTTATTGATGATCGGCCATCAGTGGCCATATTATTTCCCTCGTCCAATGATGGCCTTCTCGATTATTCTTGCCATTTGTATGGGCGTCGCATTAGGGGCGCTATGCGTGTGGCATTACTATCTGGTAAGTGGTTCAGAGTAACGAATTCCACGAGATTGACTATGAGTGTGGCGATTATCGGTAGATCCTGACAGCGCAGACAACTGTAGAATTTTACAACAATTACTATGAAAGAGGAGTGTGCCGAAGTCAAGGCGAGGTAAAGGTAGCATGTAAAGATTTTCCATCGGGCCTAACAGTTTAGGACAAGTTGTTCGTAAACATGTACAACTTTGGATTTCGGGAGAATTTACGACAATTCTTCAATATCGGGGATATGTAGTAAGTTAATAAGGACGATTATCGTCTTGTAGGTGATAATCTTGTTTTAGCCCTTGGTATACAGTTCTGTATCCGGTGCCCATTCCGCCAAAGGTACTAATTTAGTGGTTCTGTGGCACGTTTAGGTTTGCTAATAACGAGATGTAGGGCAACGGACGAGTCTATGACAAATGCGAGGAGTTTTATCAGTTATCACATGCACGACAGCAAGATCAAATGAGAGCGCAGAGAGAGGTTCAGGATCTGGACGATATGAAGGACATTTAAAAGAAATCGTTTGGCACATAAATTGAAGGCGTATTAAGGATAAAAAGCACAATAAAGTTTATTTTTTCTTGGATACGGAAAAGCGATGTTTTAGCCACTGTTTGGCTTTAGTCAACGGGGGATCTGTGAATGGAGGAGCTGCTGCTGGTGGCGCAAGTTCTGCTCTCGGCTCATGCCGCCGTTCTCTCGTCTTCTTCTTCTCTGGGATCGCGGTATCGTGCTTTGCTCTAGATGATCGACGACGAGAGTCATAGACACGTCCCGAGGGTTGAGTGATTATGAATCCTTTCTGATAAGCTAATAAGGCTAACGGGATATCATCTTCCGCCAGTAGAGCAGTGCTATGTCGGGCAGGCCGAGGATTGCGACCTGGGATAGGTTTCTGAGGAACCGGTGCTCTATTCGAACTGCTGTAGGAGGATATCCGCTTGGTAGGATACGAAAAAGGTCGGTTGCGATTACTATATTGATCTATTGGTACTCGCGACATTTTGTATGTTAAGAAAGAAAAGCGGAGAAAAGGAAAATGGAAGGAAAGAAAAGTATAAAAAGATTGACCGGAACTAAGATGCAGTGGAGGCTTAAAAGCGGGAAAGACCACGCCTTTCNTTTTTTTTTTTTTTTTTTTTTTTTTTTTTTTTTTTTTTTTTTTTTTTTTTTTTTTTTTTTTTTTTTTTTTTTTTTTTTTTTTTTTTTTTTTTTTTTTTTTTTTTTTTTTTTTTTTTTTTTTTTTTTTTTTTTTTTTTTTTTTTTTTTTTTTTTTTTTTTTTTTTTTTTTTTTTTTTTTTTTTTTTTTTTTTTTTTTTTTTTTTTTTTTTTTTTTTTTTTTTTTTATTTAGTGACACTTTGATTATATACTGGTTACATGACCTTTGTCCATTCTTTGGAGCACGTTGTTTAGTTCTGTTTCCTCTATCACTGGTCCCGTGCCTGAACATTTAGCTTTCTTTTTGAGTTCCTCACATAGTTCTTCTAGATCGAATTCATCAAATCTTGGGTGTTCTGATACTAATTCCCAGACTTTTGAATACGGGATAAGTTTGGCATCGGTCAGGGTGATTGGATCAGGTGTGTGATCGAACCGTTCCATTCCAGGTTCTGCAAACTCATCAGCTCGTGATGATACGGATGGTGACGGCGCCAGAGACTGATCGACAACACCAGTATCTAATTCCGCTTGCCTGAATGGATGCTGTCGGGTATGGCCATGTATATCAGGCACCTCTATACCAGCTTCACGCAGCTTTTTCATGGACAATTCAAACGCTAACGCAGCACCTTTCAGAGTATACATCTCTGATTCCATTTGCTTCATCAATGACCGCAACAGATCGTTTTCTTTTCGAAGGGCATCGGTATCTTCTGCGTGGTCCTTTTCCATTTTCTTAATTTTTTGTTCCAACTCCTTGACATAGCGTTCCTTTCGTTCACGAAAAGCACGTTGTGCCACGCGATTTTGTTCTTTACGGCGTTGTCGTTGATCGACAGAAAACTATTGATTTTCATACTTTAATCGTTTCTATACTCTCCTGTACTTACTTGGTGAGGAGCAAATGGATTGCTTTGGTTTGTCATCATATCTTCAGCTAAGCATCAGATAAGCCAATCGTCAGATATTTCAGCAGACTATATGACAGTATCAAGGTAACATGAACATACTTGAACTGTCACCCTCGCTATGAGAGGTATTGGCCTCCATGGAATCCCTTTCTTTTCCTGTCATGAGCCTGCCATTCACTGTAATATCATTTTTGAGGGTAAAACGTACGATATAGCATGTCCATGTCCCTAGGCTGATCTTGTAGACTATGTTTGTCAAACAAGAAATTATCGGAAAAGTTCGTTGCTGTCACAACATTGGAAAATAAATCGTTGGAGTGGGGCGGTTGATGCTCGTTCATCAAGGATGGCAACAGTGAAGCGGTGAAACCATGGTTTCAATATGAGTATGTCGGTAATTGAAAATTGGGACTTCCCCTTTGGCAAAAGAAGCTCCGTAAGTATCGAGATATCTATGCTAAAATTATTGATCGATAAACCTTTAACTTGTCTTTTAGAGAGGCAAATGTTTGTTTGCTATATTTTCCGTCGTATAATTTTGAGGGTATCTGGCAACATAGTATGTGAGAGTGTGTGTACCTTATTCCGAAACAAACGACCCCTGGAGGAAAAATAAGGGTAGAAAAGATGTCATTATGCGTTGCACAAAAGATTCCAAGTAGTAGTGTAGTAGTTGGTACTTTTTGTGTAAACAACGGCACAGGCACTCTAGATCCTTTTTTTTTCTTTTCTTTTCCCTTTTCTAATGCGTGCGGCGGAAAAGGGCAATTCACCGAAAGCGTTTAATCCCCGCTAATAGGTACCAAAATGCCTTACGGGCCATTTCAGGAGAGTAATAGGATGATATGCCCTCATTTGTTTATTTTGATACGGACAGTTCATAGTAGTAGATGATCATAGATTTTAGGGGAAGTGAAAAAGAGGTTCCGGGGCCAATGTTACATTTTTTTGTACTTTCTCATATGCTTGGCTAGCACGAATTCTCTTGATTTTCACGGCCCATCTTTCCCTTTTCCTTTTTCTCTCGTTATTTTTTTTTGGGAAGTCACTGTTCTGGGGATAACGTCTTTTATCTTCTTCGAATGGACATGGCAGATGGTGAACCCGTCTCCATCGAGGTAAACTTCGTCAAATTCCTAACAAGTAAAATAAGCTAATCCTTTCGGCAAACAAACAAAAAGACACAACCTCATCGACCCATTCCTTATCCTGTACTTAAAGTCCAGATTCAGCGTCTGGTAGCTCAACATGACCACCAACATAATGGTGTCATATTCACCAAAGATCTACTTACTCTTATCGACGAATACGAATATAAACACGATGTCATGTTATTAACCGACGAACAAAAAAAAGCTATCCAACCATATACCCTCAAGTATAATTCTTGTAACACTCACAAGGAAAGATCATTAAAAAGAAGCCCGTAGGAGCCCCGATTTAGAGATGACTGCAGAAGATATCTTAAATCTCCTTAAACTCGTTTTTCCTCCATCACCCGTCGCGTCGTTCTCTGCACCAACCTCCGCCCACATTGGCCGTAGAGATAGCTTGGATGCAAGGCCAAGAACTTCTGTGCCATTACAGATCAAATCAACACCCTGGAAACGTCGTCCTTCAGCTCTAGCAGCTGCTATCCAGGATGACACCGAACGGGAGGTAACCATTTCTTCCATTTATGTCGATGAGACTAATTGGAGAGGGACCTGCATTCATTTAGTTAAAGTCATTCAGTCACGAAGAAACGCCAACTTCACCAGTTGTGACAATTACACAAGAGGAACCCGTCAATTCCGGCGACGAAGAGGTACACAAAGGAAAAAGACAAGCCGCTGCTTATCAGTTGATGGTCTATTCAATCTGTCATAGGTCCCAGGCCAAGATTTCGTCCGATATTACCGGAGATCCATAGAATTGACGCAACGATTGAAATCATCCGAACGCAGCCTAGCCTCAATGACACGTGATAATGAAAACAGAATTGTACAGCTACAAAACCACGTGGATGACATGAATGAGGAAGTGATTAAACAGAGACGAGAAATATCTGAATACAAAACAAAAGAAAAAAAGAGCTTGGAACAAATTAGTGCCGTAAGATCATTATGCCCAAACGCCTACAGTATAGTTCATTTTCAATTATAGTTAGAGGCGCATATTGCCACCATAGAGCGTTCAGAAACAGATCAAAAGCAGGTCTACATATCTATCAGACGCCTTTTTGACGAAAAATGTGGTATGTAAATTGTATGGATAACGATAACAGGGTAGAGATCTTAGACTGTTGAAAATCTAGAGGAGACTCAGAAGTTACAAGATATGCTCCGACAAAAAGAGCTCGATCTGCAAGCAAAAGAAAGATTCCTGAGGAATTTCGAATGCCAATTTCGCCAGTTGACAGAAGAGCGAGACCGCTTGAAGGGGTTACAACATAATCTTGAACGCGAGTTAGAGACTACTCATCAGGCACATATGCAGCTGGCGGAGCAAAAGTCGGAGAATGAACGACTAAAAGAGATCATCGACAGTCTCCAATGCGATCTAGATCAAGCGCGCAGCGAACATCATGCAAATGAAATGGATGAAGAAAAGTTTCTAAAAATGAAGGCAGCTATTTCTCATAGGCAATTGATGGCATAGCAATAACTAACAGAACATTAGACCTTAGAAAGAGAACTGCAGGGCCACTTGTCAGATCAAAAGCTCATAGAAAGCAAGCATCAGGTAACAGTGACATGTGGATCTGTCATTCTCACAACCAAAACTTTGATTGAAGGATGTTATGTATGCAGAAGAACGGTTACGACCGAGAAGTTGCGATGTAGAACATCCTGGATCGGATTCTGACAGTGTAATTCGACGCGCTGATAATGGTACGTGGTCGATAGATCGAAGACTAGCAGACGCCTAAGATTATATATCGGTTAGCTGAGGAAGTGGTAAACTACATTGCAAGTAGATTACAAGACGCATATCAGGCATTTGACATGAAGACAGCTGAACACAGGAGGCGTCTCATTCAGTTGGAAGAGAAGGACGTCTTAATTGAGGTTCCGGACATTTGCCCCGGAGATGCAGTAATAAATGAGATAAATACAACCCAAGCAGCGGCCAGCGATGTTTGGGAGGAGTCTCGTGTACGTCAAAGAAAGCTTGACAAGAACAAAAAATATCGAAGTAAGGTTTCTCATTTGCGTGAATGAGGGGCATACTAAAGGTGCGTGGTAGATGTCCAAGACCTCCACGAAGTAAGTTTTGCGGTATGAGAGACCTAAAACAATTAATAAGGGATTAGTCTAAGGGTAGCATGGCTCCAATGCGTCCGCGATCGAATACCCAGGCAGTGAGACGAGCTAACGACAAGATCGTGACCAATACTGTGACATTTGCGTTATACACTCTATTAGTCTATATATTTGGAATTGTCACTTCCACTTTCCTCATCGAAAATGGTCAGCCTGCCACCTGGGAACAGGCATTAGTTGCCGCTGCAACTCAACAAGGCCCTAAGAGTAAATGGATGGAGGTCTTACTTTATTGGATCGAAAAATTCATTTTTGACGGCGATGGCGTTCCCATTTCATAATCCTATATCAAATCCTTACCTTTGTTGTTCATCCCTTTCTCTGATGTAAACAATTCTCTTTCTCGCTTCTCCCCTACCCTCTTTTAATTTCTTTCTAAGCAACTGTATTACCTGAATGAAAATCATTGGCTATTGGCAATCGCTCAGGAAAAAGCAAACCGTGTCGTCTCGGATTTCTCCGTTGTTCTCCCCTAAGCATCGTTAAATACGCCTAGAATCCCATTTAGTTTGGCTTAGTTTCAGTATGCTTGGCATAATCAAGCTATTACATCTAGTATGTTTCTGGCTTTATCTCGATCGCAGAAAATGGCAAAGCATTACCACGGTTTGCGATGAACAAAACTTTTCCCACGGATGCGGAGATTCAATATTCCTCACACACCTGAACATGACATAGCTTAATTCAAGTTGCTTCCTTTCTTTTACTCTTTCCTCTCCATTGTCAACATGTTCGCCGCCAAGCAAGCTGTTCGTCCTTCTCGCACTGTAAGAACGTAATTGATAAGTTTGTAGATAGACTCATGCCTTTTTAGCTTTTTACACGTACTTTTGCTTCCGCCACCAACGGCTTGAACGTATGTCCTTCGGTATCTTCTCCTTCACAAGAAGTTTATTCATTTTTTTTTTTTTGGCTGTTAGGATGTGGTCATTGTCAGTGCTGCTCGTACACCTGTTGGTTGTTTCAACGGCTCTCTCAAGTCCTTACCTGCAACCCGTCTTGGTGCTATTGCTGCCCAGGCTGCCATCGAGCGTGCTGGTACAGTCACTGTGATACTTTGTATCTAGCTATATATCATTTAACATTTATTATTATATCTTAGGTTTAAAGCCTGAACATATTGAAGAAGCTTACATTGGCAATGTTGTTCAAGCTAATCTTGGTCAGTCACCTGCACGACAGGCCATTTTAGGTGCAGGGTGCCCTGAGTCAACAGAAGCCACAACCGTGAACAAGGTCTGCGCCTCTGGTATGAAGGCTATCATGATGGCAGCTCAGTCTTTGAAATTGGGCGATCGCCAGATTATGTTGGCTGGTGGTATGGAAAGCATGTCCAACGCACCGTAGGTTTTCACAGTTACGCATCATCCTTTATCTTGACTTTCTTAACTCAGATTCTATTCTCCCCGCAATGCCGCTTACGGCCATCAGCAACTTCTTGATTCTATTATCAAGGATGGTCTTTGGGATGCCTACAACAATATTCAGTACGTATAAACTTGTACTCATGGGACAAGAACGCTTTAATAACTGTTTTGTTTGGCTTATAGTATGGTAATGAACCTGACCAGATCCGAAAAAGATGATTAAGCGGAAATATCAATTTTTTAGGGCGGATGCGCAGAAAACACCGCAAGCGTTTACAATATCTCCAGACAGGATCAGGACGCCCATGCCATCGAATCCTACAAACGTGCTGCAAAGGCGTGGGAAGTAAGTGATCTGAATGTACAAGCTAGCTTAACTCATATACAATGTTAGACCGGTGTATTCGATGCTGAAGTTGTCCCTGTCACATTGACAAGCAAGAAGGGTGATAAGATTATCAAGGTTGACGAAGAATTCACAAACGTGAAGTTTGATAAGGTTCCTACCTTACGTCCCGTGTTCAAAAAGGACGGTACAGTGACAGCCGCCAATGCCAGTACACTGAATGACGGTGCCTCGGCTTTGGTGTTGATGACCCGAGAAAAAGCAAAAGAATTGGGTGTTAAGCCTCTGGCCCGCATTGTCTGTAAGTACTTGAGAATAGCAAATCGTCCTGTTTTGGTTAATGTATCTTTGCTAGCTTATGCTGATGCTGCCTGCGCACCTATCGATTTTACTATTGCACCCAGCAAGGCATTGCCAATTGCTCTTAAGAAAGCTGGTCTTGAAGTGAAGGATATCAGTCTATTTGAATTGAACGAAGCTTTCAGCGTCGTTGCTCGTGTGAATGAACAAGTAGGGGTTTTATAGCTAGATAGGCCCGCATATACTCATGCTTTGATTTAGTTGATGGGTCTTGATCCTAGCAAAGTCAACGTTGCAGGTGGCGCTGTTGCTCTTGGTCATCCCATCGGGTAAGTTGATTAGGTGGAAAAGGATTCTTGTTTTCTGACAACCTTATGTAGTTCCTCTGGTTCCCGTATCGTTGTTACTCTGACTCACTTGTTGAAATCTGGTCAGTTCGGTGCTGCCGCTATTTGCAACGGTGGAGGTGCTGCCAGTTCTATTATCATTCAGAAAGAGTAAGGTCACCATAAAATAGATACAACCCAGTTTATAAAGAGAGGACAATTACATCAATTGCTGGAATAAAGAAAGAAAAGAACAAAACACAAAACTTATCTGCGCAGTTGACTGGGTCTATATGCGATGGTTAACCTGCCATGCATCAAAGCGAAGCTTAGCACTTATGTCCCATGCTGGGTCGATATTTTTAATTAGTATGCGTTAAGTGTATTGTATTGCATCAACACCCAAGCTTCTGCGCACCTGAATTAAGGCCACTATTTCTTTAATGGCCTCTTCTAGGATGACTACATTGTTCAGAAGCATCGAGATAGTGATTTCTTTTGTTTTATCCAATCGTCGCTGTTGCGACGGGTCCACATGCGGAGCAAATGTGTCTTCATCATCTTTGTCCAGATCCAGAATAGGCTCCTCTGGCTCCGTCACAAAATTGGAGGGAAACAACGGTTGGATTCGAGTGTTCTGTGTCTTGCGTGCATGCAGATCAAGAGGAGATAGTGGCGTGATAGGTGTTATGCTGGATGGGAGAGGTGAATTCATACCAGCATTGGCTGTTGTTAAGCCGTCGCCGGCAAGCATACTAGGAACTGAGGGCCTAATGGAACCCCGCCTAGCATTAGTATCCGTCTTGAAAATGGATCCACGACGACCTCCTCCTGTGATAGAGGACACCGTGTTGGTTGGCTCGCCAAACAACAAGCCATTCCTTCGCTCATCCAAGAGTTGATCAAAACCGTCGATTTCCGATCGATAGTAATCGACTTGTTGGGTCAATGTGCGAAAAAGAGTGAAGAACGGTGGATAGGATTTGAAATGGACAGCTGATTTCCTCCTTCGCGAGAATCTGTCTGCTCTATAGTCAATAGACCGATCGTCCTCCTCATCGTCCTCATCCAATTCTGTGCTATCAAAGTGAGCGTAGATGTCCTTGACCCTAATCTTGTTTTGCTCCTGATCGAGATTTATCCGTTCCAGACGTTCGGTTGAAGACAGGACAAGTACATCGTCTGGTTTGGCGCGGTCGCTTTCCCTAAAAGTAATCCAGCCTTCTAGGGTACGATAGGGACAAAGCGCCAGAGCAGAGATGACTCCAGTTAGAGCCAGATTCAGTTCGGATGATTGTGCGAAAAAGTGACTTAGCAGACTAAGTAGGATTTGTAATAACGGGTCAGTAGGTCGGATATGGTGTTTAAACATCACCGGTGCTGACTTGCACAAGGTAGGCGATACGGTAGCCTCAGGTTGGCTTGTTCCATTCTCGTAGCGCTGACTGTATTTGAGGCTTCGTCTACGTTTGATCTTTGGTCCACGTAGCTCTGCTGTCGGCCATCCAAAGGATGTGCTGAGCTGATAACATCGGTCGCTGTCCATCATTGCTTCTATGTCGCTTAGATAATTATCGTATCCATTGACTAAGACCTCCGGTGCATGCGTTTCATCAATTGCTTCGACCAGGGAGCAGTAGAGCTCGATTTCACGAATATGGTGAGCAATGACTGCGGGCTTCGTAGCATTTTCGGTAACGGGATATACTGACAAAAGCCCAATGGAATGATGGCAATGTTTCGTGATAAGTGTCTTGAGTAGTTTCAAGGTAGCGATCACTGTGGGCTGCGAACTTGATTTAAGCCGACTGAAAATAAGGTCTTTGAGTGTAAACGTATCCGATGCGCTGTAGTAAGGTGAACTTTTGTGATGAGTGAATTTAGTGCCGGCAAACGTGTTGGAAGTTCTGTGTTCCGTTGCTATCTGTTCCCAGTTTTCTGATTGCTCTCTTTCATCACCAATAAGGAACCCGACAACCACACCAGAAAGTTCTTCTTGTTCCAAGGTTTGAAGAATTAGATCAATGTAACTAATCACAGCCACGGAGGAACCGTCGGTATCAGAGCATTCCAGAATGGATGGGTACAATATGTTCTCTAAGAAGATCGTGCGGATACTCTGGAGTAGTGTTAACGAGATGTGCACATTAGGGCATCTGATCAAAACATCCTGGCAAAATTCAAGTAGCTTTAGGAAGGAATCTAGGGCCGATTTAAATTCAGGTGAGCTAGAGAGCTCAGTGTTAGGATCTGCCATTTGCAAATCCAGATCCTGACCCAGCAAATAGGCTGCTGGACTAACGTTGAGTTCCGCATCGTCCTTGATGGCTAATTTACGTGGTAGCTGTGAATAGAGAGCGCCAAGACCGGCAGCCATGATAGTGGCGAAATCGGATTCCATAATAAATTCTCCCAGTTGATTTGTTGCCATCTCCATTAAAAAGAGCAAACCGGTACGTGCAAAATCTCCTGATTGACCTTCACGATGGACGAATCGCAACAGGTACGTAAACAAGAGAAACTCGTATTCTGGTTTCTTTTCGTCGCTGGTTGTTTCGATTTCCATCATATCATTTGGATATTTCTTTTGCGGGGTGGTGAGCCATTGTTTATCATGGAAAAATATATTCAGAAGCGCTGGAAAGCCGTAAATCTTTGAGCAGATGATGTACATCAAATCCACTAGATCTTCATGGTAAAGTTCGCTCTGACGTTCATCCAACACGCAAAAGCGAAGCAATCTCAACGTCGGTTTATGCACTGCATTGTGCACCAAAAATCGATCATCCAACAGATCGACCATACTGGCTACTGTTCGAATCGCTTCGCCACGAACGCCAACCGGATAATCCGACTTTTCGGAAACATGGACGAGATACTGAAGCACACCATTCTTCAGGAAATATTCCATGCATACACCGGTTGTATTATCCTCCTGTCGTGCCTCCTCATCAACCAGCATATCCACCATTTGGCGAAGTTTCTCGGGAATCTCGGTCTGCCTGACGTGAACATTCACTTTGCGATCTTCTGCCACAAAGAAGTTCTGCGAAACGGTTTGAGAGACTTCATCACTTCTAAGAGTGAACAGGGATTTGCAAGGCTTACGTGAACGTAATTCCAACAGCTATGAAATTTTGCCAGCTGCATGGCACTCGTAGGTTGTACCTTGGGAGGTACAATACGCTTTTTAAACTTTGCGAAGTAGTCCATGGTCTATACTCATGAGGTCCAACAAAGAGGTATAACCCGGAGACAAGTGCGGTGTACCAAAAGTACTGCTATTGAATCGGAGGGATTTACATACTCCAAATACTTGTGATTGGTTTACCAAGCAATCGTGCAGCAAATGTCGTTTCCCAAGTTCTAGCCCTATTCATACTATTCAGCTCTCAAATAAAAATAATATACAGAACGTCCTGTTATTAAGTTGCTACCGTTTATAACCTGGATTGTGCTGTTTTCATTCGGATCATATTCCATTGAGAGAGAACAAAAATAAAGCATATAATGCAAACTAATCAACTGCTTATGCTCCCATTGGCGCTCTTTCAACAAGTCCAAAGCTTAACCATTTCAGGCAATTACACCCACTGCACATCACAAGAAAAAGAAAATGATGCTGAACTTTCACGCTGATAAGAACGCAAAACGCTGTCATATGTTTATCCGCAGCTACTTAGTAACATGACAGGCCTTGGTATTTCTATGTTTAGTTTGCTTTACGACACAAGCTTTCATTCTGTTATGGCATGGATCTGTTGAGGCAACCTCCTTGTGACGGTGAAAATTGGGTGTGGTGGTGTGGCTTTGATGAATATTTTTTTCGCTGTTGAAATCTGTCGTTGGGTTACGGGAGAGAGAAAAAAAAAAGGGTGACCGCACTTACTCTTTCTTTTCCTTCCCCTTCCACTTCGTGATTCGAAATGCTTGTCCTTTACGAGACTGCTGCCGGTTACGCCCTTTTCAAGCTAGTTAACGATGCTAAACTTGAGAAAGCTGATATCTGGAAGGACTTTGAAACTCCAGAAGCTGCCAATCAAGCGTACGTACTGTTAAAATATCAGATAAACCAAGAATGAATCGCACTGACGCATCACGTTATTTCCTTCACAACAGTGTTAAGTTGAAGGCTTTTAAGAAGTTCGAAAACACAACAGATGCCCTGTCCGCTGTCACCGGTATTGTCGAAGGCAAAGTTCCCAAGAACTTGAAGAAATTCTTGGAATCCGAGATTTCCGAAAAGGAAATGAAGAAAGAGAAACTCATTGTCAACGACCCTAAGCTTGGTAAGTGTGTCTTCTTTTTCATTTTTCTTTTCCTTTTTTTTTTATGGAAGTAGCTGTTCTGTTTCTTATTCGTTTGATTTTAGGAAGCGCCGTGAATAAGAAATTGGGCATTAGTGTCGTGTCCGACTCTACGGTGATGGATTTGTACAGAGGTATTCGTGAGCAGTTCGAGTCTCTTGTCTCTGGTTTGTCGCACGCCGATCTTTCTGCTATGTCTCTTGGTCTCTCTCACTCGCTTTCACGTTATAAGCTTAAGTTCAGTCCCGATAAAGTCGACACTATGATTGTTCAGGCTATTGCTTTGCTCGATGACCTTGACAAGGAACTCAACACTTACGCCATGCGCGTCAAGGAATGGTATGGCTGGCATTTCCCTGAAATGGCCAAGATCTTGGTTGATAATCTTGCCTACGCCAAAGTTGTCAAGGAGATGGGATTCCGCACAAATGCAAAGGATACGGATTTGTCGTCGATCCTTCCCGAGGAATTGGAAGCTGAAGTGAAGGAAGCTGCCGAGATTTCCATGGGTACCGAGATTTCTGACGAGGATATCGAAAACATTCATTGTCTCTGCGATCAAGTCATTGCCAACACCGAATACAGACAGCAGCTCTACGAATATCTTAAGAATCGTATGAATGGTAGGCGAAGACGAATTGACCATTTATTTTGTTTGAACTTTCTTATTGATGTGGCATATTTTAGCCATTGCTCCTAACTTGACTTCCCTTGTGGGTGAACTTGTCGGTGCTCGTTTGATTGCACATGCTGGATCTTTGATGAACTTGGCTAAGCAGCCTGCATCTACTATTCAGATCCTTGGTGCGGAGAAGGCACTTTTCCGTGCATTGAAGACAAAGCACAACACACCAAAGTACGGTTTGATTTATCATGCCTCGCTTGTCGGCCAGGCCGGACCCAAGGCCAAACCCAAGATTGCAAGAATGTTGGCTACTAAGGCAGCGATTGCTCTTAGAGTGGATGCATTGGGCGAAACTGAGGATGCTGGAGTTGGTATTGACGGACGTACAAAGGTTGAGGCAAGAATCAAAATGCTTGAAGGCCGTGCGACTGCTGGTGCCAACCGTGACAAGTCTGCGAAGAAACAGCAAAAGTTCCAGTTCAATAAGACTGCACAATATAACGCACAGACTGATGTTGTAATGGAAGAAGCAGTGGCAACCAAGAACGAAAAAGAAGAAGAAGAAGAAGAAGAGGCACCGAAGAAGCGAAAGATTGAAGAGATTGATGGTGTGGAGGAGAAGAAGACAAAGAAGGAGAAGAAAGAGAAGAAAGATAAAAAGGAGAAGAAGGACAAGAAAGAGAAGAAGGAAAAGAAAGAGAAGAAGGAGAAGAAAGCCAAAAAAGAAGAGTAAAACTTTGTTAGCTACGAAATACGTCTTTTTGTTAATCATCCATTTTGCATCCACCAACAAACACTTATTAAACTTGCGTTCCCCATGTGATGAAATGTGACTTGGCAAAAAGTGGTAGCAGCAGGATAACCAACACTGCGACTCAACCCCGCCCTTTTTTTTTCCCTGTTTTCTTACTTCTCCCACTTCCATGTCCGCATCAGAACAACAAGCCAAAGAGCTTATTACTCAAGCACAAAAGAAACTAAACTCATGGTCTTTCTTTGGTCCTTCTAACAAATACGAAGATGCCGCCGAGCTTTACGAAAAGGCCGGTAATATGTTCAAATTGGCCCAGCAATGTACGTCTTCAGCAAAAACATCATCTCGGTTCTCATTCAATTCAAAGGGTCACAGGCAGGTGCTGCCTTTATCGAAGCTGCAAAACTATTTCAACAAGCCAATGTGGCTTTGTTTGATGCCTCGAGAGCGTACGATAGTGCAGCAAAGTGTTACAAGCGGAATGATCCCGAAGGTAAAGACAAAGGAACAGAAACAAAAAGCAAGCGTCAACGCGTTCTCATTTATTACCAAATTGGGAATTAACTGAACTAATGGACCAAAAAGCTGCTGTGAATGCTCTCAATAAGGCCATTGAGATTGACAATCAGAGCGGTAATTTCCGTGCTGCTGCACGGCATTATCAAGACGTAGCCGAATTGTGGGAAGGAGACTTGGATAACCCAGCCAAAGCATTTGATGCCTATAATCATGCTGCCGAACTGTACTTAGCGGATGATTCACCAGCGTAAGTAGTATAGCAAACCTGCGAATTTTTCTTAAACTGATTTCCCTTATAAAGTCAGGCAAACAAGTGTTTCCTGAAAGTGGCACAACTAGCTGCGGATCTTGAAAGATATGAAGTGGCTATCGAGAAGTTCGAGGCAGTGGCAGCTGCTTCAGTGGATGATGCATTACTCAAATGGTCTCTCAAGGAATATTTTTTGAAAGCTGGCTTGTGTCATTTATGTACAGGCGTAAAGTATCACTACAGGTGCTTCATAGCTCCGAACTCATCTTGTTTCTTACCTTAGGACTTGGTTAAAACAAGGCAAGCACTGAACAGCTACTGTGGAATGGACATGTCGTTCGAATCAACGCGGGAATACAGCTTGTTAAAGGTATTACGCGGATATAGAAATGGAGGAACACTTGTTAAGCTGTTGTGCTGTAGGGTGTGGTGGATAGTGTCGAAGCTGGAGATGTGGAACAGTTTACTCAAGTTGTGTACGACTTTGATAAGTTAACTCGGTTAGACAGCTGGAAAACAGCGGTGTTGTTAAAGATCAAGAAATCAATCGAATCAGAAGAGTTACGTTAGTCTTTACACTTTGTACTTTATGCATCAGGAATGAAAACACGCGGGTTTACACAAAGAGAAAGATAGACTGAGAAATAATGCAGGTTGATTTAGTTCAGAACGAGCTTCAACGCCGTCTTATTCCCAAACAAGTTACACGGTGAGACAAAAGCAAAGTTCTGAAGCCAAACACAAGTAAAGTTTTTGGTATATGAAGAAATGGCGATCAACAGGGAAGCAGCCCGGTTGGGCTTAGGTCATATGGCGCCAATCAACTAAGCATGCGTTGATGAGAATTTTTCTTTCTTAAATGCATGTATGCTATCTTCTTCCTCTTTTGCAACCCATGGAAACATATGCCTATTCAAGAAAATTTTATCCAGGTGTATCAATAGCAGGTTCTGCTAGCACACCCTTAGGAAAAGTATTCCCTGTCCTTGAACACGCCAGCTTGAGTTCACCATACCCGTATGATTCCCTAAGTCCAAAGAACCAGCAGATGTTGTTTAAGAAATTTCACGCGAGAGGTCAGTCATCGGAATGAGTATGATGAGTGAAGGAGGAGGATACCAAAAAGTATACAAAGCAATGCTCATGTTGGAAATGTGTTTGAAAAGAGAGTAGTTTACTTCCTCAACCGTTTTTAATGCCAGATCAAGATGTGTATAACCTTAGAAGCACGCGGCGTCCATCATCAACGGATATAATCAAACCGTTAAAGATGGCAGGGCATGCAAAGCCCAATGGCAAAGATTCTCCGTTTTATTCAACTATGGTTGAGCCACAATTTCAAACATCGCTATATCCATCAACAGAAGGCTTTAGAAAAGTCAGAGCAGGTGAAAGGTTAACGCATTCTGCCAAAAGCGGTGTGCATGGACATTCGGTAAGGCGATGTAATTTCTTCATAGCTTTTGCAGAAAAGCGGGAATTGAAAAAAATAGAGCATGATCAGTGCCATGACGACCAAACTGACGGATACGTATCAACGGGCGGATCCTCGATTTCGATACAATGTAGCGGCAAATCCTCGCAGGACACTAACAAAGCCAAGTAAACCAGCTAAAAACGATGGATTTGATAACGAAGACAACGATTATATTCTTCGAGTCAATGACATCCTCGGGGAAGAAGAAGATCATCGGCATGTAACCTCTTTGTTATCGTGTCTGCTCTTGTTGCTCTGGAAGCTGAACAGATATGACATATAGATATCGAGTTATTGATCTACTAGGACGTGGTACATTTGGGCAAGTTGTCAAGTGCGAAAGTCTCAGTACGGGCAAGCTGTTCTCGGTCAAAGTCATCAAGAATAAACCAGCTTACCGTACTCAAAGCCGAATGGAGATTGAAATCCTTAGACAAGTAAGAAAGCACTTATCTACCTGCTTCATTTATTGTAATATATTCTGATGCAAAACAAAAGCTGAATCATACATTGGATCCGGATGATCAGCATCATATCTTACGATTTTTTCATACCTTTGATCACAAGAACCACCTATGCCTTGTTTTTGAACTGTTGTCACTGAATCTGTACGAGCTACTCAAGAAAAATGACTTCAAAGGACTTCCCTTTGACTTGGTACGGACTATCGCTACCCAGCTGTTGGATACTCTTTCCCTGTTGAAGAGAGCAAAGATTATTCACTGTGATCTGAAACCAGAGAATATCTTATTGACAAGGCAAGTTACCTATTCCGCTTAGCTAATAAAGCAAATAAAAGATAGCTATGCTAATACTTTAGCAACACTAATATACACTTAGTGTGGATTCACCGACCATCAAAGTGATTGATTTTGGATCAGCGTGCCATGAAACTAATCGAATATATACCTATATTCAGTCTCGCTTCTACAGGTCACCTGAAGTTCTCATCCACATGAGATATACAGCAGCTATCGATATGTGGTCCCTTGGTTGTATTGTAGCCGAGCTATTTCTTGGCATGCCGTTGTTTCCTGGTCGGTCAGAGTACGATCAATTGGAAAGAATAGTCGATATGCTAGGGTAATGCTAACAAAACAGAAGAAATGCTATGTCATTTTGCCTGACAATAATCAATGATTCAGGTTACCTCCGTCCGATACACTTGACAAGGGCAAAAACACATCACGTTTCTTTCAGAACGAAGTCCGGGCTGGAAAGGTTCAATATAAACTTAAAACTCGCGAACAATTTAGTCAACAGCAACAGAAACTTGAACCTCGAGGTAAGCGGTACTTCTCGCACACCACGCTGGAGAATATCATTTTGCACCATGAGAACGAGTCAACAAAGCGAAGAACTGAAGAGGAATGCCGACAAGGTTAATCATTGACACGAGGACAATCCATTGCTAGAACATTTCCTAATATGGGCTATGTAGATTTACATATGCGGCGCGCTTTGATAGATTTCTTGAAAGGTGTATTGCATTGGAATCCCTTGAAACGTTGGACGCCACAACAGGCTCAAAACCATCCATTCATATCCGGAAAAAATTTTTCAGAACCCTTTTATCCTGATCTTATCCCACCGATCCGATCTGTGGTAAACGCACCATTCTACAGCCTTTATACCGAACCAGCGTCACCTCTGGCATTCCATGTCAATTCGCAAGCAGAAGACAGCATCTCTTCGTTAAAAACCTGTACAAGCCGCCAGCAGTTACAATTGGATGTTGAAGAGGGCCCATCCATGGACGATAAGAAAAACAGAATACAGGAACAAAGACGCATAAGACAACGCGTAGGCAGGGGCCCATCTCCTCATCCAGTGCGGTTAAAACATCAGCGAACATTCTCTAAACATAACCCTGATCATGATCATCATCATCATCATCATCTCAGGCAACGGGCGACGGAAAAAACGCTACCCCTTGAGCTTCAGATCGCAGTAAAAAAATGATCTCAAAACTGCAGGGCGCAAGTCCACCGAGACATAATCTACAGATCGAATATTCTTTGATAGCAGTTTGTCTTGATTATATATGTGATTGCTTTTGTCCTATACGCTATCCATATAAAATGCACTTAATCCTTTTGTCAACAAAGATGGGCATTGTTGAAGGGTTGCAAAAATGATACCGGATTCGTCACAAGCATAACTGTTCGTCGAATGAGTAAGTTATATGTCCATCTTTGTTCTTCTCGGGCAATTACGCCAGTTCCACAAAAGAAAGGGGTAAGCTTTGCCACTAAGGGTATTCACGGTTCATTTTGCATAAGCTGCACCCTTCAGGCGCACTGATAAACGTACATCTATACATAACCCTACATAACTTGTCTCATTCGATAAGGAAGAACCATTGTTATGCCATGATATGCACTATATGCCGCTTTATTTGTGTATTTATTTCCTTTTGTCGACTTTTACTATGTACAAATTATGACTCTGGTAACTGACATTACGGTCAACGTATTATCATGTTCGGTTAATGAAAAAGGAATAGAAACAGAATAAGGCAAGCTGGGACGAAAAAGTGGGGAAATGAGCTATGTTGCCTCACTCGAAGTATTTGGGTCTCTGCTGGTTGCGACTTTTCCCCAATCCAGAGACTTGCGTTTTCCGGTTACTTGATGTCGATGGCTGTTGTTGCACTGGTTTACGACGCTTCTTTGGCTTTTCTTTCAATTCGTCCTCACGTCCATGAAGCGATTTCGCTCTGCGGCTAGCGCGAGTCTCTGCAGAATATATCTTCCATTCTGTGATCAGACCGTTCCGAATGTCTTCTCGTGTGATCCATTCCAGCACGTTGGCCGCGGTTTCCCTGTCCTGTGGTTGCGTTCTGAGGCACTTTAAAAGGAGCTGCCGACTAAGCTCCCCTTGCACTTCGTGTTCAATGGCTTTCTGGATACGGTAGTCATCTTCAGCAACGTAACGTAAACCTTGTATATCTGAATCAAGTATGCCACGCCACGGCTCAGTTTCTGTAAAGATTTTCCATATCATGACAGTGGCTGAATACATATCTTCAGCCTGTGGGTGGATGAGCCATGGTAACGTTTGCGTATCCGTCCTTGTTTTGGGCAATGTCTGGATCGACCTGTACATTCTGTATCCATGGTCAGGTTTTCCCTTGATCCAGGGCAAATTCGCGCACCATAGCTGCAATTCTTCAGCAGATTTTGGTGATAGATTATCTTCTTCATCATGATCGGCTCGCTCTTTACTCTCTGCTATCTCTACAAACCATTCCCGCATATCCAGGGCATTACAAAACACACTTTTGCCAAAATCAATCAAGTACAAGCATGTTTTTGAACTTTGGTCTTCCAGCTCGCCGTCAATGGTGTTGATCATAAAATTAACCTCTGATAGATCCCGATGAGCAATTCCCGCTTCATGTAGTGTTTTAAGACACATTAACATCTGATGAATAATATCATATTTCTGATAAGCGGTAAGACGATGATGCGAGTGCAGATGACCATAATCCTTGAGGGTTACATGATACCTACCACGAATCAGATTTTTACGGGCCATATGCAATGCATTCCATACCTGTCCATAGATAATCCAACTATATCACCCTCGTCATTGTACAGTACTTCTTTTATTTGAGCCATCTGGGGCAAATTCCTTAGCTTCCTATGGTTGTTTGCCGCTTTGAATCAGTGTTTTCCCTATTTGTTTCGTCGGCTTACATCAAACAAGCAATTTCTGTGACACGCTGGTACAATGTCATGTTCCTAAATGTCTGGACTACTACGCTTCCAGCAAAGTACACTTGCTTGAAAAATCCGTCCGAATGCGAGATTTCCCAGTTGATATCCTTGTATCTTTCTGATATGTTATGCACGCCAATGCCTTTCGAATAACATCCTGCAAACCTCATGAGAGGGCTGGAAATCCAGGAATCATCCATGTGAGACTTACTGTTCAGTAATTTTTGCCACACTGTGTGCATGATTTCTGGCGTCCTTTTTGCTCCTTCGATGATCTTCACGCAATTTATGCCAAACTGAATCGTAACTGCAGGCTTTGTTTCCTGTTCTATACATTGAATGTCCTCGTTTTCATACTGGGTATCTCTAGCAACCTGGAGATATGTAGGCTTTTTGGCTTCCACTTTAGGCTCTGTCGCTGCAACAGACGGCTCCGCTTCATCGTGTATGTTGGGTATATAGAAAATGGTCTGAATCATCTTCCTCAAATACTTGTCTCTGTCATTCAAATTCCTGTCCTCCTTTTCGCCAGGATAGGATATTCGAAACGGCGCGAAATGGACATCAAGGCACTCGCACTTTATGGATTCATCGACGCAGAAGGCTATGCACTCCATGATTCGCAATGGTCTCAAGTATGCCCAGCCGCCTAATAAAGAATGCCTGAAACGCTCATCTAGGAATTTCATGTCATGAATAGCATGAATTTGGACAGCTAACACGACATCGGTATCGACGAGAAAGCGGTCTTCTCCGTTATGAGTCACCCGCGTGTTGTACAGAATGGCGTATAATGCACCCGGTGATCCTCTGGCACTTGCATTGTTAGCAATGTAGAGACGGGGTATTGGATCAAAATAGTTTGAGGGATTCCCCCTCATCTTTTCAACTGCCTCGAAGAAGGGCCTGTTTAACTGCGCAATGGGTAATTCGTCGTGTACATAGTCGTGTCCGCGGGGTAGCTTCTGCTCTCCCATGATTATTGACGGGACGACGTATACCACTCTATGACAGAAACAAACAAGATGAGCGCTCTGTTTCTACTAGTTATTGAATGCCCTGCCTGTTATTAATGAACAACTCATCTGGTGAGATATCAGTAGGATCCAACTCTTCCGCAAGCCGTTGCGTTGGATCGAATGTATACTTTTCAATTGCGTACCAGTCTTGGTATCTAGACATACTCATGTGTGAGCCTATCGCGGTTCTTCCGTTCCCTTCTTAAAGAAAAATCCTGAACAGTACCTAATTGGCTCTTTTAAAAGACGCACTGTCGCATAAAACAGCTCTTTTAATCTTTCTCCATCTTTCATACAGGAATTCATGTCGCGACTGCAGTCCAGTGCACTGCTCCAAACTAGTTGTATGTCTTGCTCAAACTGTGCAAAGTTTGTGTATTTTCCTCGCCAAACTTTTTTTTCAACGGCGGATAAATACATGTGAGAAGACGTTTGTTCACAGTACGTGGAGTCTGATGAAGGAGCAGGGCCAAAGAACGGCCAGCAATCCACCGTCGAGAATAGAGTATCGAGTACGAAACGATATAAGCGAAGGAACAACGGTGTGAGCGCAGCGGGTGGATTGAACTGGACATTAGATAAGTCATAAACACCATCTCGATACTTTGCGCAGGCGAAAGAATTGTTATTCCTGCTTAGATTAAGACGTTGCAATGTCAATAGGTCCTCTGTACGTGTTGCTGCAGGTTGCATAATAGTATTCCTTTCATTCATCGTGGCTGTAATGATCCGCTGCAAAGCTACCAGATCACCATTGGAAATTTGTGAGCCAAAAGTGTCAGCTACGGGTTTGTCCCCCGAGGTACCGAGGATCATTGATGTCATCAGTAACAGCATAGCAGGAGGTAATGACTGATGGACATCGGTCGATGACGGATTATGAAGATCGAGTGTTGGTATATCGTCAGGTTCTACTGGTATATGGAGCGTACGGAATATCGCTAACGTTAGACGTCGTAGGTTTCTAATATCCACTCTGGGTTTCGTTGAGGTCTCATACAGGGCCAAATTGATCTGTGCGGCATCCGGTGCGACCGTTGTGTTACCTTGGTGCTGGTTTCGCTGTTTTGGAATGTGGAGATGCAATCGAGGTTTCAAAGTGCTGATCTCCTTTCCGCTATTGTTGTCCTCGTGCCTGGTCGATAGTGCCTCTTCTGGAAACAAGTTTCGCCCTGCTTCAATCGGAGGATTATGCTTATGCTGATCTGAAGAATAACTCGACTCATCCGAAAAGCTTGGTTCATCCAACAACAAGGCCTCCAGAGCTTGCTCTTGGTTCGCTAATGACAATGAAGTGTAGTCTGCAAAATAATGAAATGAATAATGTACTTTTAATCTGAAAAATCGTCGTTCCTTCTTTCTTTCTTCTTGTTTTGTTTATTTTACCTTGTCCTAGCTCATCCATGTTTTCATAAAGTAACTGATCTACTTGTTCTAAAGACAAGGATACCGCCGAGGGATAACCTATACAGTTTGTTTACGTAGGTTTGCATCCAATCGCATAACTTTCCAGCTTACTCTGTTGATACTCGGTCATGCTTTCACGTAGCAGGCGATCGATTTCTTGGTCAAAATCATCCTGTAGATCGTCACTTGTTGTTGGTAGTGGATTGTCCATTCTAGCTTCGTTGACATAGCCTGTTCTATCACGCTTCCATTCAAGATTGATATTATTTTGATGAGTATTCGGGTTCATAAAGAACTTCTGGCTTTCATAAGTGTTCCAGTCCTGCATGTAGCCAGATTGTTCTTAATCGGGATAGTGGCAGTTAGAGAGCCTTTTTTTTACTGTCTGAGTATCAGGTGTCGTACAGAAAGTTGAAGTGAAGGTTATTCCGTTGGTAATCTACTTTAACACACCAGCATTGAATGCCATTTCGTCTCCATTGAGCATTAAGTGTACAAACCAACCTCTTTATGATATATATGCTCTGCCTTTTTAAAGTTTGCCAAACCTAGACGAAGAAGGTGCCGCTTTATTTTTGAAGAGCCGCGAGAACAAAAAAAATTAAAGAAAGGCTTTCTTTTTACACAATCGTCTGAGAAGTATTTCATATGAGCGAATAGGAAAGCTTGACTTTGGCTGAATATGAATTTTAAAAGAATCCCCAGCTTGGGCTTTCGGTCTCCTCAAATTAAAGCCAGACTGGGTTCTGGTAAAATGTCCTGTTTATTGTTATCATATTTTGCTCTACTCTATAATAAATTATGCGTCCATTGAAGGATCAGCTTTGCGTTAAACAATAAGAAAATATGCTTCATCAGTGAATGAGTTATGCAGGCAATACATTTTACCTACATGAACTTGATTTTCTCTAGTGGACACAAAATTCATTCGAATAGCGTAAAACAAAATTCATGGTTAGTAAATGGAAGGATATACCGGAAGTCTTTCTACTTGCACCTGAATGGTATCCCAGCAGTTGGCTGTGGCGCCCACGCCGTACCAAATCCATGATGGGCGTGGGCCCAAAAAGGAAACGTCCGGAAATGTTGCATCTGACACAAGAAGCCCACTCACCCACCTGATAGAGAATATTTTGCTTGTCTGCGTCTTTAGACTTTAGAAGAATCAAACTTAGTAATCATTATATCAGTTTGTCTGGTTTGTTGTCTTACCGCTTTGTTGGATTCCATCTGTTCGAGATCACCCGATGCTTCAGGTTGTCTTGAATATCCGGAAGCATATGTTGCCTTGCTTTAAGAGACGGATACTTGCTGCAGTTGACTAAAAGAGAGCATGCAATGACAAACGTTATCGCGAGAATACAGTAACATGGATAGGTCCATCGATTATTCTCGTTCTATACCATTTTTCGTTTTTTGAATGACTATCCTCGTAAAGTAGCAAAAACATGCTTCACTATTGTTATCCTTATCTTGGATCTTAGCAAGATTTGGACTATGTGCAGTAAAAGCGTGCTCCTTTTTTTTTGTTTGAACTTCAAGCACACCTCTGCGGCATTATATCAGCCCCAAATTTTATTGCCCGTCAGCGCAAAAGTATCTTACAATTGGCGCAAATTGCACACCAAGTTACCTATGTTTCCCTCTACTTCTCCAGAGGGGTAATAAATCGTTTATAACCATAATCTGAACAAAACAATAAGCTTTCATTTCTTTTTTCCAATGGGGTTTAACCTTTCTATTTCCTCGTTCATTGTTTACAGTAATGATGCTTGAATAATTTGCTGGAGTCTAATATTTACTTCACTCTGTATCCGGTATAACTTTAAGCGCTATGGAGATAATATGTGTAGATTAAAACGCCATTCTTTAGTCAATCAATGCTTTAGAGACGCTAATATTTTGATACTCCTCAGGAATAAAAGTTTACCATATAATTGCACTTATGAAAAATACGTTGGGATACAACCTACATACGATGGCTATTTCCTTTCGAACAGGTTTGACTTATTGCCAGGATGAGTAATTCTTTGAACTTGGATTAGCTAGCGGCAAAGTCGCTTCAGCTTGTGTATATCCTAGCAAATCTATTAAAGATGGCTAACGGAAGGTGAGAGGAAGGAATGATAACAACAGTATTTACTCGAGTGATAGCTGGAACTACGTGGTATCCACATGGTAGTAGAAATTTCTCGCGCTAGGTTCAACGTCGCATCCTGATGAAGTTGCAAGTGGCTCCGATTACACCAAACTGCACCTGAGGTTACTAGTGTCACAAATCGCGAGTGGTCTGGAAAATAGCCGTTATGAATTCGTCCTACATGGTGCGCAGACGAATAGGTACTGCATGTGTCCAAATGCGGAATATGGACACTTAACCAGAACCTAAAAATTGACCCAGGAGATATAGAGGCAGCAAAAGTAGTTATAATATATGCACCGCAACTTGTAAAAGAGAACAAAAGGGCAATAAAAAGAGCTCGTTGCGGGGAATAGAAAGAAGTAAGAGGGGTATATCTGGGTATGTCAGCAGTTTTGTTAACTATCTCTCAGTTTATTTGCGGAATTTGAAATTGCAGGGTTCCCTATGATGTAACGTCAATACGCTCTATTGTTTTCTTTTTTCCTTTGCGTTAGTCCCTCCCTCTTTCTGCAAGGCCATTCAATGTATGTCATTCTGTTCAAGGACATTGTATTTCTAGCAGCTTTAGCTTCTATATTTAGTAAATTCTAGCTGTGCAGAATACCAACAAGCGAAGTTACACAAAGCTTGCTTGTATGTTCTGCCACGGCCGTCCCAAGCATTGCAGCACTGAATGACCCTGCAGGAAACTTGAGTAAGAAAAAAATTTGCTCTTGCCACAATGCCTTGCCGAAGAAGTTAAAAGCAAACGGGTATGCGAAAGAAAATTAATGTGAAAACTTGGGATTGATCTACTTACCCAGTGGCCAAGAGCAATTCGTCTTAATTTATGAGTCCGTCTTTTTGATGCCTGTGTTACAGCCATGGTTTGGGGTTGGGTGGCGATGCATGCGCAACAGTCAACAAGCACCATGCAAACTGACCAGAATTTCCAGAAAATGGGGAAATGACTAGACTGAGAAGCATTTCCACATACGAAAATGCTCATACTTTTTTATATATATAAAAATTACTAACTACAACAGCTACAACTATTATTTACGCTAAGCGGTCTTAAGGATAGCCAATTCTCTTCGTAATTCAGCTTTTTCTCGTGCCCAACCGGCCTCTCTTTCTCGCAAAGTGGTAATGTAATCAAGAGCTAAAAGAAAAAAAAAAGGTAAGTGTTCCAATTTAGTAAAGATCGCCCTTATCAAGGCAGAAAAGTAAACAAAAAAAAGCGACTTACTTTTACTCAGAATTTCCCATTTGCTTGTTTTCAGTCCTTTGTCGAGTGGTAATAAGTCGCGAAGTTCGTCAAATAGATCCTTCATTTCCTTGCGTCGTTTACGTTCGGCAAGTTTATGACTGACACGTAACTCTGGTGACCGGGAGTACATTTGACTTCCTCTTCTGGGACGTTCGGCGGTCGAGGTATCTTCGTGGTTGGCTTCTTGTTGTGTACCAGGCGATGAGTTCCCGGAAGATGGTTCTTGAGCTGATACGGCTATAGAATGGCGTCGTGCAATAGGGTCATCCAGCATGGCCGGGTTAGAAGGGTGAATCATGGGGTTATTATAAGAGAAGTCATTGCCAGTAATATGTGAAATGGATGGAAGAGAATCACGTCGCCATGGAGACGGTGTGTTGGTTGAAGGGGCAGAAGAGGGAGGTAGGAAACGACTGGTTAGATCAGAGCGAAGATCCATGTGGGATGGACGAATGGCGTTAGCACGATGAGAAGGTGATGAGGGTGGTGAGTTTCCCGACAAGGGAGACGGTGACGGTCGGCAGGTAGCGTGCAGAGCAGGATCGGTCATTGATCCTCTTCTAGAGTTTGAAGGACTAGGTGTGCGGTCGAGATAAGGATGGTGGCGGAAAGAAGAGAGGGGATAGAGTGTACGTGAGTTTGGATCCAAAGAGGGTCTTCGGTCTGGTCTTTGGTCCATGGACGCAGTTTTTTCGGTATCATTTTCGAGGGGTGGCGTAGAATAATGGTTGGCAAGGATCATCGTATTATTATTAGTAAGTAGTTTTTCTTTTTTGTGGTTTCAATAGGGAAAAGAAGAAGATAGATAGAGGATACTGGTAAAAGAGATAGAGCTGGTAAGAGAAAAAGAAGAAACAGAGAGAGAAGAAAGAAGAGAAGAGAGAAAGAGAGAGAGAGGGGGGAAGGGGAGGAGAACAAACGGAGAGAGGAAGAAAAAAAAACAACCTGCGAATTTTCCATCTCCGCTGAGAATCGAAGCACGTGTTGCTCGTTTTTTCGCCACATGGCACCCTCTGTTCCTCCCGATATTGCAATAAGGAGTAAACCGTCCTTTCCCACACAATCCTTCTCTCGTACTTTATACGTAGTCCCCCCTGCTTTCACATGTTCAATCTCTTGACATGCTTATCGAAGAAACATAAAGGTAAAAACACGTGTCCGGAATTAGCCATTAGCTACTCCTTTGTCCCGCTCGAACAAAGGACCCGATACCTTGAGATGGTAGGACGGAGATGTTCCGTATAAAAAGAAGAGAATGGACTCAATTACCACTTCAGCTGTGATTGTCGATCGAAAAAAAAATTTCCTGTCTGTCTCTCAGTCTCTCAGGAGACACTCCGCTAATAAGGCCGATGTTGGGTAATCTTTTGTCGCCTTGGTCCCCGCATCTCGTCTGTGTTGCGTAGTGCTAATCTCTGCTCCACTAACTAAAATCTATTAAACAATTTCCTTCCATCGTTTCTGACCCGTATTTGGTAGAAATTTGACTTAACAAGGTCATAACTAACCTTTCGATGAAAAAAAGAGAGAGAACAAAGTTGTAGCCTTTTAAGTTGGCTTTTTGTTTTCTTTCTCAACGCATGGCGCGATGAACAGCATTTAATGGGAGACCACATGCTTTTCTTGGCGGGATCTTAATTTTGGTCGCCACGCTTTCTCCAGGCATCGAACTTAATTAACACCCTGTGACCTTTCGGTGTACTCCATCTTCCAATAAATACACATAGTGTAAATTCCAGTCAAAGTGTAGAGGCCAACTTGAAAAGAGATCCCAATTCACCATAGAAACTCCCTTCTCCTTTGAGAAACGAGTTCCTTTTTCCCACCTTACGAAAGTTTATTTTCCGTCCCAATGAAAATAATTGCATGAATCTGTCCCTGAATAATTGTACCGATGCGTTGCAATATACTCTTTTGTTCTTTTTGGCGGCTGATCATTCATTTTCCTTTTTGACATGGTTGGATCATGTCAGTTATTTATACCGAACGCACTACTCATAGAGTGAAATGAACACAAAAAAAAGGTTTCTAATTGACGGAGCTTCTTTTCCCTGGTTTCTTCGTTGGACCTCTCTGTTACATACAACGGTATTTTCAGTTTCCGAAGCGTGGGAGTAAACATACTATCTCACACATCAAAATGGGCTGCGTAAGATAATAAATCGGTATTGCCCGAATGGACTAGCATTGACTTCTTTTGTACTACAACCCTATGACATTCCTTTAGAATCGCTCATATCACCTTCAGCCTTAGGTAAAAATTCCCAGTTTGCTTTTATTTTTGTTTTGGTCTACAAAAAATGGAATGCAAGTGGTGTACCTGTGGGAAGTACATCGATAGGGACAATGCTATATTAACTACTGATTTTCTACGTTTCTCACTCATTCCATCTTTCCGCTGATTCGACCACGTGGAGCTAAAGATAGATGCCTTCCCAGAACTACAATACCGTAGAAGGTCTTAATTCCTGAGATCACCGGCAATCCGCAATTTGTGTTCCGGATTGGCAATCAGTGAAATGAAGACAACGGTAAACTACAGAATAACCTAAACCAATCGAAGGAAGGTGCAGATTTTCAATTTTCTGTGTCACCCTACCAACCGTTTCTGTGGAAGAATGTTCTGTTATTCCGACAGTCCGACAAGCGAGATTTGGCCAAGATGAAGTTCCGACATACCAACCGTTACTTAGTTTAAGTTGCAAGGAAACTCCATATTGACTGATAGTAAAGATCTACCGTTCTACTTAAATCAGACCCGAAAAGGATAATCCTGTAAAACGCACAGCTAATCCTCTGTAACAACATGGTTTGATTCAATTATAGTGTGTAAAAATCTTTTTCAGTTCTATGAATCCAACAGCATGGTTCTCGCCTTAATTAAACAGTCAAAACTTTGCTGGAAGGAGAATGGTATGCTGCTGACTAAAAAGACCCAAACGGTTATTGTTATAACCGTGAAAACCAATGGTTTTACCGAAAAACTGAGACACACAACGCTCTGGTCGGACCCTATCAAGTCCTTGATGGGAAGAACGTCGCCCTAATGCAAGCTTGTGTGATTGTGTATGATGCAGAAATATCAGTTCTACTTGATCCATTACTGGTTTTTGAGGCATTAATAATTCACAGTGCCGGAAATGACTATGGCTCATGAACTCTCGGGCCGGTATTTGAAAGGTAGCGGATCATTTATGGCTCTTAGTGTTACGCCCCCTACGAGAAAAAAAAAAGAACCGTTAAAGTAGCTCCTCCTGTCAATCGACATGCATTAACCTATGTCCACGTATAAAAATCTTGGAAATGTTAACAATTATATAGGTTCTCTTCAACTATTTAATAAAACAAACGAAGTAAACCGGTCCTATAGATTCTACGAAAGGCATTTACTGTGTTTTGCCCATTTGTCTGCGTGTTTCTATTTTTTATTTGCGGACTGGGATTCAAGTTTTTGCGGAATCCAAAAAAGATTTTTGCGTGATTGGATGAAAATATTTGCGGTCAGACTACCCTTCTTTGCGTACAGTCGTGTCATTGCATTATCTATGACAAGATACTAAGCATTCATTCCGTGGCAATCCAATCTTTTGTGATTGCATAATAGACAAAATTTAAGATATAATAGAAGAAAAGGAGGACATAACTACATTCAGGGAAAATAAAAGTGGAATGTAAGGCAATGTAAGGCGATACAATTGAGCAGAACTGCCACTGGGTAGATTGCCCTGACAGCTTCTGATGCCATAACTGACAGAAACGGATATGATAGCATCAATGACGTATAGAAATGAGCGAAGAGGGTTTATTTCCTATACAGATGTTCCATTACAGATGTTCCATTCTGTCCCAGACTTTCTGTCAGACTGAGTCCATTTACTCTTGGGACACTTGTTGTCTTATCTCTGAATTGTTGTCATCCATAAGACATCCATTGATTTTCTTATCCATGGCTGTGATTTTTGGTTTCAGTAATCACGTACTTTTTAAAAGCGAAGGGACAACACCTTTTCAATTCTTTGGCTCTGTTCTCCAAAATCATTCCCGGTATGTACTTACGCATTGATTATATGTACAGAATGACTGATGTCCCTCTTCTGTATCCTTTAGCCTGCATGACCTCTGTTCCGAACCACCTTAGGTTGTGTGAGTAAGCTCCCTGCACTCCACTAGGCAAGTGAAGAAGAAAATCTTGTCTGTTTATGCACAGTGTC
This sequence comes from Apophysomyces variabilis, assembly GCA_002749535.1. Taxonomy (NCBI): domain Eukaryota; kingdom Fungi; phylum Mucoromycota; class Mucoromycetes; order Mucorales; family Mucoraceae; genus Apophysomyces; species Apophysomyces variabilis. The sequence continues at coordinate 825,720 of MZZL01000409.1, read as the reverse complement.
ATTCATTATCTTTTGCTTCCAAGTCCTCTCCAGGTGTTGCATCGCTTCAAGTCCTCTGCAGTGCTTTACACTCTAACCGGCCACTCATGGAAGCCGTGTCTCTCTCGCCGCTCCCACCGACACAGGTGCGGGGCCGGCCCCTACCTTTGGGTAGGATTACCCTTCGGGGGTAAGTAAAAAAGATGTTAAGCTATCCTTCCATTTACTAACCATGAACATTCTTTTACTCTGCTCGAGTGAATTTTGTGTCCACGGAAGGACCAAGTTGAGGGAAGTAAAATATATTTCCCGTATAATCCACTTACTAATGACGCATATTTATATCCCTTTTAGCGCAAACTTGATCCTTGCATGGACGCAAAATTTATTTAGAGTAGCGTAAAAAATTGTTCAATAAACAGTATGCCCGGTTATCTGTCCGTTGACGCAAATATAGCATCCCGGTGCCTCAGAAATATAGCCTTTTTTTTTATATTTCATTTCCTTCCAGGTGACTGTGTCTTCTCACGCTTAGTCATGGTCTATTTCCCTTTCCCTTTACCCGCTCCTGCTTCATCTCCATCTACCTACTTCAACCCCAATCATTGAACATGCCATCGTTCCTGACATGGTACCTTGCACAACTGGCTGCAAATCCCCTCCGGACAAAAGCGATAACGAGCGGTTTTCTATCAGGTACTCAAGAGCTGTCAGCGCAAAAGCTATCCGGAGCAAAGCAGCTCGATAGGAAAATTATTCAAATGGCTGCCTATGGTAAGCAAAACGCATACAGAGAGGGTTTATGGATATAGTTCAGCAATAACGGCGTCGTACTCATAGGACTTTTTGGTTTTACACAGGCTTACTGATCTCTGGACCATTGAACCATACCTTGTATGAAATTATGAATAAACTTTTTGCAGGCAAGACAGGCATCAAAGTCAAGGTTGGCCAGCTCCTATTTGCCAACCTTGTGATCTCGCCCATTATGAATACAGGTAAAAACAATCAGGCACAAGGACGGGAACGGAATAGAACTCGGGCAGAAAGAGGACTTAATGATAGCTACTCCTAGTGTACATTGCTGCCATGACGGCGTTGGCCGGCCAACGATCCATAGCTCAGATTAAAACGGCAGTGCGGACCAGTCTCCTCAACATGCAAAAGACAGCTTGGGTTATATCTCCATTAGTATTGATCTTTGCACAAAAGTTCTTGCCAGAACACACATGGGTTCCGTTCTTCAACTTCGTAGCTTTCGGTAAATTTAAACTTTATGGTTGCAGCTCGGGTAACACTCATTTTTATGCATGTAGTTTTCGGGACATACTTCAACACTTTGTTGAAACGACGACGTTTGGAGGCTGAGAAAGAAGGAAAGCAGTAATAAATCAGAAATTTCTTCTTACATACAGAATCTATCAAAGAATAGTTTATTTTACATATATAGTCTACTGGGAAAACGGTTCGTGAGAAATCTTTATATGGTTCATTGTCCTCATTCTCCCTAGTAACAATCAAGCATGTTCACATCATCCTTTTCCGGATCTTCTGGCTCAATGGATTGTGTCATCATAGTAGGATTGATATCAAACGCTTCTTGGTAAAGATGTTCAGGATTTACAGTATCTCGGAGTCTCTCTATATCGATGGCCGCAAGTGTCTCCAAGAATTTGGTATCTTCATCGATCCCATCTTCCAAAGCACGCTTGCCCCATTTGAATTGAAAATCCTGCGGGTACTGTTCCAGAATGCTCTCTACGATTCGCAAAGCTTCAGATCGCACGAGACGCTCAATGTTAGTTGTCTATTTTTGCCTATGTTAGTGAATCGTTCTAGAATACCCTACTGAGGTACTCACTGCCTCAACAATCCATTTGTCCCCTTCTACCACATAGAAAAATGCTCGTTCTTCAACTGGGTCAGACGATATTTGTGATTTGCTTCGTTTCCGTTGTTCAAGTTCATGAACATGTAAATGCCATAAACTTTCCAAAAGTCTACAGGTCCGTATCACGACGTCGCTGTCGGCATCACACATCAAAGCTTCTATGACAGCGGGGCTTCTTGCTATTTCAGCTGCCAATCCGAAAGCTTACAGGACACTTACTTCATTGCTTCCTGAGAAGTAGATTCTTTTCCTTCCATAGCCATTCCTTCGCATGAACGGTTTGTTACCAAACATATAATCGCATCCAATGTTGCACGGCGCACAAAAGCCTCACTATCATGTAACAACCGCGGCAGTCTCTTAGCTATGTCCTGTGTCAGTTGGTTTTTCTGCACAAAATGCCAGCCTTCTATATTGGTCATCAGATCCTAACAGGTCGATCAACTTAACATCGTTTTTTAGTGAAGAATGTGCTATTATTACCTTTAACACATGAAGTACAGATGCACGCACATAGGCCTCAGGGTCTTTGATATGATCAAATACGAGAAGCGGTAATCTGTTATCCAATGCAAACAGAACTTTCGTGGGACAACATGGCTATTTAGTACAAGTTAGCCATGATCTGTATACTATGAAAATCTACTTGCTTCTTTAAAAAGCCTTCCTATGAATTCAACGGTGGCATCACGAATTTGCCATTCTGTATCTAAAAGCTTTGTATTCAATGCATCTACAAGCAACGAAGACGATTGCTTTGGACGGAAACATTAGCACTAGTCTTACCCATGCTATTTATACACTTACCATTACAAGAACTCCCAATTTCTCGTGCCCTAAAAGTACTTCAAACGTTTCAAGTAAAATAGAAACAATGCGACAATCGATGTTGACTTCGTTTAATTTCTGAATCATTAGGTTCATTGACTTGGAAGATTATAAGAATTAACCATAGCACAGTTAGTTGGACCGAAAACAAGCTACCTTGCAAAGGCCTTGATGGGTATCATACGCGGCGGCTAGATCTACGATGTGATGCAGAGATAATAGCACCAAGTTCAATGCGGCTTTCAGAACTCGTTGTTCCGAAGATAGGGAATTAATTTCCACAACAAGCAGCGCGCAGTTCAGCGTATCTTTCTCCTGTCTCCGAGTATCAGATCATGCAATAAAATCTATTCTTCTTACCAATGCTGAATGAGGAAATTTGGTGATTAGAACGTGCAACGCTCTCTGAGTCAGTTGGACTAAATTTCGTTTGAGAATGATCGGTCGACGGTCTTTTTGCATGATTTTCTTTAGCTGTGCGCTGAAAATTCAGACCATCTACTGATTTGAGCCTTATGGTATTACCTGTCCAAAATCCAGGGTTCCATGCAATGAAGGGTGCTCTGCGCAGATTCTTGTCATATCCAGTAAAAGATGGCAACAACTGAGAGCTTCATTGGAGTCTTTTGACGCAAAACGATCGAGAAGTGTAAAAGAACATTCCAGTAATGAAACAGCAGTTAATATGAAATCGCTTCTGCCAGGATTTTCGATATATTTTGTCACCAAAACCAGCATATACTCGTAAGCTAAAATTAAGAAAAAAAAAAGGCACAGTGTCACAGGAAGGATGCTTTACCCCACATTGCCTACCTTCTCTAGGCCCACCGGAATTTTGGTTTGATGGGTCATCCAGAAGCACAGCCAAAGGATCCGATACCCATTCGAAAATCACAAACAAAATCTCGATCACTCTTTGTCTTACTAGGCGCTCTTGCTTGTCTAAAAGACCTAACAGCCGTGATAGCTATTTTTTTTTTTGAGGCGCCGTGAGAAAATATACATATCATACATACAATACGTGTCTCTGTCATGTACTTCAAAGCAGAGGGTGTCTTTGAGTTGGCAATGGCCCAGCAGAAATCCAATGAATTCATCAACAAACTTTGATACGGTTCAGAGAGAAAGATGGCTTTGGTCCGGTCGGCAGGATCCATGAGGTTCGCTAATTGTTCCAGAAGTTCGATATGAGAAGGTTCTAAATTATCATCAAGAGCACGATGATGATTGATCAAACTGCAAAATAAGTTGCAATACTCCGAAACCACCTAAAGACACGGATAAGCATGAACTGTTTTCACCGCGAATCAAGCGAATCATACGAATGTGCTTTGGTCCAAGAGAGCGAGAGATATCAGTTTTCTTGCTTGTTCATTATCAAATAACCTATGGGGAACTAGGAGTAAGACAAAAAGGAGACGACGGTAGCTGATCGTGCATGTACCATTTCGCACCTTCTATACAGCTCGTGAAGTTTTTGCATGCTTCTAGACAAGCAAAACGCACAGCAGCATTGTAGGAAAGCAGCATGGAACTGATTCCGGACAGCAGAATAGGGTATTGTGTCCGTAGTTTCAAGAAAAGCCAGGAAGTTTTGGGAGCACCGGACGCAACCATGCGACCTAGTAAGCGAAAGCACACCGTGACAACCCTATAATCTTGATCAGGCTGTTCACAAGCCTTTTTTCAAACGAGGCGAAATCTCAGTATGGCGAGCAATAAGTGGTGTCAGGACAGAAAGAGAGACAATGGCCGCACCTGATTCAGAATCCCAAGTATCCCCCAGTTGTCAAACAGTGTAATGTGATGAGGGTCTTTGGCAAGGAATCCACTCAAAAACGACAACACTTTTTCGTACAAGGTGTCGTCTATGATACTTTTCGACATGAATGGAATTGCTTCGACAACGCTTTTAGCTCGTTCAACTTCGTATTTATCGAAATTCTGCATATCCAAAGCTAGAATTGAAGCAGAACCCAAACTAGGCGTGTAGAACCATTTTTTGGCCAGCCAAACAGGTGGCTTGCTTGCCACATAAGCAGTTGAAATCTTTCTTTTTGAAAGCTTGGTGAGAGGCACAGTACTTTTTATTGTACCAGAGGGATAGAAAGTATTGTTCGGAAGAGGATGGGCCAAGCGCGTAAAGAACCAAATTGAATTGAGAAATGCGAGTTGTTGTTGCGTTACCACTTCCAGTAAGTATGGAGGACACTGACCGACAGTAAAAATCTTCGCATTGACTACATTGTATTGGCTGTCGCACGATTCGAAGTTCCAGGAAAGCTTCAGTGCAACAAACCTGGGCGAAGTCAGTGCCTTCTTTCTCTACAGACGAGCAGTAGCTTGTATTAGTGAAAGAAAGTGGGCGGCTAACGAAATATCTGCCTGATTTAAATGACCGGATTCTCGGCTTGCAGACTCATTACCACAGCTCTGCAAAGCGAGTCATGATACATTGGGGGGAGAAAGTCATTTGTTTAGCTTTAGCCATTTTGCTAAATTGAAAGGAATATCTCTAGGTGCGAGTGGTGTAATTTTCTAGAGTATCCCCTTTAGGAACCACGGCCCCAAGTAAAAAAAAAAAAAAAAAAAAAAAAGAAAGAAGCCATTGTGTTTGATGAGATTATCGGATAGGTTCCAATTAGAAAGAAAGAAAAAGATTAGTTCCTGATACGGGTATCATTCTGCATGTGACTAATTGGGACAAAACCGGGAAGATCACAGATCTTGTCCTACTGATAGATTTAGTGAAGCAGTTTCATTATGGAAGTCTTAGCTGAATAATGAGAGGGATGATAATTCTCCCCAGGAAGGAAAAAATGACGAGGTAGATAACGATAACTCCAAGGCACAAAGACCAATGGGGTATGCTAAACAAAATATGAATTACCAAAAACAGAGAACAGGAAAAACTGCTTAGTATAGACGATATTGATTAGTGTAATAAGGGTGTGGGCGTGTGCGACTGAGATGACTGATTCTCTGGTATCAAAAATACAAAGCTCTACTTACCGTTATTCCTCAGTTATATATTTATCTTAACATTTCCAATGCCATGAAGGAGTGGGTGGGATGGGGGAAACAACCACTAATGATTTCTGTTTCCTTTCTTTGAAGTGGCATCTGATGACATTGACTGTATCTGACTATGAAAAGTTGTGGGAATTCGGTGATTGAAATGAGCAGATTGGGTTTTTTGGAAGGATGGAAAATGAAGCAAGAGAGCACGGACTTTTTGAGCCATCTTGTTTTGGAGGCGTGGGAAAAAATGTCAAAAGCTCTTTGGAAGACGGCCGATCATTTAGTTTTTATGTATTGTGTCACAAAGCCGATATGGTTTTGTAACTGTTTCTTTCAGTAGAAGGAGGAATACACACCTTTTGATGAGACCAGGTAAGAAAAAAGTGAGGGTGACACGGAATAAACCAACTGGCCAGTTTTGAGTTCTATGCGGTTTAATATCAATCTGAGATACCATGTGAAGGGTATCCCGTCTATTTTTCTTTTTTGAGATGGATTATTTTCTCCGCGATCGCACAAGATAGAAAGAGGGAAAAAAAGAAGAAGAGAGGTCGAATGAAAACTTCCCACGCACATATAAAATCGTTTACCCTGATATGACATAATCGAAGGTAAGGGTCGTACAAAGGTTCATCTCTTTACTTCCTGGACTAGATCCTCTCCCGTTTCTTGCTTTTTTGTTTGAGAAAGTTCATCGGGAAAAAAAAAGAAAGAAAAGAGATTAGGTTCTTCATTCGTTCGCGTGGTTTTAATCCCAAAAACTTTTTTTTTTCTGTTGAAATATTCTTCCGGTCCCTTCATCGCCCGACTGACTTTTTTTTTTGTTTATTTCGTCCCTTTTGTCTTCTTGGTCTGTCCCTTTTCTTCCCCTCCATTTCCAATGTCAGAAAAGACGGAACAACAAGGGGATCTAAAGCAAGAACCCTTCAAAGAACCTTTATCCTATGAGGAGAATACGGAAGGTCCCGAACCAACCGAGGAAGATTGGAAAACATTAACCGAAGTAGCCGATTCTATACCCAAGGCTGCTTATCTGGTCATTTTGGTCGAATTCTGTGAACGATTCACCTATTATGGTCTAAGTGGTCCATTCCAGAATTACATTCAACATCCTAATCCTCCTTCCTGTAAGTGAAAAAAAAAATTCCCTCCCCTCCCATCATAAAACTCAACGAAATAATTCATTGTCCATCAGATCCCGCCGAACAACCTGGTGCCCTGGGAAAGGGTCAGCAAACAGCTACTGCTCTTACCACCTTCTTTCAATTCTGGTGTTATATTACTCCCATCCTTGGTGCTGTCGTGGCAGACCAGTACTGGGGAAAATATCGCACAATTCTAATCTTCGCCTGTATATATATGGTCGGCTTACTCATCCTCACTTGCTCTTCCATCCCAACGGCCATTGACAACGGTGCTGCCTTCCCCGGTTATATTGTGGCCATTATCATCATTGGTTTAGGTACCGGTGGTATCAAATCTAATGTCTCGCCTCTCGTGGCCGAACAATACCGTAGCACGGCTCCTTTTGTCCGTACCCTGAAAAACGGAAAACGTGTGATCGTAACCCCACAGGCAACCTATCAAAAGATATTTAACATGTTCTATTGGGGTATCAACATCGGTTCACTTTCAGCCATTGCTACCACGGCCTTGGAAAAAACCGTCGGCTTCTGGCCTGCCTTTTTGCTGCCAACCTGTATGTTTATCCCATGTATTGGCGTCGTTTTACTCGGTCGTCGGCGATATGTGCAGAATCCGCCCCGTGGTTCCGTCTTTGTAGAGGCTGGCAAACTTTTCATGCTCAGCTGGCGAGTGAAGGGCGGTATGGATGCTTGCAAACCTTCGCGTCTCGCACGAGATCACCCTGAAGTCATGGACAAGGTGACTTGGGACGATGTCTTTGTCGATGAATTGAAACGTACTCTGAAAGCATGCGTCGTGTTCTGTTGGTTCCCCATCTACTGGCTCTGCTATTCACAAATGACCAATAACTTGATTTCGCAGGCGAGCACTATGCTGACCGGCAACGTCCCCAATGATATCATGCAGAACATTGACCCTATTGCCCTCATTATCCTGATTCCCGTCATGGACAGAATCGTATACCCTGCACTTCGCAGAGTTGGTATCCCCATGCGTCCGATGGTGCGTATTACCTTGGGTTTCTTCTTCGCTGCTGTTGCTATGTAAGTTTGGTAAAGTAGATAATGCTTCTTGTATGCTCATGGATTCTCTCCTTCAGGGGATACACCGCTGGTGTTCAATCAATGATTTACAAGACCCCACCGTACTATGACAATCCTAAAGAAGCCAATTGGATTTCTGCCGCCTATCAGATCCCCTCCTACGTCTTCATCGCGTTATCCGAAATCTTTGCTTCTATCACTGGTCTCGAGTATGCGTACAAGAAGGCACCACAATCGATGAAGTCCATTGTCATGGCTCTGTTTTTGCTTACCAACTGTTTTGCCTCCATACTTGGCTTTGCCCTGGTCTCAGTGGCTGTTAACCCTAAGCTCACCTGGATGTACACGGGTATTGCCGCCGCTTCTGGCGTCTGTACTGTTCTTTTCTATGTCATCCACCGTAAGAACGACGACGTCGACGTTGAAGAAGACGCTATCATCCGTGACGATCAGCAGATGGAGGATTACACGCGCAATAATCATACGGTCACCACCGCCGAATATGAAGCTGAGAAGGGACCAATTTAAAATTGTCAATATCTTTTATATATATACAGCGGGACTGTAGAGTTGCAGAGAACAAAGAGAAAAAAAACTACTTCTATCTGCTAGATTAGAACATGTAATATTTTCTTTTGGTTTAAAAGTATTCTTTATCAAAATTTTTAAAAAGAAACAACTATGTACAGCTGCTGATCAGTCATTTTCGGTGGATGTAATCTTCTTCACACGGTTGAGTCTCTTCACTAACAATTCATAAGTGAGAATGGTCAAAGCTGAAGCCGGCACAGTCCTCAAAAGGTTCGTTGGAAGACCTTTGTAAAATCCTCGCACACCTTCCTCGGTGCATATCAATCTTGCAGCATGAATAATGCCATTGTATTTAAACGGCTTCTTCGTTTGGTTTTGCAGCCGCGTACGAACCACCTACCCAGAAAAAGTACACTGTTAACGCTGAAATTATCTTCTAGGATGTATTAAAAACCTCATGGGGATACGTTGCTACGCTGGCAGCCATCTTGGAAAGCGCAGAAGCCAACAGGATGCCTGCCGATGACGATGGTACTTCCTTGTCCACATCTAAAGATCCATTATAAATATTCTTTTGCTGAACCTTTCCACTTACGAAACAGGATTTTAAGCTTCTCGTAAAGTGGGAATTGTACTGCCACATGACTCACTCCGATTAGTGAAGGACCGAGCCCTTTATAAAATCCACGTACGCCTTCCTCTTTGGCAATAGTTACTATGGCATGTAAGGTATTGTTATACCGATAGGCTGATCGTTCGCTTTGCGTCTAAACATTATAACGTCATTTCTTTGCCTTGTATGCTGCGGAAAATATACCATAAACCGTGTTTTGATCACCCAAAGGGGATTGGTTATTGTTGTAGACGTAGCACCTGCAGACATGGCTGAAGCAATGTGAAGTAGCCACGAGCGATCCTGGAAACCTGTTGCTTTGTATCAATATGAATTCGGACTATGAGGGAAAACGTACCGACATAGTTTGCCCACCGTTTTTTGAAATAGTTATATGCCGTGAAATAGATGGCCCAAGTGGGGAGATAGCCAAGAACAGTAGGCCCTAAACCTCGATAAAGGCCTCGAATCCCCTCTTCTCTCCATATACGGGCAAGCGTGTCTATTATTCCCCGATTGTCAACCGCTGCCCATCCATGCTTAGCAGAATTTACCTGCTGTGCCTCGGTACGCTATAACATTTGGTTCAAGCTTCCCTTGGTTTTGTAATCGGGTCTTTACGACATCTAGTGGACATGTAACGATTGATGATATTATGCCAGCGCCTGCACCAGCGATTGAGTGCTTTAGATTATCGTCTTCTGGACTGGGACCATAAATCAACCAACTAGTTCATTGAATGTCTTCATGAAAGCCCTTACACGACTTGTTTCCATCGACTACGAACGCTGCCCATCGTAAAGGCAAAGGAATTCAGTAACCCAGAGTAAAGGGAGTTATGGGTATATGCATTCAAACGCGCAACAGATCCGTTAAGTGCAGAAACTCGAGAAAAACCACTTGGAACCACTCCTAGCCATCGTTAATGCACAGGACCAAAAATGATGTAATCGAGCAAAACGATTGGTTGTTTAGCAAAGTAAGCCGTTTTCTGGCATTTTGGACACCCTCTCTGTTTGTTCAATCTATGAGAATTATGGAAAGCTCATCTATGCAATAACCCTGCTTCATTTTAGTTCAACTTAGGTTACGCACTTACGCAGCTTAAAGAGATAAGCACTCCTAAAGTATGACATGGTTCGAGCAATCTTAATACAGTTTCCCGTTTTACTATCCAGTAATTTATAATTCCCGCTTCACATATTTCATGGTGTCTAGATCCACCAAGATCCTGTCTCCTTCCTTGACAAATTCTGGTACATCTATTTTGGCACCATTGGATAATGTCGCGGATTGATAGACCGTGCCTTTAGCCTGTCCTGCCCGTGCCCTGACAGACTGAACTTCAAAAGTGTGTTTGGGTGGCAACTTGAAGCCAATAGGCTGTCGGCCTTCTTCAGGTGTGGTGAGGAAACTCACACTAATTGGCATTCCCTCTAACAAAAGCTTGTTATTTCTCCCAGTATGAAAGACGGAAGTCCATACCTTCTAACATTCCAGCCATAGTTAAGCCGCCTTCACAATTCTCAGCCTTCATTTCAATTTCTTCAAATGTTTCTGGTTCCAGGAGATGAATCGAGCCAGCATCCTCGTAGAGAAATTGATAGTTTTCATGCTGTAAATTCAAAACTATCATATCGCATTGGTATCAATTCTCCCTTCCATTTTATTACATACTCTCCACAGAAGATCCAGACTTGAAACGCTCGGTAACTTTGGCTTGAGTGATAATGTTTTCTAGTTCCACCTAAAGCAAACGTTCATTTCAACTAGCCATAAAGACCAGCTGCTATCCTACTTTTATAACAGCACCACCTCTTCCAGCAGCACTGTGATCGCGTGCTAGGACTCTCCACGGTCCGTTTTGATACTGAACGATCTGTCCCTTCTTCACCGATGACACACTTAGTTTATAATGTCGTCTCTGAAAGGCACCATACGCCGCACGCTTATATTGCTGTGCGTAAGTGGCCCGTGCGGCAATGAGTTTACCAATGTTGCTTAACATAGTTGAGAATAGGTTAGCTACAGTATATGGCGTGACCGTCGACTTTTGCCTAGTTGGGACTTCCTTTTGGAATGAAAGGTGGGGGCCTGTCCTTTCAAAGTTACAGTATTGTAATCCCCGACCACAAAAAAGTCTGGGACTTTATAATTATTAAAAATTTGTGTGAATTTAGGTTAATTTGGGCGAGGGTGACGGGAAAAGAGCTTATATAGTTTTCCTTTGCTTTACTTGTCTTGACACACTTTTTACTCTTAGCTGGGAAACCCCGTTCTTTATTATCTGAAAACGTTTCTATGACTTTTATTGCTAGCGGGCCTCCCCGAGGCTCCGCCGCTTTTCGCTAAAGATACAAACGGACACAGTTTGGTTAGTTTGGCTCGCGCCAAACTACGCCAAAACTACGTGACGCCGGCTCAGCCGTCCCACTTCAGCTTGTAATGTACGCTGTTCAGCACATTAGGAGAAAAATAGAACACTCGTCCACGTTCCTTGCTATTGGTGCACTCATTCACTTCCACTGGCTTGACTTTCTATGCAAGACTGTCGGGGTCAATCTGTGTGTCAATATGTTGAACATGGCAGGACCATAAATATTGCTATTTAATGACCTTTACAGGATATACTCGTCATATTTTTGTTGCTTGTACAAAGTGAAACAGCAAGCATTACAGAAAGAGCGTACCGATGCCGAGCGTAGCACTTTTTGAAAATAACCGTTGCTGGCTTGGAGTTTATTGTTCCTGTCATCGTCCTATCTGTTGCTTTCCGCCTACAATTATTGCCAAAACATCGATACAGGGAAATTGGAGTCTTACCTGATGTTTATCTGCAGGCCTTAACCCGTCTTTGTTACGGAGATAAGTGCATATGCATTTTTGGGCCACTGGAAGCCAGGCATTCGGGTAATGCCTAATTTCTTTGGGCTTATTCATCGAAACTATGAAGATTTATCAGCCTTCTTCGTATGAGCATGTTTTAGGTAATAGGTCTCATAAGAAATAGGCTATATTTTCTGTTCCTAACTGTAATACTTTGTTTAGATTTTCTGACGTTATCCCTACCTTCAATTCATTTAAGAAGCAAACGAGTGTCTTATTGGCCTTAAGAAGATTGGTAAACGCCAAATCGTGACTCTTTCCGTGTCACAACAGTCCGGGACCTGTTTTCTGATCGCGAACCAAGGATTTTCCCCCATTTTTCCCCTTTACTTTTTGCACACTATCATGGCGCAACCTGACTTACAAAACAAAATAGCTAACCTTAGCATTGGAGAGACCGCAGAACCCGCTGCAACTCATGCTCAAAATGTCACCCCTTGGGAAGTCGAGGGCGCGGTGATTGACGGAGTCCAGCAAGCAATCGATTACAACAAGCTCATTGACCAGTTTGGCACCAGGCCGATTGACGAGGAATTGCTTCAACGCTTTGAAAAACTCACTGGAAGGAAGCCTCATGTTTTATTAAGACGCGGTACCTTTTTCTCTCATAGGTAAAACAAAAAAAATTGCAGTGAAAGGTCTTGGTTACTGACTCTGAGCTAAAGAGAGTTTAATCGCATCTTGGACCGATATGAACAAAAGAAACCGTTCTTCTTGTACACGGGACGTGGGCCTTCAAGTGCATCCATGCATTTAGGACATATGATTCCTTTTGTTTTTTGCCAGTAAGGAACATCGCTTGGGCGCAGTGAATGGAAATCTCACGTTATACGTTTAGATGGTTGCAAGATGTGTTCGATGTTCCTATTGTGATCCAATTGACTGACGACGAGAAATTCTTGTTCAAGTCTTCCTTAACTATCGAACAATGTCATGAGTTTGCTTACGAAAATGCAAAAGATATTATCGCTTGTGGATTCAAGCCCGAAAAGACGTTTATCTTCTCTAATCTAGATTATGTGGGGTAAGCAGTTTTTTGGGGAATGATTTACAAATTGATCTCAATACGTGTTAGTGGCGCATTCTATCATAACGTTGTGCGCATTTCTAGATGCATTACGTCGAACCAGTCCAAGGCAACATTCGGATTTAACGATAGGTAAGAGAGTGTCACCGGCATGCATAATCTTATTCACATTTCGGGATAGCGACAATATCGGAAAACTTCATTTTGTTTCTGTACAGGCCGCTCCTTCATTCTCAAACTCTTTCCCTCAGATTTTTGGTACTAAGAAGGATATCCCATGTTTGATTCCGTGCGCTATTGACCAAGATCCCTATTTCCGTCTGACGCGAGACGTGGCTCAAAAGCTGAAATACCCCAAGCCATGTCTGATTCACGCAAAATTCTTCCCTGCTTTGCAAGGTCCTCAGACCAAAATGAGTGCATCTGTTGATACATCTGCTATTTTCATGTCAGATACACCTAATCAGATTAAGAAAAAGGTAAATATCCTGCAGGAGAGTGTTCCTTGGCTGATTATACTTGTTAGATCAACAAATACGCTTTCTCCGGCGGTGCAGCCACTCTGGAAGAGCACAAAGCAAACGGTGGTAACCCAGACGTTGATGTTTCCTATCAGTACCTGAGCTTCTTCCTGGAGGACGATGATGAATTGAAAAGAATCTACGATGTAAGACTTGCAACTCAGAAACTAGAGGATAATAACAGACGAATTTTGTTTAGTCTTACAAATCCGGTGAGCTGATGACTGGTGAGCTGAAGCAGAAATGTATCGAAGTTTTGCAGGCATTCGTAGCCGATTTCCAGAAGCGAAAGAATGCAATTACCAAGGAACAAATTCAATACTTCATGGATGGAAACAGAAAGATTGAATATTAAATCTGTTAAATAAAATGAAAATGGGTAACGTTCCTTACGTACATAGGACAGTTAAATATGGTGTCCGTAGCATGAGTAATACCACAAGTCTCTATTTAAGTGCATTGGCAAGGGAACTCATAAAAATGCTGAAATAAATAACAGAACACATATATTTAGTAGATACCAAAGTCATTACGAAGGACTTTATGCTTTCGGAGCAGAAAAGGGATAGAAGCAAATCGAACATTTTTTGTCCACAGCCTTTTGATTTCATGTACTGCGGCATCTGCGGTTTCAGATCGACCAATCAGAAATTGGATACCGTAAAATGGTAGATTTCTGTTCGCTTTCCCTTGTCTGTATTAACCCTGTGTATGATAAAACAACGATCAATAGCTGAAGGATGGAAAGCTTCTCAAAGCCCAGGTTTGTGATCTACAAAGGGCAAGTCTCATATCTTTGCGTAATAGTAGCCTTAACAAGGTGATGTCGCAGCTGGATGGCCAAATAAGGCTTTCATTGCGTGACGTTCAATTTGAGGATACGCTTACGTGTCGCCATAGATAGAATCGCTTTAGACTCTTGTTCTTGTTTCTTCGTTTACCGCGAATATGTCTTCTTCCGATCATAAACATAAGCTCATGTAAGTAAAGGACAAAAGGACCTAAATTTTTTGCTGCCTATGTGTTGGCATCCTTTTCTGAGGATGCGTTTTTGAATGTGGCAGCTAGTCAGTTTATTGCTTGAGAAGTGTGATAGCTCATACAATCTATCACCTATAGTCCTAACGCTGGCATTGAAGACCAAGAGGTTGATCCTAACCATGACCCTGCCACAGCTATCTTGCGTCGCAAGGCTGCTCCCAACAAGCTGATGGTTGATGATGCCACTAATGACGATAACTCGGTCATCACATTATCTACCGCAACAATGGAAAGATTACAACTTTTCAGAGGCGATACTGTCTTGGTCAAGGGAAAGAAGCGACGAGACACTGTTCTTATTGTGCTTTCGGATGACGATGTGGACGATAACAAAGCAAGGATTAACAAAGGTACATCATAAATTGGAAAGTGTGGATGTAGGAGTGGACTGACGATGTCCTCTTTAGTTGTGCGAAACAATCTGCGTATTCGCCTTGGTGACATTATCAACATTCACCCTTGTCCTGATATCAAATACGGCAAGCGTATCCATGTGTTACCGGTCGATGACACGGTGGAAGGCCTGACTGGAAACTTGTTCGAGACATATCTGAAACCCTACTTCTTGGAGGCTTATAGACCTGTGAGAAAGGGTGACCTGTTCCTTGTGCGTGGTGGTATGCGAGCAGTGGAATTCAAGGTGGTTGAGACTGATCCTGAAGATTACTGTATTGTACGTATTATTGACATGTGGGGCAAAGCAGTCTTGAAATTAATGGCACAATGTAGGTTGCACAAGATACTGTCATTCATTGCGAAGGCGAGCCCATCAAGCGTGAAGATGAGGAACAAAACTTAAACGAAGTCGGCTATGACGACATTGGTGGTTGCCGCAAGCAAATGGCACAAATCCGTGAACTGGTTGAGCTGCCCCTTCGTCACCCACAACTTTTCAAATCGATTGGTATCAAGCCTCCTCGTGGGATTTTGATGTATGGACCCCCTGGTACTGGTAAAACTTTGATTGCACGTGCGGTGGCCAACGAAACCGGTGCCTTCTTCTTCTTGATCAATGGACCTGAAATCATGTCCAAGATGGCTGGTGAATCTGAAAGCAACCTTCGAAAAGCCTTTGAAGAAGCAGAAAAGAACGCACCAGCTATTATCTTTATTGATGAAATTGACGCTATCGCACCAAAGCGTGAGAAGGTAACATTTCTGGATTTATCGATTGGTTTCTAATCCATGACCTAGACTAATGGTGAAGTCGAGCGACGTGTTGTCTCTCAGCTTCTGACATTGATGGATGGTATGAAGGCACGCTCTAATGTTGTGGTTATTGCAGCAACAAACAGACCCAACTCTATTGATCCTGCACTTCGCCGTTTCGGTCGCTTCGATCGTGAAGTCGACATTGGTATCCCTGATCCCACTGGTCGTCTTGAAATTCTCCGCATCCATACCAAGAACATGAAGTTAGATGACGATGTTGATTTGGAGCAAATTGCTTCCGAGACTCACGGTTATGTTGGTGCCGATATGGCTTCTCTTTGTTCAGAAGCTGCCATGCAGCAAATCCGTGAGAAGATGGATCTTATTGATCTTGAAGAGGAGGCTATTGATACGGAAGTACTTGATAGCTTAGCTGTTACTATGGAGAATTTCCGCGTAAGTAACGGATGAATAGAAGAAATGACTTGTCAGTACTGATAAACAACTAATAGTATGCATTGGGTGTTTCCAACCCGTCCGCTCTCCGAGAAACTGTCGTGGAAGTGCCAACTGTTTCTTGGAACGATATTGGTGGTTTGGACAACGTCAAGTTGGAATTACAAGAAACTGTCCAGTATCCTGTGGAGCATCCCGAGAAGTTCTTGAAGTTCGGTATGAGTCCTTCCAAGGGTGTCTTGTTCTATGGTCCTCCTGGTACCGGTAAGACCTTGTTGGCAAAGGCTATTGCCAACGAGTGCCAGGCCAACTTTATCTCCATCAAGGTATGGACTTGAATGACTGCTTTGAAACTATTACTTATACTGGCTCCCTTTAGGGTCCTGAACTTCTTACTATGTGGTTTGGTGAATCTGAAGCCAACGTTCGTGATGTGTTTGACAAGGCACGTGCTGCTGCTCCCTGTGTGATGTTCTTTGATGAATTGGACTCTATTGCCAAGGCTCGTGGTGGCTCTGCTGGAGATGCTGGAGGCGCTGGTGATCGTGTTCTTAACCAGATCCTGACAGAGATGGATGGTATGAATGCAAAGAAGGTATGACAAAATGTGTTCTCGCAAATCTTTATTGGACAATGTTTGACATATTTCCTTAGAACGTCTTTGTCATTGGTGCCACCAACAGACCCGACCAAATTGATCCCGCTCTGTTGCGTCCCGGACGTTTGGATCAGCTTATCTATATTCCTCTGCCTAACGAGCAGTCTCGTCTTGCTATTCTGCAAGCTCAGTTGCGAAAGTCACCTGTCGCTGCGGATGTGGACCTGAACTATATTGCCAAACACACTCATGGTTTCTCTGGTGCTGATCTTGGAGAAATTTGCCAACGTGCAGCGAAACTGGCTATCCGAGAAGACATCGAGAAGGAAATTGCAAAGGAGAAGGAACGCAAAGCTAAGCAAGATGCAGGAGAAGATATTGGCATGGACGAGGATGACGACGAAGGTGTTGCTGAAATCACTCGGTAGGTTATTGAGACTTCCTCGAAAATAGAAGTATAGAAAAGCTAAACAGTTCAATTTGTAGTGCCCACTTTGAGGAGGCCATGCGCTTTGCTCGCCGATCTGTCAGTGATGCGGATATTCGTCGATATGAAGTGTTTGCACAGACTTTGCAACAGCAGCGAGGCTTTGGTACTTTCAAGTTCCCTGAAGCAGCAACTGCGGGAGGTCAGCCTATGGACGGTGTGAGTGGTTCTCATGAAGGCGGTTTCGGCCAGGAGGCAGCCGATGACGATTTGTACGTATAAGTAACTTTAGCAAATCGTTATTGTAATTCTTCTTCCTTTCTTTTTCTTACCATATAAGATGTAAAACTGTCTATACAATTTTTTTTCTTTGTTTTTGCTGCTTGGTCCCCAATAAAAGCCAAATGCTTTCTGGAGCCAGTGACACTTTTTGCTTCACTTGAGGCTTTGAGGTATGATACGCTAAAGATATCATCTTAGTGACTGGCATAAGAATATCCGACATTATTTATCAAAGTTTGGTTACGGACGGCACAACGCTGTTGACTAGGACATCATCATCACGACAACATGACCATAAAGAAAAGCTGAGTATGGTATGAAAGCGAAAACGGTTTATCCGCTGCAAGAATAAGCTATAGATAGTCTGTTGATATAAATGTGGAAACGGTGGGTTCCCATAATGAGCTAATGTTTTTATTTTCTCTGATATGGAAAGGATCATGTTATGCGAGGATGTAGAGTATCAAACTATGTAAAAAAAAAGAAAAAAGAAAGGAAAGAACATACATTCGGACTATAAACAGAAAATAGATTATTCAAGAGTACAGAAGTTCACGCATGGATACAAATTCATCTACAACGGGCTGAGTGGGTTCTAGAAACTGATCAAGGTCAAATTGCCAAGTATTGCCATCCACTTCGTCGTAATCATTTTCAAAATGAAGATAGGTTGTTGTAAAATCATCCCGAAGGTCAATCGTGATAGGACCCTGCGTTGTAATAGTCTTGTCATCGACTGGCTGTATCTCGTTCTGTTGTTGCTTTTGCTGCTGCTGCTGCTGCTTTTGTTGCTGTTGTTGTTGGTACTGCCATAGTTCCTTGAGGCAGTTCACGACTTTCTTGTTGTCATTTTCAACTTCTTGAATGTTATCGAGAAGATCAGCTCCTTCTGGCCGCGGCGGCTCATACCGAGAGACGAGTAGAGTCGGGTAGGACGCTTGCGGCTGAGTGGCTGTGGTTACGGTGGCAGTGCATTGTGGTTGAAGCCAATCTTGGTCTAGGAGATAGTCGGTTGAGCCATCCCAAAGAGGATCAATGGTTGCATGTAATATATCCGAAGGTGGCATGTCAAGGGCCATGGACAGCATGTTAGGATCGTTCGGAAGTTGTGTGATGTCGATATCCAGAAATTGCTGCCAGTTAATGTCTTCCATTTCCGTGGGCATTGTTTCTTGGTTAGCTTCTGCTGCTGTTGTTGCTGTTGTTGAAGGTTGCACCGCATGGTCAGCAGTGGAGTCAGTCTTTGATTTCTTTTTTCGTGATGAAAGATACTCATTTCCGACATCAACACCGCTGTCGTATTCGGATTCGCAATAGGATCCCGGTTCTGCTCGACGATGACCTCTTCGTCTTCGAGGTCGCCTTCGTCTTTTTGCTGATTGTTCGATATCTTCATTGTCCTCATCGTCATCGCTGTCTTCGGCCGGATTAGTCCGGAAGGTGGTATACATAGGAGACATCCGAGGCGGAGGTGCTGGTACTCGCTGCGCACCGGAACCTTCTTCCTGTACAGTTCGGCGTCGAAGAGTGGTCGCCGACTTTTTCTTGTTTCGGGATTCGTAATCTTCAGGGCGAGTGATAAGCATATTAGTGTGCGCAAAGGTAGTGGTTGTGGATTGTAATTGAGAGGAGGAGGTGCTAGAGGTGTTCTTGTCATGGTTGTAGTACTGACGGGACATGGATAACTCAGCTGTCAGACCAATGTCATGATGTTTTCGGCTGTGGCCACCGGCTTGGGTGAGATTATCAATGAAGATCTGCTCGGTACCAGGGATCAATGTCCAATAACATCCTTTCCCAGGATTAGCCTGTGTTGGCCTTCGGTCAAGTTTAACGAACCATTTCTTGTTTAGAGAAAGATTATGGCGGATGGAGTTCTATGGTTTCCTTTTTAAGCGCATGACGTTTGTCGAGTCTACATTTATGTTACCTGCCAACCACGTCTACCAAGTGCGTAGAAAGGATAGTGCTTTGAAATCCAGCGGTATATCTCACTCAAGGTCAGTCGACCGTCTTTGTTCGACAGGATGGCGTGGGCAATCAACGTAGCATAGGAATAAGGTGGTTTATCATGTGGATGTGTTGGTTTCCACCACGGATCGATTTGACGTGGCCAAGCTGCTCTTGTACGAGCAGGGCAGCTATCCAGATCATCATCTTGTTCTGGTTGAGTCCCCACTGACTCGATCTTAAATTTTAATTCATTTTGTCGTTTCGACTGTGTTTGTAACTTGTTGCGACGAGGCGTCTCATGTACAATAGGAAACAAGCTATTCAAAGCTTGACCTTCTTGAAGTGACACTTGGAAGCAAAATTCAGAAGGTGTGTCGGTTGCCATTTCGTCAACATAAAAGTGATCAAATTGAAGAAAAAAAAAGAGAGAGAGGGATGTATAAATTAGAAATAAGTTTGTTTTCTGTTTATATAACCTTTGGCTCACGGACCATAAAAAAATAACATAATGCAAGTTGCTGTAGGATTTCGTGTGGTACTAAGGGCGTAAACTTTTTCTTTTTTCCCTTAGTACGACCCCTTTTTACTTTTTTCTTCATGCGTAATGATATTACTCGTGATCCGCAATTTCTTCCTCTTCTGTCGAACTTTTTCAGTTCAAGATCGGTGGATTTCCGAGACGGATGACGATGCGTCAAGTCATTGTACGTTTTGAAACGCCAAGTTTCTATCTTGTCATCGTACTTGCTTTTTTAGACCTATCCAGATGATATACCAAATGATGCATTTGCTCCCCCTTTAGGATGATAACATTATCCAAATATTGCAAACTTATGTAACACAACGAATCCTCTGACGGATCTTTCATTGCCGCATGACTTACGCGACAAGTTTGGCGCAGTTTTTCCGATTGAGTGCTGCGATTCTAGGTTCAATCCAAAGTAGGACTCCATTGTCTTTGGGAAATAATCATCATTGTCTCAAATAGCAATCAAAATAGGATTAATTTTGTTCGTTCATTTATTGAAAAGAACCTGCTATTGTTCTTGTCAAATCTATTTAGAAGGCTTCAAATACGGCACTTACCTTGTATGATTAAGACGATCCCTTAACCCCTAACGTGCCACAGTAAAACAGCAGGAGGGCTCGGCTCGATGGATCCGCGAGAATCTCATTGTTTTACAGGGTTAAACAAACAAAATGAAAAAAAGCGTAGCTAACCAAAATGCACCAGAAACCAACGTCAATAGATGTCCTTCAATAGAGCAGCAGATCTACATATTTTACCGTTCTATTTGAAGCTCTGGTTCAAATATTGGATTTACATCTTTCTCTATGTGAAAAATTCATCCTCGTGCTCAACTCTCGTGCTGATTTTAACCGGATTTACCATTCCGTGTGAAAACCTGTAGTAACCAAGCAGAAACCACCACCTTTTTAAGCCTCAAAAGCGGTTTTGCTTTCTTAAACCAATCCGCAGCACGTTAGTTAACACAAAGTTCGGAAGCTGACTTGCTACTTTACCCAGTGATTCAGGCGATCCGGAAGTTGCTGTGCACCTGAACATCGCCGCATTGGCAACGCCAACTGCTTCCTCTGAATCTCCTTTGCATCGCAATGGTGACGAGGGGCAAACGGAAGTGCAGTGGCAAGCGCACATGATACTGGACTTTGTCATGGTAACAAAAATGGTGGCAAGCAATAGAAGTCATGTTGGCGTGACACAAGGTCAGCGCGCATGGCATTCCTCAATGATGCAAGCACAATATAGATTCTCTCAGTAACATAAGTGTAATGTATAGCACGGTCTTCAACAGGATATAGTCTCAAGTGCCTTTCTTCGAGGAAGAATAGTTTTCACCAAAAAAAAGTACCGATGGGAACTACAAGGTTACAGCGTTTTTTTTTGACATGGCAGATTAGTGTTGTAAATTTCTATTTGGTCTAAATATACAGCAGGAACAAATACAAAGTAAGGATTTCTTAAAGGAAAAAAAGCTCAGCAAAAAATAATCGTGGTTTTATTGGATAGCAGCCTTTGTAAAATGGACCAGAATATTTACACGATAAACCATTTCACTAGTCGTGCGATACCGAGGTTTTGGGCCTTGTTATTTTGACTTGGACTGTGGTAAGTCCCTCAGAGATCTTCTTTCCTATCATGTGCATTGTAATGATCCCCGGATGCTTTTCTCTAAACGATGCACGTACCTCATATCCTGGGTTATGATAGAAACAATACATTAGAATATTGGCAAAACTCAGCATTGTACAGATACATAATTGCTCCATGCAATAAAGAGACGTGAGATGCACATGGCCTGTTACCGGTTGATAGAAATTCTATACCAATCCATACATAGTAAGAGAAAAAGAAACTATGCTTTTTATTCCATGCAGAAGAGAGAAAGCATTTCAATCGAAAACCGAGTACTATACGATATCAGAGCGGAAGGCTAAAAAACCACATATGACTTGAGAATCAATTTATGAAATTGACCGATCTGCAAAGAAGCCGGCCGGTTTCGATAATTAAACCGGTTAACTGCTTCTGTGGGTTTTATATCCTGAAGATTGTGCAAAGATGTTTCCTGTGCCAGGAGCAAAATGTCAACTAGCAACTATGGCTGACGGCAGATCAAAGCTCTGAATTTAGGGAAACCGAGGCGTTTTTGGTTTCTGGGATTCGTTGTTAAGTTTAAGCACAGACGTTGGGATACACTAACGTTTTTTCCCACTTTGCTTTCTGAGACGTCATGAGTCACCATTGCCACGACGAACATTGCGATCATGACCACGACGATCTACCAGAGGCCGGCGAACAGTTCCTTCTGTACTCTAAGATTGCTCATGAAAACGTACGTTGTTTGAATGAACTGGAACCAAATAGCGGGGCGAAAATCATTAAACCATGGAATGAACGCATGGACAATACCAAGGCAAGTCGCATGTAAACAAGACAAAGGATCTATTAACATTGTTTGTCTCTGTGCCGTAGTATCTGGAAAGTGATGCCGATGAACAATTGATTATATTCGTGCCGTAAGCTGAACGGAATTACGAACATGTTCCTGAAAAGCAACTCATTGGCACTGCGCGCTAGCTTCACAGGTTCAGTCAAACTAAGATCAATTTGTCTTCGTACAGATCGAGGTGATTCTGCTCCTTCCACAATGAAAGTGTGAGTTATATATGAAATCTACACGTTTCGCTTATTATATGCATTTGTTTTTGCAGTTTCATCAATCGCGACGACGTTGATTTTGATGTGGTTGAAAGCTATTCCCCAATCCAGACATGGGAATTGGTCGAAGGATCCGATGAAGTAGTTGAATACAGCACTAGGTGAGTCCATTTACTTAGCATTTCTTATCTCTATTTATTTATGGTCTGGTAGAATCACCAAGTTCACAAACGTGCGTAATATAACACTATTTTTCCCGGAAAATTTTGGCGGAGATACAAGCATAATCAGATTTCTTGGGTTTAAAGGCGAATGGACGCAGGTAGGTTAAACCATAATATAGCATCCAATCTCAATTATGCGTAGATAAAGAAGGACCCAATCATTACTGGTAAGGAGAAGAAAGAACCGAATATAGTCCATGTCATGGTTACATTTTGTTTTGTAGTTTACGAGGCAAGCGCGAACCCCGCAGATCATAAAACTCCAGCCGCGGAAAACACACTCAATCACTCAATACAATGAAGAAACCGTATAGTCATATAGATCCCAGGCCAAAACGGAAAAGGAAAAGAGATTTATTACGTCTGTAAAACATCCTACATGAATAAATTGATCGAGAAAATTGAAGATAATAAGATTAGAACAAGTTAGCTGCCGCCAAAACAGCAAGCCCAGCGGCTAGAGCGATAGAGGAGGAACCAACCATTTGACGAGCAGCAGAGGTAGGCTTGGCGCTTGGCTGAGTTGAAGAGGATCCCAAAGCACCTGATGAAATGCCGGAAACAGTACTAGAAGGGCTGGCAGCGGCAGGCGTGATGTTCGATAGGGCTGATGATGATGAAGAACCTGCAGCAGCAACGGCAGAAGAAGAAGAAGAAGAAGCAGCGGCGGTAGTGGTACCAAGATTTGATGTGCCGCTTGTGGCACCCGTTAAATTGGTGGTAGTAGTGGTTGTGGTAGCGGAAGAAGCAGCGCCAGTCGTGGCAACAGTGGAGTTACCCGAAGCTGCTTGGCTGGTACCAGCGGCGGCTTCAGCAACCTGTTGAAACCATTAATCAAGCTACAACCATTATCAGTGCGCACTTACACAAGGCTTCTTCATACAGACACAGTATGGTTTTCCATTGTCCAAATTGTCACAGATCTGAATTGTCATTAGCAAATTTGCAAGTAATAGCCCAATTAACATACGTGATCTCCAGCATGGTGAAGTCCAGGATTCTGGTGAATATGTTAGAACCATTCTGTTTTAATCGATTTATAGACACTTACCATGCCGTAAAATTGTTCCAAAGTAAGCTTAAATTGATCAGCTACAGAGCTGCACGACTCCCCCTCAACGACTTCAATTGATATTAGCCTCACAGCACAGAATTGAGCGAATTATGTTATATTTTACTTATATGCGTCTGAAGACATCCTTCAGCGGGTCTAGCTACAACTTGGGAGGCAAGGAGAGCAATGGCGGAAAAAGTCAGAGCAGCTTTCATTATGGGAGATCAGTGTTAAAGAAGAAAAGAAGAGAGAGAAAAAAGGCAACCAGGATTTGTATGATTAGGAAGTATATATCTGAAGCAGAAAAAAAGTTTAAATGTCGTGCAACGGTGCTTGCTCGTGGCGATCATCCTGATCAAGGCAATTAGCCCACGGAAAAGGAAAAAATAATTTGTTTTCATCTATTGATATACATGCTTTTGTACCTCCTTCGACAACCAATCCGCATAATTCTTTTTTTCTCTCTCGTTTATATCTTGCTCTCTGTATACAAACGGATACATATGTGTTAATGGTGTCTCATAGCGAATTACAGCACTAGCTCCTTTGAGTTTCTCCTGGAAGCTCCTTATAAGCTTTTTTTGGTATGACAACAACATATAACATGTACAAGCTTGTTAAGAGAGATACTCCCCTTGTTCGTAAAAATAGTTTATTGTGTGATTATATACCGTCTATTTTGCATTTTTACACAGACCCGCTCAATTTTCGAATAACAAGTTTTTCTAGCTCCACAAAAACGACAAGGCCAAAACAACATATGATAATCATAATCCAGGATTGCCATGCAACGTACTGTAACTCAAGCCATTGAGAAATACCTATTTTTAGCGGTGAATTAAGAAGTCTTGTAGAACCAACTGTTGACCAACCTGGGCAATATATTCCCAATAGCATGAAACCAAATGAAATAACGAAGGCGGCAATCATCCATCTATTTCCGAAAATGCCAGTTTTCAGTACAGATTGCTGTATACTCCGTGACATAAACGAATGGAGTAATTGTTGCGTAGTAATTGCTGCAAAGACCTGATATATGAAATATTAACCAACTGGATACAAAAGCATTAATCTCCTTTCCATCGTGACATACAAGTGATTGCGCTTCTTGCAATTGATAGCTAAAAACTCGCATTGACACCACATAGACTGCGATGGTTGATACAGCTATATAGAGGGATTGAAGAAATATGACAGTCCAAGTGACCTTGTTGAGAACCCCCATACTAGTCAAACGGGGTGATCTTTTCATCAATCCTGGTTCCTTTGGCTCGACACCGAGTGCCATGGCAGGTGGAATATCAGCTACCCTCCGATTAATTAATTCATGCAACAATAGCCAGTTTGCTGTCCTTTACCAATGATATTTGCCCACAGGATCATCATCACCGTTAATGGGGTATCCAAATCTGCTATGGCGCAGATCAGCATCAAAAAGATCTCTGCACCATTGCAGCTTAAGAGGTAGACAATAAATTTCAAGATATTGTCAAACACATGACGCCCTTCTTCGATTGCATCCACGATGGTATTAAAATTGTCATTAAGAAGTACCAGATCAGCCGCTTGTTTCGTGATTTCGGTACCAGCTTGACCCATAGCCACCCCTACATCGGCGCATTTAATGGCAGGGGCATCTAAAATACATGGATTGAGTGATCGGCAAATCTTGGGAAGGTTTGTTTTACCGTTGACACCATCACCCGTCATGGCTACCAGCTCGCCCTTCCGTTGCAATGCCTTGACAATTTTAAGCTTGTTATCCGGACTTACTCTAGCAAAGACGTTCGGAAATGGATTCAACTGAACCAAGGCATCCTCCGACAACAGATCTAACTCCCGACCTAGGATAGCTCGATTCTAAAATAACTCAGTCTTTTTGCCGTTGACTTTCTGCGAGGTCACTTGCCATCCCAGGAACGTCCTGTTGAAATATTCCCAATTTGGTAGCGATCGCCTTGGCGGTTTGAATATGATCTCCCGTGATCATCATCACACGGATCCCGGCCTGTTGGCACTTCATGACCGATTCTCTGACGCCTTCTTTGGGTGGATCGATGAGACCTATTAGTCCAACAAACGAAATTTCTGATTCCGTCAAATTTCCGTTTTCATCCTGCTGAGCTTTCTTCAGGCCGAGACCAAGAACACGCAGACCATTTGTTGCCATGCGCATACTCTCATCCGATATCTGGGTTGCAAACGCCTCGGTAATGGGTAGAGTCTCGTACTGCAAGTAGTCGTGACCAATTGCATGACTAACGTAGGTTGAACACCTTTCCAATAACTCTTCGGGTGCTCCTTTGCATAGCAGCACTGTCGTGTCAGCCACACGATATACGGTACTCATCAGTTTTCGTTCGCTATCAAAAGCTTTCTCAGAAATCTTTTCAAACCCTTGCTCTGTCCAGAAATCACGCCCGAGTGAGGCCTTCTGGGCAGCTACAGTAAGAGCGACTTCTGTCGGATCGCCGACCGATCGCCATTCATCAGCAGCTTCATCTAGTGTAACGGTAGCATTGTTACAGAGACTAGTGATCATTAAACATAATTTCAGATGTAGCGGGTATGCCTCGGTCTGAGTCGTCTTAAGCGCAACCGGGTGGAAGGCTGTACTATCTGTCTGGTCTTCTTTACCCGAGAGCTGCTTGGCTATGGAAAGATCTGCCTCGCCAATCCGAAGATCGCGGTTGCTGGATTTGACAATAATTTCACCTTGGTGTGGGTCCAACGAGGTGGAGCTCGTAAAAGAATACAATTTGTTGTCACCAGTCCATAGTTCAGCAGCTCCCATTTTTCCTTCAGTCAAAGTACCTGTCTGCAATACAATGGCATTAAAACCCTGGAAAAGAGAGTGTACAAATCTACCTTGTCAGAGCAGATAGTTGTGACACTGCCCAAAGTCTCCACAGCTGGAAGGGTGCGAACAATACATTGCCTGTGTTTCTTATAAGAAGAGCGCTTATGTCTAAACTACATATAGAAAAGAACGTACTTGGCAGCCATGCGTCGCACTCCAAAAGCCATGGTTACCGTCGTGACGGCAACCAAACCTTCAGGAATGACAGAAACAGCTAAACTACGAAAACATTCAGAAAATGTCATTGTGATTTTGCTTTTTAGTACCTTAAGCCCACGTTAACCATGATCTTGACATCTTTCTTCCACGCAATTCCGATAACAACCACGAGGACACAAAGGACAACAGCAAGAATGACAAGGTAAGTGCCCAATCGCTGCAATTTACGCTGTATAGGCGTTTTCTGTTTTGTTTTTAAGCCTGCATGGATTGCCGTGGTAATCTTGCCGATCTATTGAGGCAACACAAACATAAACATAACAACGCCAAACTGCTAACTGGTAACCCTCTATTATTATACCTCTGCCTGTACACCTGTTCGGACTACTATTCCTTTTGCGCGACCCTTTGCCACCGTTGTTGACATGAAGGCATTTCCAACACAATTTCCCAAAGGTATCCGTCTTGACTGTCAAAAGGCATAAACAATCTGCTGAGATAAACATCATTAAGGATACGTACTGGTGCCTTTATCACATCTGTCTTTTTGGGTACTGGTAGACTTTCACCCGTCAAAATGCCTTCTACAAGCTCCAATTGGGCTACTTCAATCAAGCGAATATCTGCAGGTACCGCTCCACCTTCTTCCAAGACCACGAGGTCTCCAGGCACGAGTTCTTCAGATGCAATCAGCTGCTGTTCGCCGTCCCGGATCACTTGAGCCTAACGCATGCATTCGAATGCATATCGTTAAATAAAGTTTAAAGAGCGAAATGAAGGCTAACCTGTGGGACACTGAGATTCATTAGAGCATTCAGCGTTTTGTTCGCTTTCCACTCCTGACTGGCACCAATCACTGTATTTAACACAATCACAATCAACAGAACTGTCATGCTGTTGAAGTCTTTTTGACAGGCTTCTACAATGGCTGCTCCCAGTAGGATCAGCACCATGAAATCAGTGAGCTGCGTCAGGATCATTTTTAACATGCTTGTCCGTGGCGGATCTGGAAGCTTGTTTGGGCCATAGTGCACTTGACGTAATTCAACTTCCGTCGTCGGCAGCCCTTTCATGGGATCTGTGGTAGAAAACATCTGCAAGAGCTTTTCAACGGATCTATCAAAATGTAGAGCTTGAGGTGGCCATAATTTCGGTTGAACTGGCATTTTCAGATTGGCTCTCGCGATATCCTTAGCCAGAGAAGAGGACAGTAGCTGTTCAGCGTCATTGTGAGCAGTTTCTTTAATAAGATCACGCCAATCAAAATGATGCGCTTCAAGCAATTGGATTATTGCAATAACTGCCTGTTTTTGTTTTTCAAGCGGCCCTGATTGGCATCGATAATGAATCTTGAGCTGTTTCTGCAACTCAAATGCGGTCTTTTCCATAACCGCTTGTCTAAACTCCTCCACTACATAAATGACACATTGTCAGTGATCCTCTTTTCGCCACAGACATTGCTGAACAGATGTTACCTTCTTCAAGAAAATCCCCAAAAAGAAAGAACGCCATGTCAGCCCCTGGTGTGGGACGTTT
This sequence comes from Apophysomyces variabilis, assembly GCA_002749535.1. Classification (NCBI taxonomy): domain Eukaryota; kingdom Fungi; phylum Mucoromycota; class Mucoromycetes; order Mucorales; family Mucoraceae; genus Apophysomyces; species Apophysomyces variabilis. The sequence goes on along the minus strand of MZZL01000409.1, from coordinate 797,308 downwards.
GCGGAGGAAGTTTCCTTCCGTTTGGCCAGTATTTAATAGCAACGCTTCACATAGTCGTCTCATAATATGTATATCGAGATGTGGATGATAGCCTCCCTTGATACGAAAATCCATAACGTAAGCTAGGCCTTCCAACACTTCGGTGAGCAATATGGATTTATTTTCTTTGATATCAAAGAGGTCATGGACTACGGACAGCAAATACAGTGTAAGAAAGAAGTTAAGCGCTTAATGCATGTACTGATTACCGTGTATTTCTATTTGGTGCTCGATAGAAGCCTTCCCATCAGCGGACGGGATGTTGATCGTTGTAGCATGCTGTAATTTTTCTGCAGAAAAATTTGGTTTAGACATGGATAAGTATAATGGTTATGTTAGATGGAGTGTATTGAAAGGCAAAGGAAGGAAAAAAGGAGAGAGAGAGAGAGAAAGAGAGAGAGTAAACAGTAAAACCCGATAAGAAAAATGCTGTTAATTATCCATCTTTTTCCATAAAGACAGATGATGGGCGTATAAAGGTTTATGATGATTCGATAAACTGTATGTGTACAAATAATGGCAGAATTCTGGTTTTATTCGTGATACCGTGAAAACAATACAAAAATACTTTATCATTTCTAGCATACAAGTTGAAGACAGGGATTTTCATGGTGCATGCTGCAAATTGCCATCCATCATCTTGTTCTTTATCAATAGCTCATTCTATCATAAACATGATTGCAGAGCATCAAAGCACGCTTACTTAATTTGTTCAACCCAGTTGTTTTTGTTAACATCAAAACAGCAAATATTCCATTGGATGTTTAAAAGCGAACTCCGTGGTGGAGTGATCGGCCTGCTACAATTAAGGTTAGAAACAAAACACTCCCTATTCATGTCTCATCGTAGCCTGACCATTCATGTTTACGCCTTGAGATCGTCCTAAGGAGGTTTAGCTCGCAATCACTTAGTCTATCTTTTCCCGCATCACCATTAGAGGAGGGCTGGGTTTCCCTTCTCCTGCTATAGAGTGCCGTTGTGACCTACAGCACGATTTCAATCCCCGCCACTTGGAAAACAGCTTGTATTCCAAAGTGAACACAGGACACTAGTTTCGGAGGGATCATGACCGATAGCACTCACTCGAATACGTTTCTGAAAACGCTATCACAAAAGAAATATGCGTGGATGCAGTCAGCACCACAGTCGACCTCACAGCCACCAGTGTCATCGGTTTCACCTGCAAGATCTAGCAGCCATGATCACCACAGTCCATTCAGAACAGCGACCGATTTTCGACGAGCAGCAGACGAACCGGGGCGTCAGATAAAGAAGCCAAGGCAATCAAAACGAGGAGGTTCCCAAGATATAGAGATGCATGCTCCAATGCGAGATATAACTACTAAGCACGTATCACCCACCATTGCCCAGACATCTCACGTTCCAAAACCATACGATGACACTTCCGCTGAAATCGATGATGATATGGCCGCACGGCGTAAAAAACTACGTCAACCTCACTTCAAATACACCATATTTCCTGTGAAAGGGTTTAATATCCTTCCTACACGAAATATCACCAGTAGCTTTGCGCGTTCCGACATGACTTATTTTCCAGGAAATAAAGCAGGCTCGGAGTCAATAGCACCAGACGTAAGAAGGAGAACGGATAAGATCTAATCGCTGTAAATCTCTTGAATTCCTAACTTTGTTTTCTCTGAAGGCCAGCGAAGAATGGAACGATACAATTGTTATCCATCCAGGTTCACGCAACCTACGTATAGGACGTGCTTCCGAAGCTTTTCCGAAAACTGTCCCTCATGTCATTGCACGAAGGATGCGCACACCGGTGACTTCAGTAACTGACAAAGTGATCCGACCAAACATGGATCTTGATATTCAAAAAGACACCGAGAAGAGCGGCAGTACTGATGAAGACGATGGAGACTCTATCTCCGACAAGCGCGCTGTAGATGCAGACAGCATGAACTTCAATCGGGAAGAAGCGTTGCGTGAGATCAAGAATGAACTCAAATGGCGTATGAAGAACGCGAAAAGAAGAGCAGTACCTAATGCAGAAGCTCAAGTCATTGGTTTTAATACACAAGCATTTCAAGAAACAATTCCGGATCACAACGATCCTTATAAAGTAGAGTGGACGGAGATTCAAGATGGTCCGTCTAAACCGGAATATGTCGTTGGAGATAAGGTGTGTATGCTGGATAACGTAGTGTTGGCTGTTTGTGCTCATTTGTTTATCACAGGCGCTTAATCTCCCAATATCCGAAAATTCAGATTACCGTCTTTTCTACCCTTGGAAGCATGGGTGCTTGAATAATCAGGATTACTGCTCTTTACAAGCTGTAATTGGTGATCTACAAGCGATATGGACAGAAACAATCAAAAACGAGTTAGAAGTTGAAGATCTCTCGGTAATTGAATCAATTGCAAGGCCACCGATATCAATGCTGAAGATCTCTAAATAGAGTTTCAATGCCGTCCTTGTGGTCCCCGATTTATATCCTCGTAACTATATTCATGAGATGATCACTATGATGTTGCGGTACATGAATTTCAGAGGAGTGCTTGTACAACAGGTGTGATCTCTCCACACATTGGTATCCTCTTCTTAAACTATGTATTGATAGGAATCTATCTGTGCAACATTTGGTGCCGGTGTATCAAGCGCATGTGTCGTCGACATCGGTGCACAGAAAACGAGCATAGCATGTATCGAGGATGGTGTTTGTCTTACAGATTCACGGTAAGCGATAAGTGTGGCTGATATTAGAGCTAATCTCCTTACTGGTATACATAGAATATCTATAGCCATTGGTGGTGACGATATTACGAAAACCTTTGCATCGTTTTTGCTTGCAAATCACTTTCCTTATGCAGATATTAATCTGGCAAGATCATACGACTGGAGGCTAGCGGAAGAACTCAAGGAGAAATGGTGTACGATGAATGAAGCGGATATAAGTGTGCAAGTGTATGACTTCTTTGTCCGGGCCCCCCATCAACCAACCAAAAAGTATCAATGCAAAGTATACGACGAAGTGTTCTTGGCGCCTTTATGTCTGATGTATCCAGCTATTTTAAATGCTGAAGAGAAGACAGAAAATGCCAAAGATTTGGCAAGCAACAACATTGTTGATGATATAGCCGATGAACCTAGTGTAAGTTAGTTATATTGTTTGCTATTCCACATACAAATGATTCGTTTTCAGACGTCGCAAACGGCACCTGTGCCTGGCTTCCAACGTGCAAAAGCAGGTCTATCACAAGCATCCACACCGAGACCAGCGTCTGGTTCTGAAACTCCGTTAGCGCAAGCTTCAACAGCAGCGACACCAATGACAGGTGTCACCTCACCTGTTGCTTCTACACCCACCCGTACAAATATGTTTGACTTATTCCCAATCGACGTTGCTATAGCGCAATCCATCCAAACTGCATCTGGTGCGTCAGATGAACGTCTTAAACGGTTTTTTACGAACATTATTCTTGTGGGTGGAGCTGGTATGGTTAGCAACTTTAATAGAGTATTAGAAGATCGGTAAGTATTAGCAATACTATCCTTAGACGGGTTCTGATCTACATTTGGTTAGTGTTTTATCGACTGTTATTGCACAGTCGGCTTCCGTTGAACGAGTGGAAATTCTTCCAGCACCTCGCGAACTTGATCCTCGACTGTTAGTATGGAAGGGTGCATCTGTCTTGAGCAAGCTGGATACTGCAAAAGATATGTGGATTGGTGAAGAAGAATGGGATGAAATAGGTGCACGATGTTTGAAAGAACGTGCTTTACTCATGTAAAGAGCTGATGGGGTTTTCTCTGTAATAATTCTAAATCTGCAAGGCATGATTCTCGCATTCCATCCGGCAGCATTATACAATCGAACCCAATGTCCATGTATATATGCAGTTAGGAAGTTTCCGCTAGCTCCACCCTTGCGCTTTGTGGGCCTGATGCCTTTCATAAATTTCTGTTCGATATGTACAACAATTCTTCTACTATGTAATTGTCATAAGCTCTTCTTTTTTGTTTTGTGCACTGGTGTGTGATGCTGTAGTTACAGTTCGTTTTTGTCCCAAACGGAGCCTGATATATCTACCTTCTCATTACGATAATGAAATCGCTCGGATATCTTATTTATTTATCAAAGTGTACCAAGAAACTCAATGACAAGGTCTATAAAGTACTCTTGTGCTTTTGGATCGGACAGTGAATGATCTGCATCTGGTATAATTGCTGTGAGCTTGATAGCTGGGCAGACAGACTTTAATCGTTCAAGCATTTCCGTCTGGCTGACATCACTCGCGTAGTATTCGTCGTTGCTTCCTTCTGCCAAAAACATAGGTCGCTTCAAGCCTTGATAGAGTTCTTTCAAGGTGTCAATAGGCAAGTCAGTGGAAAAAACGTCATCATCACCCCTAAAAATCGCGTCTTAGCATAGCAACCAAGGTTTTACCATGTACTGCATTTTCTTTACCTGTAGGCTGCCAAAGAATAAAAGCGGTCTGCAGTGATAGGAACATCCATAAATCCAGAGAGAAAATGGCGACCTTTATTCTCTTTTCTTAATGCAATGGCCTCGGCCAGTAACTGATCATAGTTAGGAAGATTCTTCGAGAAGTACTCACGATCAGATACTGGCGCTTGGAGGATGTAACCGGCGACTGACTCACTGGCCTCTCCGTATTTGTTATGCCAGTAACAATCCTGGCTACCTGTTGAATGACCGAGGAAGACAATGGTTGTTTTATTGCGCCTTTCTTTCAGATAGTGAACCAATTTATCAAGCTCAGCAGAGTCAGTCTGCAGGTTCACACTACCATAGCCGTTATAGCTAGATGAGAGATTCACTTGAATGAGGGACCACCCTTTGTTGGCTAGAGCGGTTTGGAGCGGTTGCAGGACAGAGAGAGCGTTGTAACCGTCGCCAAGACCACCGATGAAGACCACCGTCTTTGGCGATTCAACAGGACCGCTTTCAAATGCGGTTCGTCGGCCTGCTTCGTCATAAGTGTACAAAACACCAGAAAACTCCATAAGTGAGAAAAGAAAGGGTGAATTCAAGCAAGGTTGGACAGCCTTAACTGTTACATAGCCGAATATCGCCTGTTAGTCCGGGATTTGATTGGCAATGACTAATTGAGGTATTTTGACATGAAGCAACTCATATCAAGGCTTTAAACCTCGATAAGGCATCAAATGTCAAACTCATTATTGTGGCAAGCCTTGTTCATTCGGATGCCATTCAATAAGCATCTTTGATGGGTTTAAGTATAGTCTTGGAAATTTATCATAGTTTAGCTAATTCGGAATATCCGATTAGCTCTTCTCTAGCTATTGAGTACAAGTGACTTTTGCTCCATGTGTCAAATACACCATCCAGGTGAGGTGAACTTTTCTCTGCAACAGACAATCTGACACGTAAAGATCCAACCGACTTCAAATGACACGCAGCGATTAAAAAGAAAAAAGCAAGCGGGTCTCGTGACTATTTTAAGGATAAAAGGGCCTGAAAACATTGAGTTCCCACATCTAAGCAAGTAATGGATAGTAAAGACAAGAACTGTTGTTCCTTTATACACAGCTTCACTCATTCCCAAACCCGCTGTGGTGCGTTGCCAGTGTAGTCCGGTTACTCTAAGAAGCCGTTGGTCTTTTCTTTATAGCCGCAGGACTAGATAGGTATACTCTTCCAAGGGAGACAAAGACGTGAAGCCCTATTCACTCTGTGCGAATTTTTTCACGCTATTCAAATGAACTTTGTGTCCATTGGAGAATCCAGTTGGTGTAGATGGGATATTATTCACATATAACCAACTGATCAATGAGTCATACTGTTTATTTAATTTTGAACCCAAACTTGACTCTTTCCTTGACAGGATCGCCTAAAGATCCACTCAATAACACCCATTGTCAGCTGAGTTTATCTTTTTGCGAAACGCATTTTTTCCTGGCTAGGGGTAAAATCAGGTCCGCTGCGAATGCTCAGCTTGAAAAAAGAACGTAGAGCAAAGCAATACAGGGGACGGTAAGACTCCACTCCCACTCGATTGGGTTACACTTGGCTACAGTGTTACTGCTGTTTTCTTTGCTTATGTCCTGTATTACGACCTCTCCGGTGGAAAAGGTACAACTTGGCAGAGAGGTGGATGGTGTGACTGGATATATTTCCGCGAAATGGTCATCCCGCGGCGGCAACCCACCTGGCCAACTGGTTCACTCACCCCTTTTTCCCCCTCTCCCTGGCACAACCTAAAGATTTACTTCGTGAGTGCGTTGTGTACCTTGTCGTTTTACGTTCGCTTACAATAGCGCTGGTATAATTGCTTGGTGATTTCAATACAAATAGTCCCCGTTTCTATCTGCTTCTTTTTCCGCCGCTTGAGACCCAACCAACCCGCATGAACCAGAAGGAATCAACTGCGTCATTTGATTATTCCTCTACAATGCCAACTTCGGGATTTAACCTATTTAAGTTTGCAGGTATCGTATTTCTCATTTTCCTCTCTGTTTCTTCTTTATTGTTTATACATATCCATAAACTTTTTGCTTCAGGAGACACAATACAGTCACCGCGAGTGGTACGCGTACCTGCAAAGGACGGAAGGACAGGACAAGACATTCAACTTCAGTATAACAATCAAAGAGTTATTGGCAATGGCTCCTTTGGTGTAGTCTATCAGGCAAAGCTGTTACATGGTGGCGATGAAGTTGCCATAAAAAAGGTCTTGCAGGACAAGAGATACAAGGTAAGAAAAATCCAGGCGTTCACCATTGGCTCGCATCCATGTACCGAGACTTGACTTTTCTAGCGACGTGTAGAATCGTGAACTACAAATAATGAGAGTAATGAACCATCGAAATATCTGTGCTTTGAGAGCCTATTTCTATTCACAGGGTGACAAGGTAAGAAAAAAAAAGATTGGCAAGATGGTCTTGGCATGAGAAGCATGATATTAATGAGTACTATAGCAGAAAGATGAATTATACCTTAATCTAGTTCTTGAGTATGTACCTGAGACAGTATATCGAGTATCCCGCCATTATGCAAAGATCAAACAGCAGATTCCTGTACTGCTTGTCAAGATTTACATGTACCAGTTATTCCGTGCCCTGGCATATTCACATGCTCTTGGCATATGCCATCGCGATATAAAGCCACAAAACTTGTTGGTGAACCCAATCACAGGTGTTCTCAAGTTATGTGATTTTGGAAGGTGACTAGCTTTTTAATGCATGCAAGCTGAAGTGAAAGAAACCAAGCCCCAGCTGACACCCGCCTTTGAATAGTGCGAAAATCCTTGTCGCAGGCGAGCCTAATGTGTCCTATATCTGTTCACGTTATTATCGGGCACCCGAGCTGATTTTTGGTGCCACATCCTATACAACCCAAATTGACGTATGGTCAGCAGGCTGTGTGATGGGTGAGCTATTGTTAGGACAACCACTGTTCCCAGGAGAGAGTGCTATTGATCAGTTAGTGGAGATTATCAAAGTCTTGGGGACGCCGACTAAAGAAGAAGTCGCGTTAATGAATCCACATTATTTGGATCACAGGTTTCCACAGATCAAGCCACATCCATTTTCGAAGGTAAAGAAGGACTATGACAAATGTGGCAATTTTTTTGACTTTTGAAACCATCAGGTATTTCGGTCCAGGACACCTCCTGAAGCTATCGACTTGATTTCACATATACTCCAATATGACCCACAATCTCGAATGACTGCCAGTGAAGCACTAGTCCATCCATTCTTCGATGAACTCCGTCATCCAGACACAAAGATGGCGGCAGGAAAAGACCTTCCACCGCTATTTGATTTCTCCGTTGAGGGTAATGTGGACAAGAGAAGGAGGTTATAACTGATAGGATATGGTATTAGAATTATCGATTCGTCCAGACTTCCTAAACAAATTGGTTCCTTCGCACTGTCATGAAGATTTGTTGTCACGCGGAATTGATATTCGCAATTTCACACCTGTTCCAGCAGAAGAATTAAAGATATCGTCACTGGAGTAAAACGAATAAAAAGGTAGTTGAACTTGTAGTAAGGTTTGTTTCCTGATGTTCTGTGTAGATCACTATGAAAATTGATTCTGTGCGACTCGCTTTGCAACGTGCGCTGGTTAGCTGACCTGATTTGAGCTTACTGCTCCTTTTAACTAAATTTGGATAATACTAAGAAACTATATCCGATCTTGTACAACCTTGTCGGACTACTATTTTATATCTATTTTTATCCCAATATGTAAAAAAAAGTGTGGAAAGGATCAACATCATGACTAACGTGAAACAACAAAGACCAAAAAGATGAAAGATACAACAAAGAGGAAAATAATTTTCAAAGTGGACTACTGTATTTGAGAACAGATAGTGAAGAAGTATAAATAAATGTAGTAGTGTGATCATGAATGTTAAGTGTGTGCAGAGTGTTGTACCAGGATTAAAGGTGTAGCCAATGACCCACCATTATGCCGGTGATCCATGATGATACTGATCAGCTGCCGACCTTGCATTGGCCACCTGAGCTTGTGGAGGATGTTGAGGGGCTGGAGCACCATCCGTTCCCATGTTAAGTCTATAATCATCCTCAGAACTCCAAAATGGGTCTGATTGTTGTTGTTGTTGTTGTTGTTGGTGCTGAGCAGGCATACGTTCTTGATTATAGTAGTTTACAATATCCTGACGTTGCTGCATCTGTTGTTGACGATAGTATTCTTCTTCTTGGACTGTACTTTCGCCTTGAACGACATTATCGCTATGGTTATTGTTGATTTCATTCATCTCGATTTTAACCTCCTTTGACTTGATATCTGCGGCTAGCTCGGTACCGACACCGGCACGTGTACCCCAGCCGACCTCGTGCAGCGTGAACAAAGCATAAATTTTCATTATTGCAAAATAGTAGTTGAAGATGAGCCACGCAGGTAGAACCCAAATATCCTGTGGCCGCTTCAGAAAGTGTGGCACAAGCTTAATGAAACGAGTCAACAACAGCCAACAAACATAGGATACAGCGATATTCCAAGCTGGAAGAGGATCGTTGGTCTGACCAGGCTTCTTCTCCTGCAGAGAGGCAAAAACACCGACAAGAATGGGTCCGGCAAGCAGTGTGAGGGGATTGAAAATCTTGTCAACCATTGTGAAGGCAACGTAAGGGTGCCGCCGCCATATGTAACGTTCGGTAAATAGGGACCGAAAATCGGAGCGCCATGTGTTGCGAGTCCATCGTAAGACTTGTTTGAGGAAGCGCCAGTTGTTTTTAAATGTCGAATACAACTCTGCCTCTTTGCAAACCTGAGCATATGTATTCCAGCCATGCGAGACCATCCAGCGCGTTAAGAATTTGTCGTCGCCGGAATTGAGAGGGTACTTCCCAAGCCAAAGATCGTTAGTGAAACAGTATTGGAACGCCGGATCTTTCAAAATAAGGGTGCGGTAAGCCGCAGTACGGCCAGACAGACAGCAAATACCACCATCAATATGGGTGGACGACGCAATTTCAATGTTTCTACTGGTCAGACGGTAACCGGCCAGAATCTCCCATAACGTTTGATGTCCGTTGGGATCAACCGCGTGAACGGTCTGGCTAGTGCCCACACCGCCCATTTTCAGATCCTCAAAACAAGCTAAAATATATTCCAACATCGTTGGCTTCCAGATAGCGTCGTCATCAGCAAATACTAGAATTTCGGTTGTCGTAGCATTGACACCCTCAACCATCTGCAATCGCTTATTTGCCTTGGGTACTGTAAGGACACGGATCTTGGATGGATCGACTTCATTCGCTAGGTCCTGTAGTGGCCCGCGCATACTAGTTTCCGTAATGATCACAATCTCTTTTGGTCGGCAGGCTAACCAACTTCGTGCAGCGATCTTGAATTCCTCGCCGGCATCAATTGTAGGGACGATAATCGTTACGTCTCTTTCAGGGTCGTAGGTTGGATTGGCTTTTGGTCGCCTGGGTTGATAGACCATCCATGCTACGATCTTGATGAAGTACCAGAGGTAACGGTAGAAACCGATAATACCAAATGGTAAAAAGAATGGTAATAGACCGATATCCTCGGTCAGATACAACATGGTGGTATTGAGAGAAAAAAGAAAGTTAGAAAGAAGGAATCACACCACACACAAATAAGACACAAACAACCATATATTCTAGTGGAGTCTGTTGAAAAAGTCTAAAAGCAAAAATAGCCACGTTACACCGTGTTCGAGTTGGCTGGGTACGAATTTACCCACTATATCATTTGCCTCCCCTTTCTTTGGTCCACCCTGAATCAGATCCGGTCTCTTCTGTTCTTTTTAGCAGCACTTTTAATTTTCCATTTTCCATTTCCCCACTAGCCAATAACAATTCTGCGATAACACGCGTTTTCGTATGCTTATAATTCTCTATATTCCTTTTTTCGTGTATAGTTCACAAAGTGTCCGCACATCTTTCGGCTCAGAAAATGAATAGAAGTACACCCGAGTGTCCTTCTTATTCTTCGAGCTACTACGGCTGACATACGGTTGGTTTTTCATGTAGTGACACACATTGCTCTGGTATTTCAATGCTTCCAGATAGTCTAGGACATCTAATAATTCACATTCACCATTTCGGAGAAAATCTTCGTCTGTATGGCTAAACGTTCGGAGATGGATGCTGTTATAAGGCTGCCTAGCCGATTTGATAAGCGAATCATCCAGTAAGATTGTATTCGTAGCATCATACTCCTTCAAGACCTCCCATACTTTTTCCATGTCCTTGAGCGTTAAGGAATCTTGGTGGTATTCCTTCGCTGTCAGTCCAAAATCCCGGCGATCCCAACGTAACTTCAGCTTCTCATTGTATGGTCCAAACATGCGACACATATTGTCCACTGAAGTAGGTTGAGCAGAACTCCACACCATGACAGTAAAGTCTCGAAAGATTGTGTCGAAGAACAGATCCTGGTACGGCCGAATATACATGGCATTTTTTCTCTTGGTTCGTGATGCTAATGTGCCGTTCAGATCCAAGATCAGCAAGTGTTTAGCTGGTTCTGTCAGGGTCACCGATGGCTGCGCCACCATTGCCATGTATGCTTCACTTGGTAGCAAGGATTTTTGACATATTTCGGGCTGAGGCTTGAGTATCTTCGTCGACGATCGTGAAGCAGCTCGAAGAGAAACGTTGACAGAAGAGGACATTGGCAGCTTTAGCCACTTCCATTTTGGACCGCCGTTGGCCATAAAAAAGATTCGGTCCCTTCCAGGTCGCAGATTATCCGCCAATCATATACCGCAGATAGTCTAGCTTCCAAAACCAGATAGTATAAAGTAACTGTTAGCTTACGTATTGTGGGCCATATTTGAGAGTGTTCCAAAGCATCACCGGAAATCCTTCATAGATGTGATGCTGGTGGTTAAGGAGTCTCTTATGGAACATAGCAAATTCTATACAGTATTTGCCAAAAATAATTTCGCAAACTACGAAAATCCAAGTCGCAGTTCAGTGGAATTAAAGACTTGATATAGGCGTCATTGCATTTGCTTGGACAGGAGATGGTATGGCGTCATCAGTTTTCTGACAGGTATTTAAACTTGGTCAATTCAACTGTTATAACACTACAATTTATGTACTTGTTAGCGTCAAACCCAGTTTCCAAAATGCGCGAAGTGAATTTGCTAGACGCGACTTTAATTTTTGAAAATATAGTACATGACACATTTACCAAACTTGAAATCACACAAGTGCATGGATAGTGGACTGAAGAGGGCTCAGTTACAATAAGTGGCGAAACTTGTTTAACCGGACGTATGTTTGATAAGAACAAAACCTATTCATAGTCACTTACTGCTGTGTGTTACAAAAGTGTGGAGAGCTGCAAGGTATCCAATATATGCAAAGGAATAAACGGGAGAAACTTCTTCTATGCGTATCAAAAAAGTTAAACAGTCCAGAAACATGTACGTATTAACGTTTGCATTATGTACCGGATTTTTCTGTTTTCCTTCAGAGCAGATGTCAAGGACAACAAGAATCTGACTGAATTAGCTTATGGATAGGCACGTTTTGCAATCAGCTCATTAAACATGTTCTCCTTTTTGGGGGAATATTCAGCTAGTATAAAATCATAACACGCCTGTATGGATATTATATATATACAACACTCCAGTTATGATCGCTGAACTTTTAAACATCGATTTGGAAACGTCGTATGCCGTTAAGGTTGTTAAACTGATTTCCGAGAAAGAAATTCTTGAATCCCACTGATATACTCCATATCTATGACTGATTAGAAGTACAGTTTACTCAGGATATTCTTTTTGTCCCTATAGTATGCACATGGAAGATCATACTCTTTTCAGCGGGAAACAGTTCGTTTTCGTTAATGATACAAAACGGAGTGGCACTGATGATGAACGCCATTCAGGAATCAAGTAGCCATAAGAAATCTAGTGTAGGCAAGGCTAATATTATAGTGCTGTACTGATTATAGTGGCCTCAAGGAAGTACCTAATGGACTTACGGAGATGATGGTTGGAAAAACGGACAACATCAGATGCGTACCTGAACAATTGTATCGGCGCTCGAAATAGAACATGGCTGTTGCGAGGTGCAACAATGCATCGACCCGCACATGGCAACAGATATGCATATGCATCATTCTATCACCTTGACCAGGAAATGCTCATGGGCAGCGCTTTTTTTTTGTTTGACATATACACAGAGTAAACAAAGGCAGCATTGAAATTACAAAGACAAGATTGAATTCATTAATCTATCCTCGTTCGACACGTTTCCTTCGTCCTTTACAGTCAAATCGCTATTACGAAAAAAGGCCGTGTACCCAACTCATTCATTTTTTACAATATTGCCTCCTCATGCATATTGCCTGTACATGGATACATACGACAAGTCGACGTTAGTAAATAGGAAGGACTTCTTTGGAAACGACACCTTTACGCTCCCCTTGTAATCCCAGCAAGATGATTGACCGAAAACAGCATATGGTATCTGCAATATTGATACTGGAAAGAAAGTGTGACAAAGCAAGCCTTAAGCCTCCAAATTCAAAAGCGTTCTCCACCTGTTGAGGGGTCAGTGCATAAAGTATTCTTTTGCTTTAAACGCCGCATATTTCATATAAACAAAGCAATCCCTTTGTCATCTTCTTTCCCTCTCTTCCTCTTACTCACTCGACTCGTTCTTAATAACAATGGCTACGACTTGTACCACCACATTAACACAGAAATCCATTCATTTTACTCCCTTGCCATGTCCATGTCAGGACTCTAACGAATGTCCACACTGTATTTCACAGTTATTGCAACACGTCAAGACGTGGCGTGCGCAACACCAACATGTCCAACGGCAACTAGACCAACTACAAGCAAGAACATATACAGACGCGCTAAAGAGCCTTCAAGAGAGTTTGACACAACGTGAAGATGCCCTTAAGAAACGTCTTATCGAGATTGCCTCACTCCGAAGTGATCTGCAGGTGATCCGAGCCAAGCGTGCAGAGGAAGTCACGTTAATAGCAGATCTACAAAAGTGTAAAGAATCTTTTGAACGCGAACTGACTGACCTTAGCCGTCGTTTATTTGACGAGGCGAATCAGATGGTTGAAACCGAAAGACAACAGAAATCCCATCTGCAGCAAGCTCATGAGATGTCACGTTTAAAGTTGGCAAAGGCACAAGCAGAGTTAAGAGATACACGGGAAGAATTAAGGATCTTGCGAAAGGACGTTCAAGCAGATGCTCTAGAGGCGTTCCAAAACTTTGTACAGCAGTTATCAACAACGTCGCTTCGGAGGCTTCACAGTCTCGAGTATATGAAGCAGTGTCTGACAGACGATATCGAACCTTGTTTACGATTTGGACCTAATCCCTATACTGCGAGCCGTAAGATACTTGATGCTATCCTTGCTCGGACTTGCATTGTCGAACCGCTATCAGAACAAAGTAAAACAGGAAACGGCCCAGCCATCAGCTTATGGGAGCGATTCCTTCAGCCATCCGGATGTCAAGCTTGTGGAAGGGACGTGATTCTGACGCATCAGTTTCGTGTTTCAACATTTGATGAGTGGGCATGCATAGATCGGTACTGCAGGGATCGACTTGTTGCCGTCTTGGCATTTTACGATTTCATAAGGAAACTGCGTGCGGGATGCTATCGCCACCGTTCATTGACAGACATTTATCAAGAATATGTCCACATGAAGTTACAAATGGCTTTAAGCAGGCAAGTACAGTAAACAAAACGAAAATCTGCTTGATCGTTTCTAACTTCGATGACTCTAGAATGGGTGCTTTGTCAATGGTGTTACAATACGCGGGCGTAGACGTGTGGAACGCTTCACCCGGCGTACCTATGCCGGAAAATAACACAAAAGTCTCCACTGCTTTGTCGCATGAATTTATATCCTTGTCTTTTATACATCAATTCCTCATCTAATTTTTAAATGTATATCTGTATCTGGTTCTCTAAAATGAAAAACCAGTTTATGCAGTAACTCTTCTCCTAAACGTTGCTGTCTGTGTGCACGCGTTATGTCTTATTTATTAAACAATGATGGAGTATGTCAATAACAAAGAACAAAAAGAGAAAGGCTACTGTAACACAATCCGGCCGTAAATGGCCACTTGCCAAGATGTAAACACAAATGTCTAGCCAACAAGCTGTCGGTTAGCGACTGCAATTGCAATAGGCGCATCATACGCTTTCCAGGACATGCATCACTGTTTGTAGGATTGAAGCTAGTTAATTCTCTCCAGAATAGAGAAAGAGCTAAGACTTCGGAAATACTGCATCTATAGGTGGTCAGCTGATATTGCATTGACAAAGCGAACAGTGTGCTATTTATTATCACGTAGGTACGGCAAACCTAAAAAGAAAAAGAGGTCATTCATCCATTGATCAACCATTCCATAATATACAATATCAACGTCATGTTGCTCCGACGAGACAAGGAGAAAAAAAAGGTATTTGATTTCTTTAGTGCAGTTCCATTTGTCTGAAACGAATACCTGCTACGTGAGAAGCTGATTATAAATGCTTCCATTTACCCCACTACAATCAAACCGATTCCATTTGTACTTGTGTCACAGAAGTTAGCTGTGGGCGTCCGCTAAGCAAAGGGTCACAAGGTTTCCCTTGCTTTTGTATTACTGTTGACATAACGGAATCCTCGAATCGCAATCGGAAATAGAAGGTTTATGCTACTAAAGGACAGGAATAGTTTTACTTATCTACACCCTGTCTTAAACGCACAGGTTTATGTCTCTTGCGTTTGTCATGGAAAGCTCCCAGGACAATCACTCGAAGGGATAGATGCGTTGTTACTCCCCTGTTGTATGACAGAATCTCGCTCCGCCTTCACCCTGAAACGATTGCTAGATTTTTGGTTTTCGGATACTTCCCTTCCAAAGGCGTTGGCTTTGTCATTTGTCATACCAAGCAAAAGAATTTCAGCCGTACTATGTTCGCACGTTCCCTTTTAGCTTACGTTGGCAGTCGGCACGAGTCGGGCCTCAACAGGGATACAAAACGACCTTATATCTGGTCTATGAGCGAAGATGAGTGTCTGGCCTTATGTTGGTTATAGAATACAGTACCATTGGACTGGATGGAATGCTGGCTCTCACGCTTTGTAGGCTGCCTCCAGGCAGCCGAGCATGCCTTTTCTTATGGTTATTATACTCCAATAATCATCTCTCAGAATTTTGCTTTGAGCATATAGGGAAACTTTAATAAACATATTATCGTGAATAGGTTTGATGCTAACAAGCTAATACTAATTGAGTTTGGACAATACTTAAGCATTTAACAAGTTTTCAAAGCTTAAGAGCAGTGCGGCATGGAAAACAGCAATTCAAGGAAATGAATATTAATCCTGCATTCATGTCTACGTTGGTTTCATAGATATTTTAACACTGATGCGTTCGTCTAGGATTGAATTCAAAAATTTTGTATGATTACTGAAGCGGCAGGCACAAGCTATTCGCGCATCGAAAGGCCAGGTTATAATCGCTGCCTTGGAGCAGGGGATAAAGGAGTCGTTAATATATGGTGTTTGCATTCATCCCTAAGCTTTCCGTCTTAGAAGACCTCTTGATGATTAAGGAACGGAAGAGGGAACTGACGCATGTGTATTGTGGAAAGACTTGACTCGCTGCCACAACTGGGGGAATTTTGAGATTCACTCGGACAAGTCGATGTATATATTTTTTTTTTGACTTAGCGAGCATAACATAGCATGCTAACTACAAAATTAAAAATCACCCTGCGCGGATATTATTCGGAATGTAAAAAAAATAAAGCTTACTTGTTGTCCTGTACACATATCATCAATTAAAAGTGCAAACCGCGGATGTCTCGGAGAAGAATACACAAAGAGGTTGTCCCTGCCGTTTAAACACCTTTTATAAATGGAAATCATCATCGCCGTATCTGTGGTTCCTCAATCCCTCTTTGGTACAGGGACAAGACCACATGCGCTTTGAATCACGAAATGAAGGCATACAGGAAGATACAAACCCATTTACACGAATTCTCTTGAGGATGTTACTCCTCTTCTTAAATTGATAAGATTAAAAGGGATTTTCCTTTCCAAATAGATCAATTACTTCCTCTGAAAATACTGCTTCTAACCATTTTATGATGTGATATCGTAAGAAAGGGAAGGAAAACAAAACTGAACAAACCTTGATATTCTTTTACCTTATTACTTTTGTATCCTTAAGATGCTTTGGCTGGGGTGTAGATAAAAGACGACATTGAACTAACCAAGCATTAACATAACTTGCACGTATAAATATTTTATGTCTCCATTAACCGTATCGATGACCAACTATTAAGAGTTATATGTATGCGTCAATGGTGATCTCCGTACTACTAATGTTCGTTAACGTCAGAGTTAAAAAAAGAAATTTGACAGATCGATCGTTTTATGCATTTGCATCTAAGTAAAAATTCTTTCCGATCGCAAACATGAAGCAATGATTGTGATTTGGCAATTCTTCGACATTTGACCAGGCAGCTTATTGTCAAAGTGTATTTCAATGTATCCTCGCACACCGGCTTCTTTAAAATGGAACGAACCTATAAATGTGGCTGCAAAATTTTTAGCCATGCTCTTATGGTTCTTTCTAATCCGCTTTCATGAAATTTGCCGCCATTATCTGTTGCTATTTCTTTTGGACAGCTTCTGCTTGCACTAATAATCAAATGTAAGTGAACACGGTCTGCTCGTGCACCCCGACTTTCTTTGTTCTAAATCACCCAGATTTGGATTCTGCATGCGGACAGCTAAAGTCGCCGTGGATGCATGTAGCTATTCCGATTCTCCCTCATGCCTTTGCTCTGCACAGAAGCAATTATTAGCATGTTATTCTGAATGCGCAGGCGACGTGCGTGCGTTTGGTAAACAAACAGGAGGGAGCATGTGTTGAGGCGAGAACAAAATGAAAAGACATAGCTACTGGAGGAACTAAGATAAATTTCTGTATAGAGCTGGAGGAAAAACAGTTGCAACGCGTCAAGGAGACATGCAACGTGCCAGGTGCCGAAACGGAAGCCAATATGGAAGAAAATGAACAGCTAACTAAGAAAAATCGACCTCACGCGGCGTCCTTGGGTGACACACCTGTGCCTGTTCGCGTCAATGCACCCTCCGCCTTGGGTAGATCCCATGCGGCTAATGCTGGCGCGATCCAGCAGAAAGACGCAGTGCAAGGGGAGAAGACAGTATCGCAGTCCTCAGAATCCACGAGCTTTTCTTTCTGGCCTTTGATACTGGCAGGAACCATCCTGGTGATGGCTGGATAAAGGATACACTGATTTCTGCATCCCGTCATCTCTTTCTCTACGCACATTAGACAATAGAAATCCTAACTACTGGTATTACCTATTATTATCATCATTCACCAAAATCATAGTAAAACAAAGAACATGCCTTATAATTTGTAGAGTACTGGGTTTTTTGAAGTATCATGGCCATGCTCATAGTTGCACAGAGGAATAATGTACTGAAGTGATAAACGGACTACAGACAAGGCGTAAGCATTCTACGCAGGTTTTGCAAGACGAACGAATTCTGCACTTTGCAAAGATATGCATTTTCTGGTATGAATTAGTTTGTTAGAAGAGTCAGTAGCCTTGTACTGATGGATAGCGTGCAATAAAAATTTAACGAAAGTTTTCACTAGTTCCTCCTTGTTTTAAATAAATGCTTGCGTTGATAATGCGACATTGGCACAACCTTTGCCGATATTTAAAAGACACGTTCTTTGCATGGAGTATCCACCTGTGATACGGCAAAAATACAGACGGGACAAAGACAGCATCCCCTTCAGATAAGCGGATGATACATCGAGCATAAGATATACACTGAAATCGAAGCAAAAGTCAGATCCGTCATGGAGCTGGTGCACATCGTAATTCAGGTCCTACTTCACTGCTTATCTTCAGACAATCTAAAGTTTTCCCGGTCGTCAGCACAAGGTGGCGTAACTGATCGTGCAGTAACCAGTGGATGCTATTTGCGGAGGATGAAAAACGGATGCAAGGTTGTTACAGTTTTTTTACACTTTAGCGTAATTTCTGCCCATGGTCTAATTAAATGCAGCCTTAGACTTCCTCAGCACCCATCCAACAAAAAGAGAAAGCGAGGAGAAGACATTGGGCGTGTGAGCAAAGGGAAAGTTATGGCACTATGTTAGGTTTTTTAAAAGCTACGATGGATGAAATGGACCAGTACCCGCATATAAATGGCCATTACCTCGTGATGGATAATACACCAATCCATACATCGGTTGATATAGCTAAATATATAGAATCTCGCGGGTACCGCTGCATGTACTTGCTAATTGAACAGTTTTGGCTAGTGGCTAAGAGTAAAGTGAAATGGAATAAGTTCCTGGAAACGGAGACACTGATTATCAGAATCAGTAAGGTTGCTAATAGCTTGAAACTGATCGATTTTAGAGGATTTGCCTGGTATTCTCATCAATTCTTGGATAAATGCCGTAGTAAACAAGTGCTCTGGTATGCACCTTTCATCTTCAAATCATAAGCTGGTCTTTCTCTCTCTTTTATTTGTTTCAATAAGCCGATTGGAAAAAAAAAAAAAAAGAAAAAAAAGAGAAAATAAAAGAAAAAGGAAAAATCATCTTTCGCCATCTTTCATGCTGTTGTCACCATTGTTCACACTGCTCTTACTGTACTAGGGCTCAGAATTGGGCTGGGATGACCCATGGGACAACGGAATGTGCCTTAATGAGATAGACTTCGGTCAGGAGGTTGGCCCATCAGCATGGCCCATAGCGGAATATCAAATTCCATCTGAGTCCTCATCGTAGGATAAGAGGAGAGTTGTCAGCAGGGTTATAGTAAATGAAATCCATTTAGTTTTAGATTTTAAGCGAAGACTTCCATCTAAATGTGAGAGGTCAGTTCGTCCCGTAATCTTCTAAAAAATAGAATTTGATTGGTCTAAAAAATGCAATTTCTTTTAAATCCAAGTTTAAAAACTGTATATACTGAAACTCCTATGTGCATCATTCGTTTGGTTATTGTAGGTTTTGATTGTGCATTTACTGTAAACCGACAACACCGTTTGATATGAACGGAGCAGACCGAGGAGATTCAAAAGCTCACGACGGTTCTGCATAAAAATAGTGATTTTTCTTGTTATAGTAATAGAGTACCAGGTTAGCGTATTTGCAGAAGCCTCCTATATTTACAAGAAAATGTAAATAGACTCAAGAAAGGAAATGGCCTTTTTTCGTGCTTTGTCCGCTTGATCCACCTATGCAGTGTCTGACTCTAATTGAAACATGTCATCGCGCTTGCATTCTGCAGTGTTTCTTTTTTCCATGCGAGGCAATAATATCTATCTGTACACAAGATAAGGCTGCACTTCCAGTTAACCTTCCGGGATTTGGTGGATTATCCTGTAACGGGACGCTGTTGGAGTACGGGCCGTCACCAATAATTATCTTACAGGTTGCATGCTCTGTCTCTACTAACGTTCAGATGTATTTACATTGCTAGCCGAGACCCTGGGCGTCGGTATATCCCCAAGGCAAACCTTATTAACAAGAATTGCTGCGGAGAACAATGCCATGGCTTCTATTTCGAGCACTGGTATCCAATGTGAAATTCCTGCTTTGCTGTTGTATTAAGTGCAACAAGAAAAATTATAGCTATTGATTTTATTTCTCTTGGTCTTAATTGAATAAAGCGCTTTCAGATGTTTAAAGCTCTTTTCAACTTGTGCATGTTTAGTAAAGTCTCCGCTATCCCCGGTGGGGAGCGTGCTGACCTTTTGGAATTATCGGGTGATGGTCGCGAGGCTAACCTGTCAAAAGTAATCAGAATCTACGCTGCGGATCATGGATGCATTTCAAGTGACACTCTCTAGTCTTTTCCAATCATCAGACCAGATAGATACAATATTTATCATGTACGTTGCTCACCAGTTTTGCAGGACTAAACAATTTTAGACATGTTGCTTAAGAGTTCCACAAAGTTCCTCACTAATAGCCTTATCAGGCAATCCTTTCATTTGCTTTGCTACTCTATTCGGTACGAGAAGCCGGGAGATGCCGTTTGACAGACAGATTACTTACTGTCGACGTGCCAACAGAGAGAGAAAGGCGCTCTGTGTGGTAACGTGAAATTATAGGATTCTATTGTTATAGCGACAGCCACCATCCTTTTCACGGCATTTTTGCCCATCAGAAAAGGATCGGCAACGCAATGTGACACATCGGAGCTATGGTGCCATACGATGAAGTTTATGTGGTAGAAAAGAAGTTTACAGGGTAAAAAGAAAAAGAAAAAAATAAGGATGAAGAAAGAAATAAAAACAAAATATTATTCAATAGACCAGCGTCGTGAATTTGACTTTTCGTGTCCGATGGGAGTCATCGAATGTGTAGAACCTGACGTTGCAGTGGCATGCGAAACTAGAGGACGGCTGAGCAATCTGATATTCTATATTTAATCACAAACTTACTGTGGTTCATCAACCCATGGTTGAAGTTACGCAAGCAAACAACAGCCACAGGTACAGAAACCTAATAGAAAAATAGTTTAGTTTAGTTCACAGCATCGATACAGGGATCAACCATAGTTACCAAAATAAGCACCATATCGACGCACACTAACGAGAAAAAAAAGGAGAATTGTGTAAGGATGAGACCAACAATGGTTTGTTAATCAGTTGACTTACAAAAGAAGGTAAGGAAGGCTCGGGAACCCAAAAATTTGGAAGGATTGGCTGATATCTCGACCAATGTATAAATAAAGTATGCCATACTTGCCATGGACAATAGAATAAACAGATACATATGTATCTTCCGTTCACGACGTAACTATAGCAAAGTTGAGAAAAAAAAAGGAATCACAGAGGTTCCTTTAGAATTTCCAACTTACGCCCCAGTATGCCAAGCACAGCATAAGCACTGATACCACGCAACTAAGCACAATGTGTTCGATGAGTTTTCTCACAATGTCTGATTTTTCCTCGGGTGTTGTCGATCCTGGCCACCATACAACAATTAGAAGGGCGAGATATTGAACTGAAAATCCAAGGAAAAAGAAGAAATCGAATTTGAGGAGCATCATGAAGATCTGGTACATTTTGTACCGATCTTGGCATTTCCTTTAGTAAAAGTAGTTCCAATGCTTCTTTTTCGTTTTCTTACCTCGCATGGCTAAATCAGCGCCGATCTTTTTGTAAATATGCCATCCAAATTCGAGATATAATTTATAAGCCAGAAAGACGAAAAGCATGCTGCTGAGTATCATCACGCATATTTGGGTGATTTCCGCCCATTTAGATGCATGATAATGGTCGCCTAAATGTTGAAGTGCGATTTGACCGACGGTATCATTTGTGTTGAATAAGGTGGATGACTGATGATACTGGATGATGGAGTAAGCGCTCATGCCCAATTCGAATGCGACCAGCGCAATCAATTGGATCGTGTTCTTTTGATAGATCTTTCGAGGAAGATTTCCGGATTTAGCAAACACGGGTTTCTTCAAAGGGCGTTACTTACAGCATCAATAACGAGGATAACTGTGAACACTTGGGCGATGATAAAAAGAACAAAATAGACGAGCAGTGACCGAGCGTTTGCGTAGGCTGTTTGCAAAGGGATAGCCTGATTCAGTTGTTGTTGTGTTAGGATATCAATTTCTATTTCTAAGTAGGCAAAAATGGCAGCCTCAAAGGCTATTGCAAGAATAGCCTGTACGACGACGTTGCAAAATATGGCGCGCGTCCATCGCGATTCACCAAACTATTCAAGCGCTGGTGAGTAGGAGGGAAGGGTAATCCAAGCGCAGTAGACTTACAACTCGTGAAATGATCCACATTTGCTATAGATCAAGAATATATATATATATATATATTTAAAGGAGAACGGTGTATTGTAAGCTCTAAAACGGAAAAAGAAAAGAACGTAATAAATCAATCAATATAAAAATATAAAAAAAAATATTTGTGAGATTCATTTTATTCGTTTTCGAGTCACTATAGTATACCTCTTTCTCAGTAATCAAGTTTGGGAATGAAAGAACAAAGGAGAATCAGGTAAATGAAATGGCGTTGGAGTATAAAAAAAAGGGGGTTTGTGAAGAGAAAAAGAACAAAGCGGTTAAAACATGTAGTCCAAAGGGGGGAAACAAAAAGAGAGAAAGAGAGAAAGAGAGAGAGACGAAAAGGAAAAAAGTACAAAAAAAAATGGATTAAGAAAAAGCGAGGGGAGAGAAGGAGAGGGGCGTGATTTCGTATAATGGTGCACAACACCTCATCCATTTACAACTCAGTCTGTCGCTTCAGTCCACAAAACGCAATCGATGCTCATAAAAAACGAACAACTGTCCAAAATTCAACTTAGTACAGACCATTTGTGTCACCTTGGATAATAATAGCTAACCTCCTTTGCAGCATGTTCATGAATTTCCTCCACTAAATGGACAGTTTTCTTCCCATTTTTCCTATCATCATCATTCACCTTCAATTATCCTTATGATTCATCTTACTTACCAATCCACATAAGCTAATAATCGCCCTTTGCCCACTGATTGAACAGTCCGGATCTCACGTACATTATCCCAACTCTCCCTTTCTAACCAGTCTTCACTCTCATCATATGCCCACCTGTACTCGTCCTGAAGCTCATATTCAATATCGCCCGCATTCACTTTATATTTCTTGGCTAGTTCCGAGTACTTCCAACGATCATTGTTATCCTCTCGTTTTCGCTTTCTGGGCGAAGAAGCTTTCTCAGTACGTATTCGTTTCTTAAGAAACCGTGCATTCACTGGTCGCGAGGCCTGACCTGCCCAGTACTGTTCACATAGGTCAGGGCAATCCCTATATTACAGTTTAACATCCATATCCCTACACTTTCCCCTCTCTTTCCCTTCCCCTTACTCATGAATGTTTTTCGCAGGTTCTTGCGTATTATCGCTTTCATCATATCCTAGCCACTTCACTTCATAACTCACCACCTTTCCCTAGAAGATGGAGTTTGAGTATATTGACATGATAGCCACAGTAAAAAATAGAAAAAGAACCAACAAACATTACCCTGACCATCTTATGATTACGGATGGCCTCTACTTCATACTCTTGAGGTTCGCTGTGTTCATCGTCTTGATATTCGATTGCATCCTCTTCGCTCGAACTTGTTCCCTCTTCGTCGTTATACAGTGATCCCTCACTGTCGTGCAACCGGACTTTTTCGCGGATTTCCATCTCCTCCTCTTCCTCCTCACCGTCGCATTGGTTTCCTTGAGAATTTTCCATAGGTATGCTTTCTTTGCGGCTTCTGCGCGTGATGTACGTTGTTTCGCCACCTTCCCTTTCCGTTTCTGCTATATACTCTTGTTGTACCGTTATCATTTCCAATGGTTCTTTCGGCGACTCAATTTCTTCATTCATTTTACCTCCGTTTTCTTCTCCTTCACCTTCATCATACTCCTTTAAGCGTCGAGAAAGCTCCGGGATCTCAAACTCTTCGGTAAATTGTGAGTTTGTCTCTTCCTGCTCGCTACGACCTTGATCCTGTTGATCTGACTCTTCTTTTGATGACAAGAGTGAGTCAGCGATCTCATCTTTGTGGAGGATTACAATCTCCTTATCCTCTGTTTCTTCCAGAT
The DNA here is from genome assembly GCA_002749535.1 of Apophysomyces variabilis. Taxonomy (NCBI): domain Eukaryota; kingdom Fungi; phylum Mucoromycota; class Mucoromycetes; order Mucorales; family Mucoraceae; genus Apophysomyces; species Apophysomyces variabilis. Next base: position 773,154 of record MZZL01000409.1, on the reverse strand, counting down.
CTTCGTTGTTTTTGCTGTTTAGATCGCCTCTTTCTCCTTCCATAGCTTTCAAACTGTTCACATTTTCTTGTCTGTCCCTGTTTGATTCTTTGCTATCCTGCTTTGGCGTTTGTTGTTCTCTATTTTTTTGACTGAATGCTTCTGAAGCGCGCTCATCTTCGAACAAATGCTTCTCTTGACCTTCTTTCTTAGCCTCATCGTCAGAGTCATCTGTATAATAGGGCGATCCCTTTGGTTCCGTAACTAAACCGGGTAAGGTGTCCTTTTGTCGGCTCATGTTGTCTGTCGTTGTGTTGGCTGGACAGTCGATGGAAGTCAGTACGTCAGATTTCGAAGCGTTTGAAGATCCTTTAGCCAAGTTTTGCAACGTGGACGTTCCTTCGGTCATTGCTTTTTCAAAGATTAATGGGCGGAGGTCGCGTTTTCTGGCTATCGTCCACACAAAGAAAAGGAAATGGAAAATTTCGCGCTGAGAAATTAAAAAAATCATAGTGCAAACCAATTCATGCATCTTTCTGCTGAACTATGAAAAAAAAAAGTAATTAAAGAGCACTAGGCGATCTATTATGCAGTGAAAGATAAAAATGCAACTCTTGCTATAGTTGTATTGACAAGCAATCTAAACAGAATAAACACACGGTCTCTGTTGGTAACAATCAGAAATACATAACTGGTACCTAGTGGACAATTCATTACTTTCGAAAGCAATTTTGCAACCTATTAAAATCAAAGCCGTGGTCCATTGGAATCGATATAATCATATATAGCTATCTTTAATTATTAGGCTCATCTGTCCAAGAGAATGAGATAATATTGCCAATCAAAGCTGCGTCTCCTACTTATCTATTCCCGTTTGCAATTTTTCTTCTCATTACTTCTTTCACTACTTTACCCATTTAACATGATATATTTTTTGAAATAAGGTGGACATACGAGATATTATTGATCGGTAAGGATAGAACTATGACCATAGACAATGTTTATACACCCCGAATTTGCATAATTGGAATGGCTCGAGCTATATTAACGTTGCTCGAACTAACCTGGAGATGAGTAGCTTTTATGTACTCTATTTAAAGACATGCTAAGATAATCTTTCACAGAATATTATATAGACTAACTTTGCAACTATATTAGAAAAGGAGTTTCATAGAATTTTAGCAAAATAAAAGAAATGCATATTTAAGAACAATGCAGACAGGGTAGAGGACATAAAAACTTTGAAGTAAGAAGCAAAAATATAAGGCAAAACGAGATCTCAATAAGCATCTAAATCATTGAATAATAATATCTAAATCAAAGTATGCATTTTCTATATGTTACTCTCATTTTCAACCTTAAAATAAACGAGGCAATTAAAGCAATAATACCTAAATTTGAACTTAGTAGATAATTCAATAATATAGAATATCTTTCCAAAAAGATATTTACTACAAAAGTGACATATCTTGTGTGGTATACGTCGCTGTCGTAGTGTGACTTCCTAGTACTTGTGTTCCATGAACAGGATGATCAGAATTAACGTGTTTCCATTTACAGTGAACTTCTCTAGTTTGGAACACTGACTGCACCTCTTTTCTAAATCAGAGATCTATCACCGAGTATGAAGACAAGGTGACACTGCTCTACCGCAGTTCTTACACTCAGCTAATCATACACCTATCGCCGAGAAGAACGTCCACTAATTACAAATCCCGCATAAAATCAAATAATTATAAATAGGCAGACAAGTTGAATAAAATAAAGATATCCAACAGTCTTAAAGGATTCTATCCATCCCTTTTTCTATCTACATATAACACATCTTGCATATAAGCTATTCTTGTGAAAAATATGTTTCAGGTTCCTATAAGCTTTGCTTTAATTCAGGCTCCAATCTTTTTCTACTTGGTTTACACAGGATCTTCATAAATCTGACAGGGTGACACTTTAAACCTTATTTCAAAGTGTTTCTTTGTTACGATCCTGGTTTCTTATTCTTGACTAAATTTAATCATGTCTTCTTATACTTCAAAAGCCTACAAGCCTTGTCCTGTATAAACGTGTTGTAAAATGAAGTATAAGCTAACATTCTCTGAGATCCAACTTATAGAGACAAAGAAAGCAACATATGACTGACAACATGTGATTTAGCGTCTCCTATTTTTTTAAAAAAAAATTCTGAGAACAATGAATTAAAGGAAGCAGTCATGTCAAACAGACATATACACTTCTTTGCACTTTAATCGAGCTTTTCATACTGTACAAAAAATTATTTTAACTATTTTACACTATCTTTTCTCACTGTAAGTTCATCTTGATCGCATGGGTTAACTCGTTACTAACAGTCGTACTGTTAATAATATACACTTCTACAGAATCTACCATTCTTTTTATATTTGTTTTATACCAGTAGGTATCACAGTTAAAGACTACATGTGTCGTATGGATACTGATAGCCTGGCTAGAAAGAGCGCAGAAACATCTTATCCAGAACAAAGAGCAGTTGTAAGTATCGCACATTTACTTTGTATATCATAAAAGTTACATTTGAATTCTTTGTAGCACCATGGGTTTAAAAGAACTTTATGCGTATCTGCACCAGGAAGCAGACACGACCACGATAAAACCTATTCGACCATCTGCGGCAACAACAGGTCGAGATCCTCTACATCAACTTTTGCTGCGCTTTTTTCTGGCTCCTTCAAGACTTTGCGTTGGATTTTCTGAACGCAAAAGGAGATTGAAGACAATCAGAACAGCAGCAAGACCAGTATACTGAGGCCGCCAGACGTCTCGTAGAGCATACGATGAATGAACTTGACGCGTTCACTGATGGAAGCGAAGTCTCAAAGATATGTCTAAGCTTTGATGGGGATCGATTATCAGCCAAGAGTGCCACCCACGCCGCAAGACAAGCCAAGAAAGACCTGGCTTTCATGAATGCACGAAGACAAAGACAAGAGGCCCGTGACCCATATATTGTAGCGAGGGAGCGTTTCCGTTGTAAATACGCCGGATCAGTGGCTCAGCTTTGCTCGAGCTTTCCAAGGCGCCATCATTCACGAGCTGAATGCAAGACAAGACAGGCGGCCTTACTATCGCAATTTCGCCTAGAGCAAGGCAGTGTATTCATCCACGAGGCTTGACTGGAAAACGATGGTCGAGAGAAAGTGCTGCGTGTAGTTCAGTGTGCGAACTTTTTTTTGTTTCGATTCAATTTATTAGAGGGCGAGACAGAACCTCTAAAAAGAAAAAAAATATAACTGGATCTAATCATGTTGGTAAGGAAAAACACCAGTGTGCGAATTGTGCCGGTACGTTCTAGCGCGATGGTAATGCAGCAAACAATCAGGCCAGTATTGCTATTGTTGAACCATCCAGGTTTCGCCGACCTATCAGGCGACGAGAAGAAAAAAGATCGGAATCCACGCCAGCTCCAGTAAGGCGATCTGAAAGGCTGCAAACAAAGACGCAGAACAGGATCCATGAGTCAAGTGGATAGGGCTTTTACACTCGATACTTGGTAAGTGTCGTTGGATAATATTGTATTTATCTTCTATTACAAACCAATTAAAATTTATATATGCATTTTGCATTCGCTTGGTGGGAAGACGGGTATGACGTAGTTCAGTTTTCTGATAGCTATGTAAAATTGGTCAGTTAAACTCTTATAACACGACAATTAATATGACTTGTTGGTGTGAAGCTCAGTTTTCAAAATGCGTCAAGTGAATTTGCAAGATGCGACTTTAATTTATGCAGATACAGTATATATCCATCTTAAGACACTAGAGTGGGGAGTGTATGGACCTGGACGTTGTACATAATGTCGTCTTCACTGCGAGACTTTCTTCAATAGTTTCTGACGCTCTTCAAACCGACGGATGCGACCTAGAAGAGAACGACCGCGTTTAAAGTCGGTATAATCTCTGATGACACGCGATTGAGGGCCCACGGATGGCTGCATGATGAATTTCCAATGAACCATGATCCAGGACGTATGATAAGCCAACGAATCATAGTACTCATTGGCCAATTTTCGGAGCAAAGGCAACTTTGACCAAGGGATCTGTGAACAGCACTGTAAGAAAAAAAAGACATAGCTGCATGATCTGTTTACCTTTTGGAAGTCGTGATGTTCATTATGATAACCGATATTCATAAATGGTACATTGAGTGACCCATAATATGAGTAGGTTTCTTGTCCATCTTCGAAGGTATAATGTTCTTGTATGAAATGGGCGGCGCCTGGATGCAGTGAATAGCCAAACCACAACGACAGGAACAAATAGCCTAAGCCCCGCCATCCGCAGACCTTCTGAATCATAGCGTCGGTACAAATCGTAAAGGCGACGTTGATCAACTCCCATTTTGATGGTGTAAGGTTGCGCTCCTTCTGTAATACCATACCACGAACGACGTACATCACTGGGTAGATGAAAATCCACAGTAGCTTATGCAGTGCATTGCCCTTGATCAGGTTCTTTTCCCAATCGAGCGGTAGGTCAGGATCCATGCCTTCGACCCCTTGCCAGGTATGATGTTCGATATGGTATCGGCGAAACGACTGTGCAATTGGCACAGGCAAACAGATATTGGCTAGTAAACCAACATATCTATTCAGGCTTTTGGTTTGTGTTACTAAGCAATGACACGCTTCGTGAATAATGACCCCAATGATGCCTGTCATGGTTGCACCAACAAAGTAAGCTGTAGCCAGAAACACAAGAAGCGGTGGCTGCCACACGCGCCCGAAATAATAGGCGAGACCCAGCTGTAGGACATTGATAGCTATTGCAATATAAAGTGTACGTATATCAGTGCCATAGAGTTTTTCTACTTCGGGATGTTCACGAAGAATCGTATGTTTTCGTTTCAAATGAGGCTCGTCCATGTCTTCACGGGCAAAGTCATCGTGTATGCCAGGAATGGAACGTTTCCAGTGACCGAGATACAGAGGAGCTCTGTAATCCGGATGAACCTTGTCCTCCAAAGGTAAATCAGCGTCTTTGTGTTCTGGCACGACAAAAGGTGGCATCTTGGGGTTCAAAGGGACAGAGCCTAATTTTTTCGCGTCAGAAAAAATAGTCAGGCCCTAAATGTGGATCTGGCTGTCGTTCCCGCATCGACACACTTGCTTTTCTGCTATGCCCCTAATTCTTATCACGTGTTATAAGAATGGTCTGATAAAAATATTCTATAAAAGATCATCTTAAGATAAAGAATAACTACCTTCGAAAGCAACCCACGGTCTACTATTATCCTTGTTCCCGAATGTTTGTTGTCTAAAGTCAAACAGGACAAACGATGTTTAAAGAATCAATGGGCTATCCACAAATATCTTTTATTATTAATAAAATTTGCATGTAACAAGCTTAAACAAACAGAAAAGCATCGATATGTAAATTAAGTTTACCAGGGCACATGCATAAACTGAAAGCAAGTTGCGTTGATAGGAGACCTTGGCAGATGAGGGAGGCTTGGAAAAAAGGAAAGCCTTTGCTTCTGTCGATGGAATACCTGATATTTTACGCTGCTCTATAACAAATTTTAAGCCCAGGAAAAGAGCAAGTTTATGCTAAAAACAGAATAGAGACGTTGGTGAGTCAGTGATTAATAAAGATAGATGGCTAACTTTACAATATCACGCCGTTTTGGATGTTCCGGTTTCCAGACAATCTTCTTCTTTCAAACCTTAAGCTTTGAATTATCAAATGGTCCAATGAGTACTAGAGTTCAGAGACCTAAAGTGCGCAGCTGCACACAGATCGATACGTTCAGCTCGTCTTATAATCCTACAAGTCGGCGTTTCTGTGAAATGGACGACATTGGTTGGTAAACTCTATCAAAAGCGTTATGTGGGTTCCTATTTCTTTTATACGTATGTGTCAACGTTCTTCCCGGTCTTCTATCTTTTTATCTTATTTATTACCTTCTTGTACTTCTTCTTGCCCGTTCCACTTTCAGGGTTCTTGTAGGATTCCGCCTTACAGAGCGCTTAAATCTGAACCAGAAGCATTTACTGTGTTTTTCCCATTTGTCTGCGTGTTTCTATTTTTTATTTGCGGACTGGGATTCAAGTTTTTGCGGAATCCAAAAAATAATTTTTGCATGATTGGATGAAAATATTTGCGGTCAGACTACCCTTCTTTGCGCACAGTCGTGTCATTGCATTATCTATGACAAGATACTAAGCGTTCATTCCGTGGCAATCCAATCTTTTGTGATTGCCTAATAGACAAAGTTTAAGATATAATAGAAGAAAAGGAGGACATAACTACATTCAGGGAAAATAAAAGTGGAATGTAAGGCAATGTAAGGCGATACAATTGAGCAGAACTGCCACTGGGTAGATTGCCCTGACAGCTTCTGATGCCATAACTGACAGAAACGGATATGATAGCATCAAGGACATATAGAAACAAACGAAGAGGGTATATTTCCTCTACATATGTTCCATTACAGGTGTTCCATTCTGTCCCAGACTTCCTGTCAGACTGAGTCCATCTACTCTTGGGACACTTGTTGTCTTATCTCTGAATTGTTGTCATCCATAAGACATCCATTGATTTTCTTATCCATGGCTGTGATTTTTGGTTTCAGTAATCACGTACTTTTTAAAAGCGAAGGGACAACACCTTTTCAATTCTTTGGCTCTGTTATCCAAAACATCCCCGGTATGTACTTCGCATTGATTATATGTACAGAATGACTGATGTCCCTCTTCTGTAGCCTCTAGCCTGCATGACCTCTGTCCCGAACCAACCTTGGTTGTGTGAGTAAGCTCCCTGCACTCCACTAGGTAAGTGGAAAAGAAATGTTGTCTGTTTATGCACAGTGTTATTCATGATCTCCTGCTTCCAAGTCCTCGCCAGGTGTTGCATCGCTTCAAGTCCTCTGCAGTGCGTTACACTCTAACCGGCCACTCATGGAAGCCGTGTCTCTCTCTCGCCGCCTCCACCGACACAGGTGCGGGGCCGGCCCCTACCTTTGGGTAGGATTACCTTTCGAGGGTAAGTAAAAAAAAAAAAAAAAAGATGTCAAGCTATCCTTCCATTTACTAACCATGAACATTCTTTTACGCTGCTCGAATGAATTTTGTGTCCACGGAAGGACCAAGTTAAGGTAAGTAAAATATATTTGCCGCATAATCCATTTACTAATGACGTATATTTAAATCCCTTTTAGCGCAAACTTGATCCTTGCATGGACGCAAAATTTATTTGGAGTAGCGTAAAAAATTGTTCAATAAACAGTATCTAAACGCACCACCCAGCACAAGTCATCGCCAAAACCATTCTTCTTTTAAGACGCTTGAAAGCAGAAAACGAATGTGTACGTGAGAATAGATCACCATTAATTTGTGACCGCTCTCAGCGGCACATAATAAACTTCATTCTACACATAAAATAAAAAGTATCTAAACGCACCACATGTCGGAAAGTTTCTAGAAAAAAAAAGACATAAATCTTGTTTTGGGTGTGTTACAAGTAGTAGACTTATAGAGATTGCAACTTTTATGAGTTGTAGTGAGGAGGCCTGCGTCCGAAAAGCACAAACATCCTTACATCCACGGGTAGGACGGAGCGCTGGTGCGGAATTCCTCTCCTTTTCATGTTCAATCACCGTCACATATTCATTTGAGAGCAAATTGAGCTTTTGCTTCAGCTTGAACGTAGAGGAACTAATGGATGACAACACTTTATCCGAAAACGAGGTTCTCTCACTCATCATAGGGTAATTTTCACTTCGCATTGTTCATACCTGACACTCTGTAGCCAACTTATTGCTTATGGATATTCCGCTGTCGCGCAAACGGTAGCAGACGCGACTGGCGCGGCTGCCGATATGGTACCCAGTTCCAGACTATCAGAATTGCTACACCAAGCCAAATATCGAGGTGAATCTCTGAAAATCAAAGAATATATGGAAACTGATCCAATTCTTTCAGTTGATCAGGATGAATCCGACGACGCTGAATCAGCCAACAAGGATTTCGATCGGGATTCTATGCAGGAGGATGTGGACATTACGAGATCTGGGTTCGATATGGAAGCAGGAATGACAGCACGTATGTAATTCTTAGTGCAATTGAGCGATTTTTATTCATTACAGTAGCCCCGAAACCGACACCTGAATACACCCAGTTATACTACACACAGCATAAAGGCCCTTGCCGAACGGCCATTTTCAGCGCCGATGGTCGTTTTGCAGCAACAGGATCGCACGACTGGTCCTTGAAATTGTTGGATGTCCATAAAATGAAAAATCGTACAGGAGAATCAGGGGATAAACCTGTGATACGAACACTTTACGACCATACCGCGCCAGTCAACGATCTTAGTTTTCATCCTAATGGACTAGTGTTAGCAAGTTGTTCGGATGACCAGAGTATTAAGCTCTTCGATCTCTCCAAACTAGGTGTTAAGCGTGCATTCAGATACTTACAGGTAGAGTACGAAGTCTGTCTTGCACTGACCCAAGCTCGAAACTCATCCATCTCCCTAAGGATACCCAACCTGTGAACAGCATCTGTTTCCATCCTTCCGGTGACTACATCTTGGCTGGTATGAAACGACCAATTTCTTAACCCTAATTGAATAATACGTAAATTAGGTACGCAGGATCCTGCGATACGAGTGTATGATGTAAAGACGCTATTGTGCTATACAAACTCGAATACGACAGAGATGCACCGCGGTCCGATCACACAGATCCGATATTCTCATACAGGCCGGCTATTCGCTAGTGCATCGGCAGATGGCAATGTACGAATCTGGGATAGTGTATCCAGTCGGTGTGTCAAACTGTTAGAAAAAGTACACAGCGGTGCGGCTGTGTCAAGCGTACGAATGACAAGAGATGAAAAATACGTTTTGACGTCTGGTCTGGACTCTGTCGTTCGATTATGGGATATCTCCAGTGGAAAACAAGTGATGGAATACGTCGGTCATGAACAACGTACCCAGCTACTACAAGTAAGATCAATGGCTATATAAACGAACCGGTGCTCATCATCTCCACAGCCAACGTTCAGCTATAACGAAGATTATGTACTTATTGGTGATGAAGCATCAACCGATGTGATATGTTGGGATACGCAAACGGGTGTACTTCTCAAGAAGATTTCAGGTACGATAAGGAATTTGGTACGGATGGCATTGTTCATCTTTTTTGTAGGGCAAAACAACCTCGTGCGATGTGTTGCTGCTTCGCCTGTTGATAATGGTATATTAACATGCAGGTAAAGCGACCATCACCCTTGTCCACTATGTATCATAACCAAAACTTTTATTTTGTAGTGACGACTACCGCGCGAGGTATTTCGACACTCGTGCGATGGAAGCTTAGGGTTGGACATACATACACACTTCATATTAGGGGAATATACAACACTTTAAAATTTTACTACCATCATTTGAGCGACAATCTGATAGACAGAATACGTAACAACGGATTGACTGTAGACGTCTGGCCCATCAATGTTTTATTCAGAACTCAGAATATGCTTCGGTCACATAAACCAACAGGGGCATGTAATTCTGTTTTGCACTGAAAGGTAACAAACCCCATTGGATTCCCTGAATCTCATAGGGTGCCATTCACCCCGCCAGTGCAGACATGCTCAATTTCATGTTTAAAGCAATATCCATAATGAGCATTTAATTTAGTATTGCCACCATGGGAGCTTATTTCAAGCCCTGCCTAACTGTAGTAACTGGCTTCTCCCTATTTTCCCTTAATGCTACTGACTGTAAGACTTTTTAATCACACCGTAACTATTGGGAATCTTTTTTATTAGTTAGGCGTATTCTGACACAATGAGAATGAGAAATGCTAATGCAGTGATGCGTCTGGTTTCAATCTTCGGCAATTAGATATGACTGGACTTCTCTACGGAAGCGCCATAGATTTCTTTGGTTGGGGACCACATGTGTTCAGTAGCATATTGAACCAACTGTTCATGAGAGAGGGATTGGATGTCTTCTGCTTTCGCCAGTCCTTCCTTCAGAGCCTCTTCACATACAGAAGCAGCAACAATGGCAGATACTTGGCGAATACGAGTCAGTGATGGATATAACCAGCCCTTGGCTTTTTCCTCCTCTGTAAGTGAATCCGCCAGGGCCGTGGCAGCTCTATAGATCATACCGTCTGACACCTCGGTAGGTTTGGCAAGCACGGCTCCAAGTCCAAGTCCAGGGAAGACATACATGTTATTTCCTTGGCCAGGAATCTTCACCTCACCCGTTGCGGTAGTGTAAGAGGGAAATGCTGTGCCAGAGGCAAAAATCACTCGGTCTCCGGTTGCCTTCATGGCCTGCTCAAAGTTACATTCGGCCTGGGTGGCTGGATTGGACAATGGGAACACGATAGGTTGGGCGTTGATTTGGCCGAGACGTGAAAGAACTTCAGAACTAAATGCTCCGGGAGTCGATGAAAGACCGATTAAACTGAACATTGGTTATAAAAAGTCATGGTTCAGTATCTTTCATACTGGATATGGAGCCACAGTGATTCCAACTTACGCAGTAGGTCTGATATATTCGACGATATCCAGAAGATCCTTGTACTGCTGACCATCGTTGTCGTCTCGTGCGTAATAGACCTTGTGTTGAGCAAGTCGGTCGCCACGATCCAGCGTCACAAGACCCTACAGGCGTAGTGCGCGTTAATCCTTCATGGTAAGGACAGTAATAGGTGAGATGCAATTTACCTTGCTGTCAACAATCCAGAACAGTTTCTTGGCATCCTCTTCCGTCATTCCGTGCTCTGTTTGGAAATATTGTTGGATTTGGCGTGCCACCCCAATCGCTGCGGATCCAGCACCATAAAATAAGATGCGATGATGACATGGTTCCACTTGCGATTCCGCCTGAGCACGTCGGATAGCATTGATAACACCTGACAAGATAACGGCACCCGTTCCCTGGATGTCATCGTTGAAACACAAGATCTTGTGCTGGTACTTTTCGAGAAGGCCAAAGGCATGATCCGACTGCCAGTCTTCGAATTGGATCAATAAATCAGGATAAACCTCGTGGAGTGCAGACAATACAGAATCGACGACAGCATAGAACTATTCACCAGAGTTAAGTTTAAAAAGATAAAAAGAAAGGCTCTATAGCATTTGTGTATATGAAACCTACCTCGTCGTCTGCTGGACGCGTGTGGCGCAATCCAAGGTAGAATTCATCTTCAAGCAACTTTTGATTGTTGGTTCCCAGGTCCAGAATGATAGGAAGTGTTTTTCTAGGATCGATACCTGCACCGGCCACGTATAGCTGAAGTTTTCCAATGGGAATACCCATACCGTTGACACCCAGGTCACCTAGACCCAGGATACGCGATCCGTCGGAGATCACGGCGATCTGTGGGGAGAAGGGCTCGGTGGGAAACGGGCGGTATTGTCGGATTACATCAGCAAGGCGGGGCATGTCAGTCTTGCTCAGATACAATCCATCAGGCACACCTGGAGGAGCCAAGAAGGGATAGATGTTGCTGTATTCCAAACATGCCGATCCGACAGTGGGGGTATAGATCAATGGCAACATTTCCTCCAGTTCTTCCAGGATGATCTGATAAAATAATCGAACATTGGTTGTGCGCAGCTGAGCTAAAAAGATGTATTTCTCAAGCATGGAAGGTTTGGAACGCAGCAAGCGCAAAGCACGTCGTTTTTGTGTTTCCAAAGTCTCGACCTTGGATGGGACAAGGCCAGTTAAACCAAGTAAATCGCGTTTCGCATGCGTAGTGGCAGTACCTATCGAAAAGGAAAGCTTGCCTGCTTAGTCTCCTAGAAACAAAAACCTCTAAATTTGGAGTGACCTATGGATACCTTCATTATCATAGCCAGAGTGGGCGATAAGAGGGTTGCTTTGGTGAGAAGGTGTCATGGTGAAAAAAAAGATGAAAAATGAAAAGCAAAACAGATGAAATGACTTGACACCAAGCATGAAAACTCTCAAGGGCCTATATAAACAAAATTTTTGGCTTACCGAGGTAAGATTGCCGGAAATGATAGCAAGGCATGATGATTGGGTATGGTTCTGAATCACATAATGCCTGAACTACAAGGCGTCCTTTTCGGCCGATTTCGGCTTTGATGAACCGGGATGAGTTAAAGATCCGATGAAGACGCAATATAGAAATGCAACGTGTTCTTCTACCTGGTCCGCACAAACCTCACCCCACATCTTGGGCGGAGGCAACGGGAAAAGAAAGAGATCGTTAGACGATTTTGGGGTCTGGGTTGTCGGCGTACCAAAAAAAAAGACTGCTGGGACAACCTCACCATGGCTGCCAATGCCGACGCTGGTTGGATATCGTTTGGATCCGAATTGATCTCATCCATAGTGAAATCTCCTTGGAATTCCCCTATTTGATTCTTGCGGCATGACCTTAACAAGGTTTGTGGCACCGAAGAACAAGGGCCAACATTTACTTCAAAAGGGAAAGGGAACCCTTACCCGAGAAAGAAACTTTTCCGTACCGCGGGAAGAGATTGTTTCGAAGCAGAATATTTTTTGTGTGGGGCAAAAGTCTCACGATGTTTAGAACTCATACCAGCTAAAATCATCGTTACATCCGCACCAGGTGGATCAATCTCAAAGGTCGAGCGTATATAGAAAGACAAAAAATATAACGGTAGAAACTGATATGTTGTCAACGACTGCTGTCGTATCGTTTGACAGCGCTGATACCGTCTCCTTTAGAAAAGAAATCATTATGGAAACAGCTCAAGGTAGGGATGTGAAAAAAGGTCCCGGTTAATTAAAGACCTATTTCGATGTCAATATCTCCGACAGTCAAAGAGACTGGACATTATTAGGAAGTCGATCTATAAGGAAGAAAGCACAGCTTCGATTCTTTATCAAGCTTCATCAGATATAGAACATGTTGACTTGTGATAGTCGATCTTTAAATTATCTGTCTCTGAACACGCGCTACACACAAGACTCGTTTTTCTTTTTCGTTCATCGGAATGAATATTGTCATAGGTTAAGGCAGGCATCCCGAAATATTTTGAAACAAAGCTTTGGCTATGATTAGTCAGACATTGAACCTTAAATGGAAGGGTCTTTATTCAGAAGGATCGTCATCTGTTTCGAAGACAGGAAAATAAATGCAGTACAACCCTAATGCAGTGGCGATAGAATGGTTGTTTCAAAGGGCATGATGCTGCACGACGCACATATATCAAGATACGAACCATGAGTGTTGACAGTTGGAAGCGTTTATGTCTGCGATCAACCAAAGCCAAAAATAGATGCACTGATTCCAACGAGCTATGTCGCAGCCAATCAAAATTGATGTGGCTGGACCATCGAAATTGAAGTCGCAGGCCAAGCAAGAATCAGTATCGCGTTTTCGTGTCATAAAAAGAGAGTAACCCATGATGTTAATAGCGTTAACATCGTAATTGTCAGTATTGATGATGTATGCGAGATCACACAGAGTTGATTGACGAACATAGAATAGATAATTATGCTTCAAATGAAAAGGGGAATATATATGAAATGAATGTGAGAGGACTGTACTTATAGGAGGGAGATATAGCTATGACCTTATAATGGGAGATAACTATGCTTATAGGAAGGGGAGGTAGCTATGTTTTAAAGGACATAGTGCAGATCCGTTCTTTGTTTTTACTGTCGTCAATAAGGGTGTGGATGTTCGAATGGGTCTGACGAGTTCTCTGTGTATATTCAGCAAGGCTGGACGCAGGGCAAGGTTGAGACAAAGATCTCAGGAAACTTCAGGCGATTGGATCCGTGGCTTCATGTTTTTCATAAATATAAGAGTAGACAAGTCGTGCATTGATCAAGGAAATGACAATCTTACAATTTCAGCAAGGAAAAGATGCCGTCGTGGCGCAGCCGCATCATATAAAAGATGATCGCGAAACCACTTATTTGGAAGAAATGCAACCAGTCGAACGATATCGATCGATTGCTTCTTTTGGAAACACTGCCAATCGCAGTAAGTCATGGCACAAACCCTGGGCGTCAGGTTTCGCTAGAAATTGCAAGATTGTCATTCCCTCAAATCATTGCACGACTTGTCCGCCTGCGACTTTTATTTCGATTGTCCAGCCACATCAATTTTGATTGGCTGCGACATAGCTCGTTGGAATCCCGGTATGTCTTTTCTTTTTGCCAGCGCTGGTAATCTTTCCTCGTTTCGAGAATGCTGTTCAACTGATGGTATTATCCATACCGCTCTTAGTTAGATATATCTGGGGAAAATTAATAGAAACCTCGATAGAGAACCAACAAACATTTACTTATCGACAAACTTTCTGCGACGCGCTTTGAGCAATGGCACACTAGAGAGCAAGTTAGCAATTACCCGATAATGCCGAGGGAAAGGTACACTACATCAATTCTTCAATCATGTATTTGTGTCCATTTTCCGAGGGACAATCTTCATTTCTTAGTTAATCCATGTTGAGTAATACATGGCTACCACATGTGGAACGTTAGCAAACAAGGTTGCTTAGTAAACCAGCGATTTCGGATGATTTCGTTTTCTTTTTGCCAATCGACCATTTTACATCATAAATTTATGTTCAACCAAAGAAAAAAAGAGCACGTTTATAAAAAAGAAAGCGAATGTTTCTGAAGTTTATCGATCCAATAATGCGGGAAGTTTATAAGCAAATTATGGCGCCATGCGGCCGTTAACTAAATTGAACATGGAAAGGGGGGGTATGCTGTTTCAATCCACTTCATCCATCGGATTTGGCTGGACTTGTTCGGAGGAGCCTCTTCTAAACCGACTACTACTACCATAAACATAGATTGTACCAATGGTATGACCGAAAGGACATTGCTGCATTACGTCTTCTCTTGCATCTAAACCAGGCTCTGAAGCATGAACACCGGACTCATCATTCGATTCAAACTGCGATTCGTCATCTGTATCACCACCTTCCGGCGCTTGATCTTCCTCCGATGGCACAGCAGAACGACTTTTAAAACAGAAAAAGAACAAAACATATCAACGGACACAAGTCTGGTCTTGCCGCAGCCTACCAAATGGGACATGTGTTACTCACGCCGAGCCATTTTCTGATGCATGGCCCGTGATATTCATGTTTGCATGGCATCCGTATCAACTCGGACATAACACCGAAAGTATCTTGACATATAGTACATTCTTCACGTTCAGCTTAAGAGCTTACAAGTCAGAAAGCTTAATGGATGTTCATAAAACGCTTATACCTGGATCACCTTCCTGCAAGAAGCGTTTGTCTAATCTATCAACGGCTGCGGACGAAGCAGGTGTTGTATGAGTTCCTTGGCTGCCAAAAGCATCGACAAACCATGCTCTCCTCTCATGCGTTTGGTCAAGAAGTCTACGGATGTTTTAGCTTTTCTTTTGCGTTTTCCAGTCAAGCTCGTTTTGTTTTCTTACAGTGAAAGCCGGTGCAAATTATCATGCAGGCGTCTCACAAAGGTGGACTGCATTAGAATGTACGATTCATGGCGTCGCCGTCGTAAGCGATATACTGCGGTGGCAAATCTTTCATCGTCTGGGTCGTCAAACAGTCTTGAACGATAGGCCGCACTTGAAGATCTCACATTGTCTTCATCGTCCGATTCAATGGTTAAGCTTGTTTCCCCATCAGTTATGCCTTGCTCATATTCTCCCTCGTCTTCTTCTTCGTCTTGTATTTCTTCGCTGTCGTCTTCCTGATCTGTCACCCAGTTTGATTCAGAGTCATCGTCATAAGAATCTCCATCCGATTCTTCTTCGGTTATCCAGTCGCTGTCGCTATCACCGTCTTCTTCTAGCAATGTATTGGTATCAGCACTGTCATGGTCTTCACTAGAGCTGTTTGAGATCTCCTCCAGGCTCTGAGACAGGTCGGCTAATCTGGCATAAAACGTCTCGATATGTTCTGCAGCCTCAGAGAGAGATATCAGGTCGCTGTTCATGGCGGATTCGACCTAGGCGATGAGTTAGGAATAAACATTTTAACTAATTGGTCATCTTTTTTTGGTGAGAGAATGCGTAGCTCTTGCCTCTTCGAAACGTTATGACAAGCTTTGGGTACATAGTAGGAACACCACCCGAAAAAGGGATCGCACCAGTTTAAGACACGTGATACTAAAGTAGACAGCATTTTTGTGCCTCAGTCATGAAATTGCACTCTTTTTGTTTTCTTTTTACATATTACTGGTTTATTCAAAAGTTTTTGTCAAAAACTCTTTGAAGATTCTGCCCAAAATTGTTTGAAGATATGGTGATAAAAGTTATAAAGAACTTGCCAGTAATTGTTGGTGAGTATCTTCCTGTTAAAATGTGATAGAAGGCTTACCGACGGCATCATCTATTAACGATAAATATTAGTTAAAATCCTAACTGGAGACATTGCCTAATACACTTACCGTAAAAATCTAAACTTTCCCGAGGGGAAGACCCGCGTTCGATTCGGGGATGTTGTTAGGGGCCGGGAGACGAGAGAACCGTTGTGGTCGTCCTTCCCCAACCCAGATGGACAGCGCGATCGAGAAAATGATTTTGCAAGCATTAATATCTCTCTGCCATAACACTCCACAGTGTTTACAAACTAGTATGCCATGGCGAGAGATACCGTCTGGAGTCGTAATCTTCTTCATATCTTTCTTGTTGCAATTGTTGCACATTTATAAGCGCTTCATATTAATCGATGATTCGTTTGTTCCATCTATGTACCATACCTGTTATGTAAGGTACTCATCTATCTTGACAGCAAGCAGCTCTCCTCTTCGTTCCCTTCGCCTGATGTGCTTCCATAACTTTCCAACTACCCCACTCTGGTGACCCTTTAGTTTCACAGTATCTTTGCCAAACATCCCATCGCCGAATATAATGAATAGCATCTTTTCCGACTCTTGATAGCCTGCTCCCTTCCATTTTCGAAAACCTTTGTTTCTGCACAATGTCGATCTCACCGCAGACTCTGGTGGACACGCTCTCCTATTGAGTTACTTAGTAATAAGTTTATACTTGATTTAGATACTCAGTTGCATCCCGGTTTGCTTGTCTTTTCTTCTTTCCTTTTTTCCTATTTTCGCGACGTAGCTTGCGATTCCATTTTGTGTGATTATGGCGATTTCTGTTGTACTTTTTCTCTCCATTGATCAGGATGTTGACCATTTCCTCTGAAGCGCGCTGATGGCCCTGGAAATTCGGAAATCGCCCCTCTGCTTTCGTCTGACCATAGAACGTAAATAGGGCATTCATATGTTGAAAGGTGCAACGGACATAGCTATCATATATCTCTCGACTCTGTGTTTTGCCAGTCTCTAAATCCGTCTTAATGGCTTCAATACCTGCTTCTTTCTTTTCCGCCTGAATTATTCTTTGACGCAAGGGGGAGGCAGTGTACGTATAGTACTCCCTTGTACTGCATCTGCGAATTTCATGTGGACTGTTGCCGCACCCATATGCGGCCATAAACACTTGCGATCGGCCGGGGTCCACTGCACACGGTTGGAAATAATCAGTTATCTCCTCTTCTGTAAAATCGGTGACAGTGAGCTCTGCGTTCACCGTAGCTCTTTCTTTCTTTCCCGATTTTCTGGCAAACTGGAGGTCAACTGCGAACCCGTCAGAGAGAATTTGATTAGTGAAGATAACGCCACGATCCACCGACAAGTTTTTCAATTCTTCAAAGCTAAGCATCCTTCAGTTAGAATTCTTTCTATCGACAACTTTTCTCTATCTTACCTTCTGTATCCTAGTGGTAAAGTCAAAGACGGTATGAAATAAGACAGTGTTTTGCTCAAAACCCCCTTCAGATGTGAATTCTGTTAAGCATGGTAATGCTTTTGCATTGATTGTCGCAAATCGCTACTTTGTAGACGGCATGAATGATAGGCTGAATCGCCGGGGGAGTTTCTCATCATCAGAACCTTTGCTGTTCTTATATTCTTCGTCATAGGTACTCAAGGTATGACGTAGCGCCGGTACAAACCTCCCTGGGAAAGCGGACATGGTCTCTGCCGTTGCAGGGACGGGGATGACACTGGATAACTCCTCACAGATAGAATTAACTGCGCTGTTTATACCCGTGGAGACCAAGGGAACTGCATCAGGCCATAGGGGATCTCCGCGACAGATGCGTTCGTAGACATACTCCCTAGCGAGATCTTTTATATGACCATTAGGAAGTTCCTAGAAAAAGCAAGAACGAAGTTGGTTATGATCTCTCTATTGATTAGAAAGATATTTACCGGTACTGCTGCTTTCAACTTGAGGATTGAGTACTGCACCACTCGGTTCTCAAAAGTTTCGACAATGTTATTGATGTAACATGTTGCCAAAGTCTTGCAGGCCGCCGATAAGGCATCGCTGTAGCCAGAAAAGCCCTGTGGAGAGAAGATTACGGAAGGATATGCCGCACGAAATTGTGCCCAATAACCTAGTAGATCGGATGGCATGTTGGAGTTTTTGTTCGAGACCTTCTTATCGAGGACTAATTGAGGACTAATTGACATACGGAATACCAGAAAGATTGTGTGTAAACGTATGCAATAATTTCCTGATCGGCGTTCGAGATAATGTAACCATTCACGAAGATTTGAGCTCGGAAGACTACTTCGCGCAAAAACCCGCACAGATTCGTAAGTTTCCTTTTGAGTTCCTCACGGTACTCTGGACGGATGATAGAATCAAGCGGTAGCTTTCTTTGTATCTTTCATAATCATAATCTTTTCCAAGTCCTTCATTGACTTTTTCGTTTATAGTTTTTCCATGACCCGTGCAAGACCTGTTTCTTGCAGAAGCATGGTCAGTCAAACCGCAGGCTGGACGTGGCCTGGATGGGACATTTTTGTTCCTTGTCTGTTCAACCTTCGAAACCCTGCCGCTTTTTTTTTGCCTAGAATGCTCGGCTTCTTCCTCAGCTGTCAATTTTCTTTTCTTTTTTTCCAACTATAAAATGAGAGCGAGCAAAGTTCTGGTAATGCATTGATGTATTTTGTCTTGATTTCTGCCGTGATTCTTGTTTTGAGGACAAGCTTTGTATCACTTGTTTGGATGCCCTTCTTCAGAGCAGTCTTTGCAAATCACTGAGGAAATTGATTGTTTGTTAATACCTGTTCTGAACTGCATATTCCAAATTACAGACCAGTTTTTCTTCTCTCAGCCTATTGTGCCTGTTCAGCTAGTTTTACTGTTTTCTTATTGAAGATCAAAATCATAATAGCGTCAATATAGCCGCCGACACTTGCAAGAAATGCTTGTGTTAGTTCAGTATAGTCAAAGGGCATTTGAAAAAAAGGTAACAAGACGAGGTGAAGAGGGTAAGAGAAAGAGGAAGGAAGACAACACTCGAAAAAGAACTGATCAATAAGCGGTGATTGAAACTGGAATGGCGCGACAACACGTTATTTAATGCAAAACGATTGTTGTCCTTTTGCGTTTAGCACAAAATTACATCATATTTTTATCCACTCATACCACGGGAAGACAGATCATGAGGAAGTCTTAGAACGGGGAACCCTGAGGAAACCCTTTAATAAGCTTAAGCGCCTTTTCACCTTTCTTCTGGCTGTGTACCAACCAGGTTTTGCATTTGACAACATTTTGTTCCGCACCCAGTTCCAAGGTACCTAATAATCTGGACCCTACAGGTTAGCCAAACTTCATCCCTTGTACAAATAATGAAAGTGTATCCAAGCAAGACGATGCAGAAAACAACAAAACTAAAGAAAGAGAGAAAGAAGATGTGGTGTGCACTGCCTGTTGCCGACAGCACTTGTTCTAGAATATAAAAAATTGACTATATAAAGAGAACGACTTGATTGTTTTGTTGGGTTACTGTCGAGAAGGTTCCATTTGCTTGATTTAGGAGCATGTGCCAGTAGTATATGCGATAAGAACGAATTCAGCTAGACCTGAGTTAATAATGACGTACCATTATGAACTCTTCTTTTCGGTAAAGGGTTCTTGATACTATACTATATGGACCTTACCGCTGCAGTACGATATTTAATATTGTTTTCTGTAGCATGGAACTACCAAAATATTTGTTAATATGCGCTGTGGATCCCGCTACATGAATAAAACAGGATCATATGAAATGGACTGTAAATACTTCATTCTCTATTTGACTTTTACTTCGTTCTTTTATGGAATTACGGGCACCGTCAGCGTTCCTATATACGAAGTGATTCATCTAATTCGTTCCACAAAACAAGCGGTTATGAATGGCACCTCATGTAATGCAGAATCAGATATAGTGGAATAATCAAAGGCTCCATTATCTTGTTTGTGAGATGATCCACAGGACATTGAGAACGAGGATCAGCAGGTTGAGAACCATGGCTTCATTTAAGCAGCATGTAATCCTCCTCGTATGTGTTAATACTCAGTAATTCAAACTGTCAACATTTATTATTGTCACTGATTTTCTTCTTATTGCTAGGGTAAATGATATGTTTAATAAAGTTAACCTTTACTTATTGTCGTTCCATACGTCATGTAGACATCTGGCGTTTTGCATGAAACAAACAGGATCGGCTACACTATTTTTGCTGAGAATTTTCCGTATCCTCGACTGTTTTAAGCATTGGGTTGTTTAGAATTATCTTCTAATTAGTGGGATGAGTATCTAATGTCTTCGTGATGGAGTTACGCTTGCCCCTGAACGAGAACACGTCTTTGATTCAAAATCTCTTATTGGAATCTTCATGGTTTGATTGGATGATTTTGCAAAATTTAACTCTTTGAAACTTCAAACAATTTTGGGTGGAAATCTTCAAGAAGTTTTGAAAAAACCTGTAGTATTCTTTCCTGCGATTCGCATGCATTGGTTGATTATACGATCGACAACCCGTATGTAGCAGATATACTGACTTTAATGGAAGTGCTGCTAGGTTCTATCTTTCCCATTTGCTTATATACATAATTCCTCTACCCTTTTTGTAAATATACACATGGTTCATCCTAATGTTTTTCACAGAAAGTGATTTGCTCCCGTAAGATATACAGTCATGAGTCGTTTGTTCTGCTGTGGATCTTAATGAAACGTTGAAACAAAGCTTGCACATTATATAGCTCAATCCACCAAGAATCTTGTGGGCACTGCTGCTCATCGTCAAGTGTCTTTCTGCCAATGGTTGCTTGACTACTTTTACGGATGTGATTCTGTTTTATCATCCAGGAACGTCAGCTAATCACATAAAATATCTTCCATTTCATTCGAACGTTCATGTTTATTATTCTGGTATTGCCCATCTATGTTGAAAACCCAAGGTATTTGACGTAAACACATAGTGCATATTCTATGACATCGTTTTAGGCGGAAAGGAAAAACTTAACTGACCGCTCTTCATGTGAGAACAAAGATGACTTTTATCCATTGTCTGGGACTGCTTTTGTAGTGTCCGAAGCAGGCTATGACCTGTATCTGGTTCGAGAGTCTCTTGGCATCGAACTTGCATAAAAATGAAAAGTGAAGCTGCTCCAATGGCAAAGGAAGTTGAAACTTCTTTAAGTCCTGACGAACTAGAAGTATGATCTACAAATAACGTGTCGGTCGGGAAGATCTGATCGATGCATTTCAGGTCCTCCGCAGACAGTATGTTAAAGAAGGCGAATATGTAACCATACAAACCAAGTTCAATTACGCATGGGGACTTGTCAAGTCGAATAACTCTGGGGAAGTTGAACTTGGAATCAAGCTCCTAACAGGTATAATAATGGCAACATCAACTTGAAATTGAAAGAAAAAGCTGATCATCCCGATAGAAATCTACACTGATTCCCCTGAGCGTCGGCGCGAATGTCTTTACTATCTTGCCCTCGGACATTACAAGATATCAAACTTTACAGAGGCCAAGCGATTTAACAAAGAACTTTTGAAACGAGAGCCTCGGAATGCACAAGCACTGGATCTAGATCGTTTGATTGACGAAAAAGTATCCAAAGGTAAGTGAATTGGTATTCTATTTTAACTGCAGATTGATATTTGGAGACAGAGGGCGTCATTGGTTTAGCCATTGTTAGCGGTGTGGTTGCTGTTGGCGCTGCTTTGGTGGCAGCCATTGTTAAGCGCTCGAGATCTTGATTCCCCCTGCCACAATAAACCTTGAGCTTTGAACTGGCGTAGTCTACTACAACAGCTAAGCGCTATCACACGTCAAAATCCAGTGTATCTATACCCAGAAATTACATGAAGTATTATTCTACAAAGGAACGCGCGGTTACTCGCGAATTTGGTGCGCGTATTATTGTTCCAATGAGGTATTCTATGGAGATTTTAAGTAGATCAGGTTGTTTTTGATGCACTTTTTTCGAGTCCAAGCCTGACACAGATACAAACGCGTTATCATGCCATTCACTGTCAGCAGTACCATATATGATTCGGTGACCTTTTTTTGGCCTAAAGATATAGATAGGCTTCATAACTTTTAAGTCTGCATATGTCCCGTTTCGCTTTCTTCGGTAGCTTTGACGATAACCAGTTCCCAGACTCAGTCACTACGACTTCACCTGAGCCATCTTGACTTTTCTCAACGAAAGTCGAGCAAAGCACTTATTGCAATATGATATTTAATATTCTTGTATTCCAAAATCAATCCCATCGGCAGGTATGCATACTTTCCGATATCTTCATTGCTTATGCTTTTCATTTTGAAGTTTGTCATCGTTTGTTTCGTAGTCCCAAGTTCATCTTAACTGAGTTCGAATTTTACACCAAAAAACTTGAGATTGCCAAAGCCTCTTTGACGCCGAATAGACACGCCCAATATCAGTCAAAGCATTTTTAATAATGTCTGAACTGCAATGTGAAATGCTCCACGAAACGCATCATATGAAAGACATTTCAACCAAGATGAAGCTTGATACCGTATATCATAGCTCCGCCCAGGGCAACTATGACATGCCCAACTCTGGAGAAACCAATGGAGGCACAAAACGAGCTTTAGAAGACACCGTGCAGGAAGACTCGTTTTCTGCTGAGAGGAGACTACGCACACGATCACCTACGTATGATCAGTATGAAAAGCCTTCGCCTAAACGTACGCGACAAGTCTCTTCAAATCGTTCGCCTACGCAGCCCCGCTGGCATAATCAATCTTATATGTTGTTTTTGGCACTCCGGCAGCATCCCGATCGATGCCTTCCGCGCACAGACTTAATCAAAGCTGCGCTAGCCTTGGATAAAAAGATTAGTGAAGAACGTAACCTACCGAAAGTGTTTCGAGGCAAGGTAAGAAAAACGGGGGAAAGAGTGTCCTTTCATTGTTTCGTTAGTTTTAACTTATTGAATTTTCGCTTAGACACCGATGAATTCAGCATCCGCCATTCTCACGAATAATAGTGATCGCTATTTTATACCTTTCAAACCGAATGGAAGTCGTTCCATGCATTTCCGACTAGCCTATGAACCTGGAAATTTTGCAAATGCAGTCGAAGAATACCGAAAGTGGGAGAAAAAATTGATTGAAGAGGATTGGCCGCACCATTTTGGTGTTCCAAAACGCACGAAGGAGCCTACTGTAATGCATACCAGCTCAAATGAACAGCAGAAACAAATGACAGAGTTTGACGAATTTGTGGCAAGCCGTCAGCGTGCACGGAATAACAGTAACAGTTACGAGGACAAAGAAAATAAGAACAAAGAGACGCGAAGATCCAATAGAGCAGAGAAGAAAGAGCGAGCAGAAAAGCAAAGGCCAGACTTGAATGAGCTTGATCTCAGTCGAGTGCCGACGTCATGGAAAGACATTGTTCGTGTGGACCAAAACTTAGCCGTGTATGCCACACGTCGATTGCCCTCTGGCACACCCTTGGGATATTATTTTGGCGTACCCATGACCGAGGATGAGTTCGATTCACTTAAACAGGGTGTTGGACATGCGTCACGCTATTCAGTTATGTACCGTAAGACCATTCTGGATGCGACTGGTGAAAACGGCGAACCTTTCGATGATCCAGAGGGAGAAGTATATTGTCCTTTCCATTTCATGAACACAACAGAAGAAGCAGATGCGAATGTATTACTCGTGGAAGGACCTCTTGTCAATCAAGTGATATGTTCGACGAAAAGAGCGATTGAAGAAGGTGAAGAATTACTAGTTTGGCACCCTGTAGCCCAGTTACCATCCTAAAACAAAGAATACCCCCAAGATTCTAGCTGAATAGGCTTTTTATTTGGTAGCTTACAATGCTAGTGATTTATTAATGACCATACCAACAAAACAAGAACGGTATTTGTATTTGATTCCCTTTTCTACTCGAAAACAAGAATTTACTGTGTGTTCCCTATTTGTCTGCCTGTTTCTATTCTTTATTTGCGGAGCGGGATTCAAGTTTTTGCGGAATCCAAAAAATAATTTTTGCATGATTGGATGAAAATATTTGCGGTCAGACTACCCTTCTTTGCGCACAGTCGTGTCATTGCATTATCTATGACAAGATACTAAGCGTTCATTCCGTGGCAATCCAATCTTTTGTGATTGCCTAATAGACAAAGTTTAAGATATAATAGAAGAAAAGGAGGACATAACTACATTCAGGGAATATTAAAGTGGAATATAAGGCAATACAATTGAGCAGAACCGGAATTGGATACCATTGCCCTGACAGAAACGGATGCCATAACTGACAGAAACGGATATGATAGCATCAATGACGTATAAAAACAAATGAAGAGGGTTTATTTCCTCTACAGACGTTCCATTATGTTCAAGACCTTCTATCAGACTGGGTCCATTCTTACTCTTGGGAGAATTGTTGTCATCCATAAGACATCCATCGATTTTCTTATCCATGACTGTGATTTTTGGTTTCAGTGACCCGAGCAATATAAACGCGAAGGGTCAACACCTTTTTTGCTCTTTGGCTCTGTTATCCAAAACATCCCCGGTATGTACTTCGCATTGATTATATGTACAGAATGACTGATGTCCCTCTTCTGTATCCTTTAGCCTGCATGACCTCTGTCCCGAACCACCTTGGTTGTGTGAGTAAGCTCCATGCACTCCACTAGGTAAGTGAAAGATAAATGTTGTTCTGTTTATGCACAGTGTTATTCATTATCTTTCTGCTTCCAAGTCCTCGCCAGGTGTTGCATCTCTTCAAGTCCTCTGCAGTGCGTTACACTCTAACCGGCCCCTGTCTTTGGGCAGGATTACCCTTCGGGGGTAAGTAAAAAAGATGTCAAGCTATCCTTCCATTTACTAACCATGAACATTCTTTTACGCTGCTCGAATGAATTTTGTGTCCACGGAAGGACCAAGTTGAGGTAAGTAAAATATATTTCCCGCATAATCCATTTACTAATGACGCATATTTCTATCCCTTTTAGCGCAAACTTGATCCTTGCATGGACGCAAAATTTATTGTATGTCGTACCTAACACAATCCCCGTTGACTCCACTCGGACATCGGATGTGGTATAGACCCTTCGGGCCGCGCTATTTTATTCGTAGTTTTAACTTTTCAATAAAAATAAAAAATATTTCCTATCCTACTACTCTAGATTCTTTCTAGCCGCGCAACGTGGGTAAACTATGACAAGTATCCAAGATGTGGAAACCAATCAAATCCATAATATCCCAATCTCAGAAGAACAATTTCAATTACTCTATGCCGAATTTGCAAGAAAATTCAGGTTGGAAGAGCAGGCAAGAACAGAACATGGAAATAGAGCCATTTTGCCAGAAGAAATCCACGAAGAGATGGAGCAAACTTCCCAGTCTGACCTCGCCACAAATCTCAAACGATATGTCCGTGATCTCAGAACGTACGAAGGCGGAGACTGGACAAGACAAGAGACTATTAACAAGGGTTTCATCCCAGAGCTTAAAAAGTTCAATGTGGACACCTATCAGGTTGTCACTTCCAAATACAAAGATGCAGACTGACTACGAGCGGCCGCAAGAGCCGCCACAGAAGTATTTGAAGAACTACAGTTCATACAAGAAAGAGGAGGCGATCCGTCCGATGAAGCAGACCTCCTTAGAACCACCGAGAAGATACGTAGGTTGGCCATCTTTAGCTATGCCACCGCCAAACAAATGGACAGATAGGCAAAGCAACTGGCAGTTAAAGCTCTCAAGTTGCCAGAAACAATCAAACATCTTGATGAAGAACTGGACAGGGAGAAGAAATTGGCTTTCTCTGAGGAAGCCGTTGAAAAAATCAACCATGCTAGATATGAAGCTGCAATTATTGGGAAATCCACGTTCACAAACTATCGCAGAGGAGGATATTCCTTTGGTAGAGGCAGCCAAAACCGAGGACGAAATTTCCAATTACGAGGAAGGAAAAGCCACCCCAAGACAATCCACTGCAAGACAAGTCGGGCAACCAGAACCAATAAGAACACAAGAGAGCGAGAAGAAGAGAGAAGTACACATTCAGGGCAATTACGAAATACCGACGGATGGGATACTCTTGGGGGGAAGACTTTCTCAATTCTGGGAGAAATGGAAAACTGTAACATCGCACAAGTGGCCACTATCGGTCGTAAAAGAGGGTTACAAACTTCAGTGGAACTCCAAACCGAAACCTTGGAGAACCGCGAAACTACATTTATCAGAAGAAGATCATCAAGCAGTGGGCGAAGCAGTGAAGAAGTTTGTAAACGCAGGAGTCATAGAACGTTCACCGTCGCAAGGAAAAGAATACCTGTCAAGTTTCTTCACCATAAACGAAAAAACAAAGAGAAGACCGATCTTGAATTGTCAAAAACTGAATACATATCTTCAATGCAATCACTTCAAAATGGAGGGAGTCCCGGCTCTAAGAGAACTGATCGAACCAGAAGACTGGATGTGCAAATTGGATCTGAAGGATGCTTACATAATAGTACCAATACACGAAGATTCAAGGAAATACCTTACCTTCGAACACGAAGGTGTGGTTTTTCAATATCGCTCTCTCCCTTTTGGGTTTAAGCGTGGCCCCTCGAGTTTTTTCCAAGCTCATGCGGTTCGCAATAGAAACACTCAGGCAAGAAGGCATCCGTTTGGTATATTACTTAGACGATATTTGCGTGATAACAAAGACAAGAGAAGAAATGAAGATAGTGACGACCAGGATAGTGGATCATCTACAATCACTAGGTTTCCTAATCAATTGGAAAAAGAGCCAATTAAAACCGTGCAAGAGTCTAGAGTACCTAGGGTTCCTTTTCAACTCAAAGACCATGAAGATTACAGTTCCACAAGGGAAGCTATCAAAACTACTGGCGAAGATACGACAACTGAAAAAGACAAAGCAACCCAAGACATGCCGTTGGTTAGCGGCGTTACTAGGAGCGATGACTGCAATGATTCCAGCCCTAGGGAATGCCCTCTTACACGTACGAAACCTCCAGAGAGACCTGACATGGAGTCTCAATCGGAACATAGGAAAGTGGGATCAACGTTGTTGGGTATCAACAAGGGGAATGGAAGATCTCCTCAGGTGGGAGACTTGGGCTCAGAACAAGAACGGATTACCAATACACCACATCGACTTCACACGATTCAAGGCGAAATTCCATGTGTACGTCGACGCGTCCGACACGGGTTGGGGGATAACGTCCGAAAAAATGCAAACAGCAGGGTACTGGACCTTGGCCGAAAAAGAAGAATCCATCAATGTCAGGGAGCTGAAGACGATCTGGTTTGCACTCAAACTACACGGAAAAGACGCAAAAAACTCCCATATTCGACTATTCTCGGACAGCATAACAGCCCTCAAGTGTGCAGCGAAGCACGGAGGTACAAGTTCCGTTCAACTACAAGATTTAGCCCTGAGGATACAAGAGACAATCAACAAGTTTCAGATGACGGTGGAATTCCAACATGTGCCAGGAAAATTGAATACTCAAGCGGACGAATCACCATGGGAAATCAGGTAACCATAGGAATCTAGCGGTTCCTAAATTTCTAATTTTCAGGACTGTGGTTCCCGCAGACATCTAAGGGATGCTTTGGTTCCGGCAGGTTCTTTCTGGTACCTAATAGTTCCAGAATATACAATTTACCTTAAACTAGTTTGTTTCTCTTCCGGGCATAGTCTTTAATCGATTATTCGATGTTTACTAAAACTATTTGGCAAGATATAGTGCTTATTCGTTCAGAATCTTGTGGATCCTACAGGATCCAGGTGGTCACCGAATGTTACTATGGGATCTTGGAGGATCCAAGAGGATCCATATGGCAGAATCACTCTGAAACAAGCTCTGCTGTATATTTGAAAATGTATTTTTGTAAAAAGGGTCGAGGTATTGAACATCTTATTCGGCGCTTCTGGTCCACCTACAATACAGACATTATCAAGATCGGGCAATCGTTGCCAACTGCGTCACAGCTTTGGAATGTCAATGGAGAAGTATTTGATTGTC
Organism: Apophysomyces variabilis; assembly: GCA_002749535.1. NCBI lineage: Eukaryota > Fungi > Mucoromycota > Mucoromycetes > Mucorales > Mucoraceae > Apophysomyces > Apophysomyces variabilis. The sequence goes on along the minus strand of MZZL01000409.1, from coordinate 744,833 downwards.
TCCTCTCCTGGGCAGCAAATACTACGTGATCATACCATACAGTAATGATGGCTCTAGACGTTGGCTGCAATAAAGATACACGCATGATCAAGAGAGTACTGCGTACCTACTTGCGGAAAACGCTATTGTTTCTTCAAGCAATCTTATGCTCAGCGGTCTGAAGCCCTTGCGCTAGTCAGGATTTACAAGGCAACTTTGGCGGCCTAACGTTAAACCATATATGCAGCCTTCAGTGAGTCGCAATTATGCATTATCCGTGCAGAGGATATAGTGTGGATGACTGCCTGGATATGTGCAGGGCCTGAAATGACACATATTGTATGGCCAAAGATGCATGAGTGCAAAACAGTGCAGCTTGGGATACTTTGCTTTTTAGATAATTAAACCTTGGGTTACACTCTCCAGCCTGCAATTGGTAGATTCAGTGTTCCACATTTATTACCCTGTGCTTGTGATACCTTCCCACGTTCACTTTTGAGGTCTTTTTCTTCTGTGAAGTCAAATCGATTACAACTTTGCTTCCTTTTCCCCTTCCTAGCTAATTACTGAATATGGATGCGTATTTCAAGAACATGACTCCGAAAATGCTGTCAAAGCTAGTCCAAACGTGCGATGAAAATGACAGGCTACGGCGAACAGTAGATGATACTACAAAAAAGTGGAAAAAATGAGCGTGTACGTTTCGTATCTGAAAGTATCTAAAGAAAACATTCTTTTTTTCTTCTTTTTATTAGCTTTGCTGCCATTGCACAAAGAAAATTGCAGTATGGCAGCCAGCGTACATGCGCTTGTACCCGTGAATCGAATTGTGTTTGCTGACGAAGATAGCAATACCGAACATCCCATGAAAGATAATGGTACGTAGTCTCAGGACGGAAAACCAGTGCATCTGAGCGCAAAACTCATGGAATGACTGGAAAACAAGTCAGGAGAAGAAATTATATAGCCACCAATCAGGCTAAAGGAGGCAAAAGTGCGCCTCAAGAATGCACATGCACTGCTTTTGAGTGTTATCTCTAGTATCCGGGAAGAAGCCGAAAACAGATACTCCTGGCGAATGCTGGCTAACCATGCCAAGGTGATGTCTTACAATGTATTGGAAGAAATGGTCATGCCGCTGGATATTCCGCTGAATAAGTGCGTTGCATTCTGGAAACCCAGCTAATGTAGCCAAAGTCCTGGCGCAACCTTGGCAACAAGCCAAGCCAAGCACAGCCGTTCAACGAGTCGGATGATCTTACTGATTCTGTAGCTACAGAGACAACCAATAGCAGCAGGTAAACGCCCATGCAGGAGTTTCAACTTGATGAACAACAGGAAGGTTGTCAGGAACTATTTCTCTTTTGTTTAATATGACCTGTTAACTAGAAATTCTAGCTCTGTTCTGTTTGTCTAAGCTATGAATCTGTCAAACCAGTGAATCTGACTCTGTAAATGGAGCGAAATGAGGATGAGGAGGCGCGCAGGTTACAAAGGCAACAAAAAGGAACGCATATAAAACACTCAGAAACTGAAGGTTAATGCCTTCCATTGTCGTCTTTTCTATACCAAAGTAATAAAAACTGCTAAAGAAGAACTAAGTTCTATATACAACGGGTTCAATATGGCTAATGCAATGTAAAATATGGGTGAAAGGTTACTTGAAGTTCCTACAGGTTACTGAAGGATGCAAATTTGAGCATTAAAGGTTCCTAAAGAACTGTCGATTGCGCTAAAGGTTCCGTCAGGTTACTAAATGTCAAAAAAATGGATGGAATGGGTCCCTGAAGGTATCTAAAAACATGAAAGTGGATGCCACAGGTTCCTTGATAACTCTAAAAAACTAGGTTCCGAAAGGATACCTGTGGTTCTTGTTGGTTACTTGGTTCCTGGAGTGCTAACTTTTTGTTACAGAAAGGTAGTACACCAGGAACCTGGAACTTCAGGAACCTAGAGGATCCTGCCGGAACCGCTTCCCATAGTGAATTGAGCAGACGAAAAACACCAATATTCGAATGACGTCTCCCGAAAACGTGGTTCAACTATCTCCAACAACGATGGGGAAAGAGGACGATAGACGCGTTTGCAACCAGACAAAACACACAGCTGAAGAAGTTCTGGAGTTGGTTACCGGATCCGGAGGCATCAGCAACGAACACATTTGCACAGGAGTGGCCAAAGAAGGGACTATACTTGAATCCGCCGTGGAAAATGATTCCCCAGGTACTGAGGAAATTCCGAGAGCAGAGAGTAAAGGAGGCGATCCTGATCACACCATATTGGAAGACTCAGTTTTGGTACCCGATGGTATTGAAACAAACAGACAAGGCACCGATAATCATGCAGCTGAACAAGAGGTGGGCGTTAGCCGCCTGGAAATTATCAGGAAAGCCAGGACGGAGAGAGGGTTGGACAAGAGGACCAACGAATTTTTGAACAAGAAAAATCGGGGAAGAACAAGCAAAACATATGACAACTGCTGGAAACGATATGCAGAATGGTGCAAGAAACAGGTTCCGAAAATAGACCCCAAGGAACATAACGGTCGAAATATTGTCAATTTTCTGATGGACATCAAGGAGTATTCTAATTCTTATTTAAATATTTTCAGAGCAGCAATCGCGTAAGTGTTTGACGTGATACATCAAGACAAGTTACCAATTGCCAACGACCCCTTGATCCAAGATTTTTTCAAGGCAAAAGCAAAGAGTGAGGTTGCTTTGCCCTCGACACAACAAGTAGAGACCTGGGATGTCGACATACTCATTCAATATATCGCAGAACATCTTCAAGACAATCAAGCACTTTCTTTAGACAAGTTACAACGGAAGACAATAGTTTTGTTGTGCATCGCAACAATGTGGCGGCCCAGATCGGATATTGGAGCTCTCCAATATAGAGATATACACTTCAAGTTTGATAGCGTGAAACAATTACAGGGTATCGAGCTATATATTCGAGAACCCAAGGAGGCCCAATGGAAAATGTCTAGAATCGGGATGACTACAAGACCAGATTTGTGTCCGTCAAGAACACTACAAGCATTTATTGAAAGAACGAAACATTTACGCTCGAGACTCCCGGAGGACCACGCAGTTTTCCTAGCGCATATCAATGAGCAAGATAAGGTTCACCCACTCAGTGAAGTCTCGGTTGGCAATCTAGTGAAGGAGACGATGGCGTCAGCAGGAGTTGACGTGACAATTTACACAGCCCATTCAGTCCGTTCAGCGGTCAGCACGAAGGCAATTCAAATACGTCTGGAAGTTTCTGAGGTGAAGAAACACGCTGGCTGGAGCATAGCAGCTTTGACTTTTGAAAAATTTTATTTTAAACCAATCCACCAAGTACATGCAAGCACACACATTGTCAACACGATTTTCTCTGGCGATACGGAAGAAATTACCACATCCGATGTCCGAGTGGAGTCAACGGGGATTGTGTTAGGTACGACATACAATACCGAAGTTGATGGAAGGAGGACGGAAGATGTGGTGGATCCCGGCCCAAGTTCGAACACAGTAAACTTTCCCTCCCAAGATAAAACCATAGAAAATCGCATTGCTTAGCGAAAGAATCTAGAGTAGTAGGATAGGAAATATTCTTTATTTTTATTGGAAGTTAAAACTACGAATAAAGTAGCGCGGCCCGAAGGTCTATACCACATCCTCCGTCCTCCTTCCGTCAACTTCGGTATTTAGAGTAGCGTAAAAATGGTTCAATAAACAGTAGTTCGGACTGATCAAAGAAAGCAAGCACATGTTGACTGAGGATGGATTCCTTGTCAGTGAAATGGGTTATCATGACCTCTACATGTTAAACGCAGCTTTGGATCACTGCATGGTTTTCAGCTCCATTTTTATTTTCAAGTGTATGAACTCTTCCCATCCTTTGTTAGAGTCTCTCTATAACAATACGTTTAAAATTTGTGGTTTTATTTAACGTCTCTATTTGAACACAGCGTCTGTGACAGACCTATTTGCTCGAGACAGCTCAATTACAGGGTGAATGTACAGACAAGAGAAAAGCATGCTAACTACGACAATAGACGACAATGATAGAACAATTTTAGCCAGAGGTGGATTTGATTTGAGACACAGGTAGGTAGGGAAGCGACCACGGGAATAGCTGATTTTGCATAACACGGCAAAGAGCGACGTTGAGACTGCGGTAAAAGCTCTTCCGGCGGAACGAATCGAACCAGTGGTTCTTGCATTGGGAATAGTGGCGTTTAACTGCACCGGCAGTGGCCGAAGCCCAGTGTCGTCTTACAGTATTTTGCAGAAATTTGCGCCACTCGAATACAATGGTGTTTCGAGCAGCGCGTATTACAGTTATCGGATTATATTTTGCGCCAGTTTGAACAAATTTTGCGTCGATGAAAGTCCTACGGTTGACAGAACGAAGACGATAGATGTGGTACTGACCTCCCAAGCCACGCTTTATTTTCATAAATTTGCTTAACTTCTATTTCTATTCACTTTATAACTTTCTAACAAGCAAGAGTCAATTTTTTCTATTGGTTTCTGTTTTTGGGAGGGAATTCATTGAAAGTATCTATGATACCAAGGGATGGGCTGTACCACATCTATCGTCTTCGTTCCGTCAACTGTAGTATTTGCGCTTTTTCTCAGTGGATTCTGCCTTCCCTGACTTTTTGCACAAAATATTTTCATTCCATAGCGTAACGGGAGCCATCTTCCTCAGTTTATGAATACTCCTCTTTTACTGGTATATTTGCGAAAAATATTTGAATAGAATATACACAATGGTTAGCGTTCTAGTCCGCGCATGTAAGTAAAATGTTAATGAATGTTCATTAATTAAAGAAATATCCCTTCAACTTGGTAGTTAATCTTACTGAGACACCAGTAATATAGTAGGAATTAATATGTTGTGAAAATTGTATAATTGGGCCTCATACGAAAGAGAGACGTAATATAAGAAACCCGTTAGTATAATCGTGAAAACTTCTTGGCATCATTTTCAAAAATGTTCAAGACATCCAGAGGGAGAATTGCGTCAAATGTGACGACATGCCGTTCAAAATATTCGTCCTGGCGCTTTTCATAGCATTGTTATGCCAATCTTATCTGTCCAACAAGCATGTAATTGATAAGGGTCTATAATACTTGAAAAGAATAAAAAACAGTTGGCTCGCATACGAATTTTTATTGTGCTATAGTATTACAGGAGAAAAAAGATGAAATGCTCCAGTAATGGAACAAGGCCTACATTTAGTTAAAGATTTGTCTTCATGCTGAACAAGCTGATACATTTGGAGAAGATAAGGTGCTTCCTAGAAAGGAACATCAAAGAAGAGCTTTATAATATCTGGGCAAGGTTTCCAGCCAGAACGTTTAGGTTGCAGCGATAGTCGGTGCAGTAAAAGCATTCAAGACATTAAACGCTTAGGTAAGAACATTGGTTAGCAGCAAGCAGAAAGTGAATTCAAAGACCAGTTGTGCTTTAGATATTATGTATTTCCAGGTTAATGTGAGTTCTGAATGAAAAAAGCAATACAGATCTGCGGTGTATAACACTGGAATACATACTTTTGGTCACTATTCGTAAGGCATATCAAAGATTCAATAATTAGAATGTGAAGACTGGATCATTAGGAACTGATTGTAAATCAGTTCTTTAATGATATTACTCTACTGCTAATTGTTCGCTGATCCCGTAATCCAGCATTATGCGCAAGGTATTCTTTATACATAGTGAATGCTCAGAGATCAACTAAGACTTCAAGTTGCAAGCCCAGTCTTAAAAACATATCGAAGGAAGTGATCCACAAATGATATAGTTAAATCAATAAAAATATGTACTAAAACACGTTGAAAGTAATAAATACAAAAGCCTATGGGGGTATGTGCCAACTTAAGAGCAAGCCGTAGAGGACAGGATACGTTGTGAGATTTCCTATATTTAGTGAGCTCACTATTCGTGACCCTGGCCTTTGGTAAAGTGGCACATGCCAAGCCTTCCTTTTTGTGCGACTGTCAGTTTATGCTGTCCTACATTGTAAATGTTGTCGTTCAACGAATGACTTTAAAGTGACTACGATCTAATTGTTGTCTACTTTCGTTCCTCATCAGTGATCCATCTTTTCTCCTTTCTTCTCTTTAAGAATAATGGATAATCTTTCGTTTGACATAAACTCCCTTATATGGGCATTCTTTATGCTATCTCTCAATGCATTCAGTGCAAGTACCTATATATTGAGAAAAAAAGAAAAGAAAGCAGAAGATGTTGAACTGCAGAAGAGGTTATTGGAACGGAAACAAGAAGAGACAGGTTGAGTCCCCGTCTGTATGAAGATAGGATATCTTACCTTAAGCCTACCATAGCTCGCCAACTTGTATGTGGCTATTGTGGCCGAAGTGGTCATCGAGATCGACGGTCTTACAAATGTCCGTTAAAGGAAAAGAAAGGTAAAAAATGGTCCTCCCTTGCGGCTGTTTGTTTGATAAGATAACCAACAATTTGTAGTTGGAGTCAAAAGAAAACATCAATCTGATGTTCAAGCAGAAAGTTCAAAAATGGCCAAGGAACATGGCCGACAGCGCAAGCAGCAAACCGCTGCAAAGACACCATCTACTCCCCGTTCTTGTCCAGGATGCGGTTCAACTGAACACAGAAACACGAGAGCAAAGAGCTGTACCGTGCACAAACAGTCTACCAACCAGCTTTTGGAAGCAGCTCTGGGGAAAAACCCCGAATTTTACACTCGTAAAATTACGTTTGATGCAGTTGTTTGTGAGGAGTATCGCGACCAAGTTCGAACTAAGATTGAAGAGCTGTCGTCATACTTGAGACTGGTAGTGACAAGGACGCAGCTATTCGTCAATCAATATATCATTGACCACGACGTCATACCAGCAATTTGTTTTACCCAGAATTTCTTTTATTCGATCATGCAGCTAGTACTTGGTCGATCAATAACGACAAAGAACGATAATATGCCTATAGATCTCGAAAAGTCTTGGCAGGCATTCACTCACATACATCCTGTTTTGCTTAATCCTCCAAGAACAACACTACGTGCTTCAGACGTGTTAACAGAGGCTTGTGTTTTAACTTGCGACATCGTACAGCAACAATATCGTCGAGAACTTTGAGTCAAGGATTTGTTCATTTGTCCAGTACAGACTTACTTCGTGGTCCCCAGTATGTACCAATTTCTGTACAAACAGACTTTTGCTCATCAATTATTCGTAGACACTTAGCAAAAAGGAAGCTATGGATATGGCTTCAAAATACGTATTTGAACGTATTGGTGGCGGTACTTCTGAATGGCCGGATGGGATAGAGCCAACTTTGCCTTTTGTAGCTCTTACTGATGGTTTATGCGATGACCTAGAAGCCCTCGTACCAAAACCTGCCTCCCAAGAGACTATTTCTGCTTCCCCCCTGTTCCTATTTGCCAGTACTAAAGTACATTCTTTCCTACTACGAAGAAGAGCATCAAAGGGTCATGACGGAAAACCGGTCTGATGACACATCACTACAGTGCTTCCCCGCTAATGTCAATGACTTGGTTAGGGCCTATGGATTGAAAATAGGCGGGGGATCACAATAACGGGGAGATGCAATGGCTTGAATTAGCATAGAAACCTCTTTTTCGGGAATCTCAAAATGATTGAAAATAGGCGAGGATTGACATTAACGAAGATTGACATTAGCGGGGAAGCACTGTACCTCGACTCTTTTCTATTTCTCCGAAGCCAAGTGCTCAATGGCGATTTGTGTCCATTAACGCCGAACTGATGGCCAGTTTAGCCTCCTTAAGGAGACCACATCAACCAAGCGAGTATTTCACAGTGTTTTTCCAAGTGCTTGACTTATCCCGTTTTGGATTTAACAGGTACACATTCTATCGAATTTAACCCCAATATGCTAAATGCTATCATTTTATTATATGTTCCTAGTTTAGACGATTTTACGCAGAATGTTAATCAGCGCTTTGCTTGTCGAATCCTCACGGACGGATTTGCAGTCAATTTACTCTTTGCAAGAAGGGCGAGGGAAGGTACACCAGATACGGAACTTGAATTGGAAGATTTCAGCCTCGATGAGGTGAACCGATATTTCGACCCATGGGCCGTTGATCCTGGCCATAACCAAGTATTTATTGCTGTGGATGGAAGTGGTTCCAAGTCGCATCAAGTACGACGGGTTTCCAACAAGGAATATTATGCGATGACCGGGTCAGAAAGGAGAGCAAAAACATTGCAGAAAGACAAAGACACGCATGATATTACGACAATAGAAACAAATATGATTACATGCAAAACCGCATTATCCCAACGCCACCATGAATTCGTTGCATGCTTTCTTGAGAAATTTCCCTCGCTAGCAAGGTTTTATGGACCTTGCATGGCAAAAATACGGTTCAGGAACTACCAGGGCACACAGCGAGCTCCGGAGAAACTCGCAAACATACTTGTAAAAGGAGGTAAAAAATATTCTAAAAGACGGCGAGCGAACACGAGGCGTAATCGGAAGAAAAGAAGAAAGCGAAGATATAAGCGCAAAGAACAAAAGAAGTTGCAGTGGCGTTCCAGGTGAGTGGTGATATATGGATACAAGCGTGAGCATCAACGAAAGTTTCTTAGTTCAGTCCAAGAGAATCTACTTTGAGATCGACTGTGAACAAACCACATCCACAGACACGAAAGTGGCATCCATGTCCTTTTCGAACGACGGGAAAAATACCATTGATTGTGTTCGGAGCGGGAATGTTCGGAGCAAAAGGGCACGCTTCAAGGAAGGGAAAAAGAGCAGCGGTGGTCAACAAGTTATGGAAGACACTTAAAAGAAGAGAGCGTCGTGGTGACCTGATTGCTGTGACTATAGATGAATTCTATACTTCGCAGGTTAGTGCACCTTATGTTATGTTCGAGTTTATGGAGCGATATATCCAGGTTTGTCATGCATGCATGAGAAGAGACTTGAGCAAGGTCATTACAGCCGACGGTATTTCACACCACGGTATATCAGTATGCAAAAACTGTCATATACTGTGGCAAAGAGATGTCAACTCGGCTAAATCGATGTATCACATCGCTGACTCGGTGTGGCGTGGACTTGGACGCCCTGAAAAATTTCGTCGACCGCAGTAGTTTATTTTTTAACATCACCACTACGAATGTGGCTTCCTGTTACTTTAGGTAGCAGTGATTCAGATATATACGTCTTGAACGGTAAGTTCAATACTTTTTAAATCACCTTTTTCTAACGACTGGTCTTTTCACCTTGCCCAACTTTTTCTTGTGCATATCATCTGGGTAGGTGAAAAAATGTTATCCTACGGAAGCAATGTTCTCACAAGCCCCTTATCTATATTATTTCTAGTCGACGCTAATTTGTTTCGTCTATTAACGCCAAATTTATTTTTCTAAACAACGCAATAAACTGTATTACAGTTATTGGAAGGCGAGAGAAAAGAAGTCACAAGTCAATGGACGAAAAAGAAAGTGAGCGCCAAACAAAAAATAAAACTGTCCACTCCACTCTTTGTATCATTCAACGTCGCCCCCCTTTTTTTTTTCATTGTTGGAAAAAAAAAGAGAGTATAAACACTTCTTTGCATTGTAAATACTGAAAACCCTTATTTTTATTTTGACAATCAACAACACGAACCGCATTCGTGTAAAGACCAAAAAACAACTCCAAAGAATATAAACATGCCTATATCCATCGTACACGATAACCTTACACACATGAACGGATGCAGCAGCCCAAACACACTCACAGAGTATTCCTACGACTATGCTCACACCCCTCAACCATCACCTCCGTCGCATCCACCACAACAACCATCATCCATCCCAATGCCCATGGCCGTACCCGTACTAGGCCATGTCGCGCATCATCAACAGCATGTGTTCTTCGCACCTCCGCATCCTGCACCACCTATATACAATATGGATGCTTATTGTGACTATTTGTACCATGTTGGTTATTTGCAAGGTAACATTTGCAAAAAAAAAGAAAAACAAATAAAGAAAAAAAAGAAACTGAATCTTAGCTTCATTCTATATTTTTTTTTGGTTTTTGAAGGGCAATTCTCAGACGTCAATTTGACAGTTCCAAGATTGCAGAAAACTTATGCATTGCATTCCCTCATCATATCGCGATCTCCAGAGATTTATCGTCGTCTTACTCAAAATCCTCATTCGATCGAACTTGATCTGGACATATCTCCTGAAGCGCTGCACGCCATCCTTGGCCATCTGTATAAACCATTGTCTCATCACGACTTGTGCTATTTCGCAAGTGAAAAACCGCGTGTGTGTGCCGAGCTCTTGGATGCAGCCGAGCAACTGGGACTGGACCAACTCCTGGATAGGACGCTTCATATTGTCGCTCAAAGTTTGTCTCAATCATCCGTCTACTACTGGATCACAGCCATGCATTCATTTAATGATAAGCATCGACGATGGGTAGAGTCTCTTGATCATCATCTGGTGCAATATCTCACCATCGGCCTAGCTACACAATTGGAAGCCTTTTCTACAACTGTAAAAATGAGCGGAGAAGCTTACATTGGTAGAATCCATACATATGGATACATGCCATCGAAAACACCGCCTACCAGAGGCATGATGGATTTGGCACACGTTTATGCTGTATTACCCTTGGATTATCTGAAACGATGCCTTGAACATGCTGATCTACCGGTTCAGGACGCAATTCAACGGTACCACTTTGCAAAGCAAGTATTGGCTATACGAGAAAACTTGGGCAAGCATGGCCTATCGGTCATTTGGCGCGTGGATGGAGAAGCCAATTTATTGATCGTCAAGAAAGCCAAGAAAATAGGTAAATGGGATCCATCACAATATCATGTCCAAAACAAATGATTGCAAGCCATCTTCAATGCCATAAAAGAAAACTGCATTTCACCTCTTTATTCTCAAGAAAACGAAAAAAAAACTCAAAGAAGTTGAGAACAAAAGTCAAAACCACGGAGAGAAGCAGCCAATCAGTACCATGCAACTTCCTTTCTTCTCTTTCTATCTTTTTGCATCCGTTTCTCTTCCTTTCTCATTTGGTGTACATCAATTATTTCTGATTGCTTTGCGAATATGAACACTTTTTTTTTCTTTCTCCTCTAATGGATATTATTTGCGTTGCCCTTCGAAAATATTGTACAAACCGGTAACCATAATAAAAAAAATAGTAAAAGAGAAAAACGTGTAAAAAGGGGGGAATCGGGTCGAGCAATAGTCTGTATTTAAGGATAGGCAGAAATACTGTTTTTAAAATCGTCCATATAAATTCTTAATCTCGTATATTCTGGCGTCTGAAGATCGTCTACATAAACGGCCTTTTAGTTCATTTTTTTCTAAAGAGACTGTATTGTACCTTCACTGTAGGCTCTGCCCTGTACACCGTACGCTTTTTCCAGATAGGACCAAAGTTTTTCACTTACTATGTCTGCGTGTGTCTCGGGAGATGGACGGTATTTATCCATAGGTAATCTTATGTTTGGATCCAATGTGCCATTAGCCCTGGCAAGTTTATGATTCGAAATACGACCTGGTAATGGTGATCCTTCACCTGGTGGGATGATTCAGTACGCCTTGTTATCATCCGTCGTTTTCACGGACAACTTACGGGTTCGGAAAAGCATCCATGTTCTTCCCCATTGTTTCTCAACGAGATAATGCTTTAATGACATATCTTCACGTCTAAGTTCCTGGACATAGAGTTGATGTTCCGCTTTTCGTCGACGATCCAAATCACCCTCTTTTTCTTCTGCCTTTAACTTTTCTAAAATCGCCTCGACTTTGATTTTCTCGTTTCGATCGTCACCAAGCTAACATATACTCAGTAAATTACTATATTCCCTCAAGCGTGATCTTTGCTGAAGCTGTTGCTGTTTACCTTGCGCGGATCAGAAGGAGTGCATTGAAAGCAAACGAGCGAGCCCGATTCCATCTCCAGCTGTAACGGAAATAATCGCTCATCGCTTCTGTCCGGTTTATCCAAGCAAGTCCGACACACTATTTTCAATGTTAATTCAAGGCAAGACCCGTTACTTGTGTCACCTTCACTTTCGCACGTGGGGTTCATATTCATATAGGACGCGGTTTCTGTCTTGCAAACATCACAAACAGATGGTGCTTTGACTGCTGCTCTGTAGATGGTTCGTTTGGCTTCCGTGGGTTCATCTGGCAATCCAGCAAGGTGACTGCAAATGACGACAGCACGCGTACGTAACAGTTGGTATAAGTGGGCCCAGGTTTCGTCAGGATGCTTGAAAGTGATATTATAGTCGCGTTGAAGCAGTCGTCGAAACAGAAGATCGTTAGAGATCAAAGTAGAGAAGTGTTTGGAAGTCAATGAGAAAGCCAAAATGGATGGGACGTCCAACATGAACGCGATGTTCACCAGTATTTCAGGTGTTAATTTCTCGATGGGGGGTTTTGTATGATTATTAAACATGAAGAGTGCTTTAAACGAGGGAAACGCGTTTAAAATTTTTGTAAGAGAAACGGGAAAAAGAAAAGAGGGAACAATTTTTTTGTGCAAACCTGTTTTCAACTTGGGTGCACATACAGTCACCCAACGAAAAAGTCAGCACTTAAAATGGCATCGGTTGCAGTCAGTAAGAACAAACTCACCATCACCCTTTTTCAGCTTAGGACCAATTTGTTAAGAAGCTCTTTTGCTTGGACAATATTATGTTTTTCGATCTAGCGAATCTTAACATCTCTTTATTAGACTTTCATTTCATATAAAAGTTTCGATATTTGCTTTTTGATTAACAAAATGCTATATTGCTTAGCTAATGTGATGAATAGAGCTAACGAAGCCATTGGTGCAAATATGAATTGCTACCGATGACTTATACATGAGGAGAGCAAAATTGCAACAGGTTCAGCATCTATGGAAAGCTGGTCCATCCAATGTTTCAAAATAAAATGGTATCCATCATTGGATGATATTTGTGCAATGGTAGCAAGTACATAAACACCCTCCAAAACAAATAAGTTATTTATATATACAACAAAATTTCAAATCTGTTCGAAAATCTTTCCTTCTGTACGTCTGAATGCCTCTATTTGATATAGTATCACTTGTTGGAGGTATCTGAGTCGTTCATCTGATCCAGCCGTTTCCCCAAATGCTTTATCTTCCGCCTTTTGTCGCACTGTTGCTATCACTTCGGTTTTCAGCTGCTGTAGATTTTGAATCACCAACCGCATTGCATCCGTAACCGGCGCCACTACCAAATACATGTTAAACTCCAATAAACTTGCAAGCAAATGATACCTTTCTCTTTCCGTGCCATATCACCTACGAACGAAAACGCGTCTCGATATTCGCTCTCCACAGCTATTTGGCGGTCCAATCGTGACAGTTCAGCAGTTAAAGAACTATTTAATTTCTTTTGCTATCATCTAGAATTAGCTTTTGATTATCTCGATATGTAGAACTAAGAATTCTTGAATTCAACCATTCACAGAATAGCATGCTAAGGAAAAGCAATACCATAGAAAAAAGACACGATAGATGGAGAAAATGAAAGATAGCACAAATCGTACGAATATATTGTAACACTGTGTGCGCATACCTAGTCACCTTCTCTCTGAACGCTTCTCTTCGAAGAAAGCGATTTTAAAAAAAATCGCATGAATATCCGAAAGGAAAAATATACATACCGCTATGAGTGATGCTCGCGCCTTTTCTAATTCTTCATCTAATAGGGCTTCGTTGTCTTCGGTATAACCTTGATCGAGATCCTATACTGTGGTTAGATAGCGCTTATCGGCGTACTACCTAATAACCTGCTCATGTTCTAAGGTGAATAGACGATCTTCTGGTAAATGCAAAATATTGTCAAATACGTATTTTTGGAAAACATTGAAAGATTGATCGACAATTTTCTGGACTTCATCCTCAAATATTAACATTGCCTATGAAAACTATTTAGAATCGCTGCGTCTCGATATTTCAGAATTACTTCATCAATCGCAGCCGGATCCACGTTGGAAACGGACCAAAGGTATTCTTTAAGCCCTATCAGACTTCCACAGATAATCGTGATGCAACCGTCGTATAGATCGTCCAGTATCCGAATAGGTAAATATCCGAAATGTTCCGCCAAAAGCTCCTCATTATCGTATAATCGTCTAGTGGACATGGTAAAGTGCCCGTACCATTTAGTATAACTTCAGTAAAAGAGGTATACGGACTTCAATCTCAACGCCAAAATTCCGTGACGGTAAAGTTGTCACATATCTGAGCCTAAGCAATTCAGAAAGGATAGCATTCACTTTTCCTGTGTGACTCTATGCTTCCAGAACGGGTATTGAATAAGCTGAGATGTCGACATCGAGGAAATGGGTAATGGAAACAGAATGCCCATTTACTTGACATTGAATGATCGGTTAGATCTTATAAATTACCACCAACTGAACCATTTGTTGTACTTGATCCGGAGGTCTTTGGTATGATTGTTATAAGGAGTGTAAAACGTTTTATTAAGTCTTTGCTTTAAGAGAAGAAAAGACTAGAAATACAAGCACAAGGACGGGCTCCTCCTCCTCCTCTCTCACCCTCTGTTCTACCAGAACTAAACTTCAACGGCACAGCACCAGATTCGCCTCGCTATTCCTCTCAACGGACACAATTCACGCAAAATTCCAGTCGAGCTATCCCGTTATTTAAAGTATACCGAACGCATGATACAAACCATAAAGAAGACATCTCAATCTCTGGTTTTACCCTAAATACTCAAACATCCGATTTCAGCAGAGACGACGAGGCAATCAACGCAAAAAACTCGACTGCAATCACTCACGCTGATAAGATATCGGATACTGAGGGACCCGCTTCACAGACAATAACTGCATTTTCCTCAGATTTACCTCAAAATAACGACTCTGTAGCGCAGGAATATACCACAATAGAATCGGCATCAAAGGTCATTTCATCACCACCGCGTACAGAGAACAATACTCTAAATACATGCCAGCGTAGTGAGTTATCAAAAATTAGCAAAAGCGACAGTGTTGAAGACGTATCTGAGAACGATATTGCGTCTCCCAATGTTATGACAAATGAAGATGAACATCATACGCAGCATATCGCTAGACGAAAGCGTGCGGAGGATGAAGCTATACAAGCACCAGACGATGTACCTGAGAGCATGGAAACACAGCCCCATATTCAAAAGCACAAGAGGAGGAGTTCAAGCTCTTCGAACATACATACAATTTCTACTCTTCAGGAAAGCCTGCCCTATAGATCTGCCCAACAAGAAAAAGTGAATGAAGCTTTTCCCTCCAAACAACAGACACAGGAAATTCAAGATATTGTTAAAGAAGCGCAAAACTCTCATCCGTTATTGTCTCCCCAGAATAACCACGTACTATCACCGGAACATGGGACACGCCTCATTTCTGATATATCTCCATTAAAGGACGTTGAAAAAGACGAACCAAGCGCTGTGTCCGAGGATATTATTGAGTCAACACAGTTTGAAGTCCCCTCACATATACTGGAAGAACGTAACGAGAGTGAGTCATCAACAGAACAGCAAGACAAGTATTCAGACGGTAAGCCCGCGGATTCTGTACCTTCCCGAAGGATATCGCAATTGGATCTATCCATGGTGCATGAAACACACGAAGAAAGCGAAGAAACCTACCGTAACAGAGCCGTGTCATTATCTCGTTCACCTGAGCAAAGGCATCCTGCCCGAGATATACAGAACGTGGATTCAGATGCACAGTTACCCGCTACTGCAGGTAACGAGGACAATATAGATTTAGAGGATATTGTTGGAGACATGCAAAACACAGATGGTCAAACAACCACGCTAGCAGAGGAGCAGGAGCACTCGAAGGAATCCATAGTTGAACAATCGACCCATATCTTAGAGGACCCACATACTGACTATGATGCAAACAAAAATGACATGAGCAACCGTGCGCGTTCACATCGTCAATATGATGTCGACGATGACTACTACTTTGGCGGCAGCGAATCTCCTATCCAAAGCCTTAGTCAGTATGACCAAGCTGGGCCTGATATGGAAGGACGAAACTTGTGGACAATTTCAGAAAAAGAAAGACATATCGAAGACATGAGGATAATGTCTAGAGATGATGATGCTATATATGCTGGTCCGCTAGATGTTCGAATACCGCCTGCTAGTGATGAGCGCTTAAGGATAATGGAGGAATTCATGGAGGATGACGATCTGCATATGGAAGTTAATCCTTTGGAGCTACAAAGGATTATAAAAAGAGTGGAAGCGCAGTTGGATGCAGACAGTCGTGTTGCCAAGAGAAGGAAGCAAGCCGATACTGAGCTGAGCTCAGTCATCGACCCAATTAACAAGACCATTATGGAATTCAGGTAAAAACCTCAACCAAGAAGCGATCTATTTATCATACGTTAGAGATGAGCAACGAGACACCTTGACGAAACGGCTAGTTGTAGAGTTTGGAAAAAATACTGCTAATATGTTTGAAGAATTAGTAAGACAAGGCGAGCAACATAAATGAAATACTAATACTTTATGTTAGAAAGAACTTTATCACGAACATATGCAGTTAGAATGGAAGTTAAAGCGAGTAAAGAACATCCAAGCCAAGGAGCGAAAGCGTCTGCTTGAAGTGCGAAAAAGAAAAGACCAAATTAAAAGGGAGCTAAGAGATGTCCAGAAATCGACGAGCATGTCACAAGACAATCGAAAGGTAAGGCAATGTTAGAACCATACAAATATTTTCTAAACGTTTAAGGTAGGAATGGATGGATTTGCAGAACCTTTTTAGCAAATTAAAAGCAGCGCGGTCAAAATCATAATAAATCTACTCCAGCATATAAAGGATATCGTTTTGTTCTGTCGGTCACTTAAGGAAAGAGAGGGGGCTAAAGAAAGAAATGCTCCAAAGATATCAATCTGAGCAGTCGTTCCAATATTTGCTGGGCAATCTTACTTTCTTTCTTCTTCTTCTTTTTATTTTAATTTTTTTTTTTTGCAGAAGTAGCCAAGATGGCAAATGTGCCTTGTGGAATTATAGCCATTTTGGTTTTGCTTAAAAGTACCACTTATGCGAGCGTTGCATCGTTATAGCGGGACGTTGTCCAACTTGCTTAGGAATTAATTCTTTGGATGAATAAATTGATATTTGTGCAACTTAACGTGGTAAAGCATCCATTGTTAACAGAATGAGACAGCAAATTCAGCTTATCATGGTTTTAAACTCATGATTGAGTCCCTTCATGACGATAATATAATGCATCGCCTATTTTAGTCAAGCTTTTCTGTTAATTTATCAAGCTTCTTTTTGAGGTTTTACTTCTGTTTCCAGAAGATGCCACCTGAATAGCGTAGATCAACAAGTCGAGAATTCATACGATGATATAGAATGTAGAAGAACATATATCCCTCGGCAGGGTTAGATGTTGAAAACTCAGAAGCGGCACCAGGGCAGGTGAAGAAGATACCGCAGCTATCACCTTTGCGAAAAAATTGGAGCTTTCATTGATTGTGTTAGGCACTCTCGCCGAGGATGATCTTCCTTACGTGTCATAGTGTAACCATATAGTGGCTGCAATCAATGTGCTAAATAACCGCAGCCTCATCTGAAAGGAGCAAAAGAAAGGAAGCTAATGAAGAGAAAGAGGCCGAAGCGGCACGGGAAAGCAGAAAAATCGAAGAAACTTATCAAGTCTATACAGTGATTCCTCGCTAACTTTTCTCTCGTCGACTTCAAGCCCCCAATAACTTCAAAAAATCTTTGGGAATGGAACAATCTGTTACAGCGTCGTTTAGTATCGTAAGTACTCGCGTTTACTTCTTATGCTCTTTACCTTCAAGGGAATCAAAGGAATAGAAGCCTTGAAAGTAGAAAAGCGTACCATTCGAATAACTGATCCGAGCAAATATGCCGAGTTCGGTATAATTTCGTCGCCAGAAAACAACGTGATCCTATTCGCGACATTCAAGTGGCCTGTGTCTTAGCTATATCCCAGCCGACTTCGAAAAGGCCAAAGAATTATTAGGAGAGTTGCCCCTACATTACACTAGGAAAATCGGATGGCCACAGTTTGCAGTGAAGGCGTGATCTACAATATTCTTTTGTTTTCTATCTGTGTAGACACTCCATTCTTCTAAACTGACATTAATAAAAGATGATATAGTATTTCCCAAAACTAATTTAGCAAATTAAGAAAAGCAAAATCGCAGTCCATTGAAATTAAAATTTATATGTGCATTTTGCATTCGCTTGGCGGGGAGCGGTATGGCGTAGTTCAGCTTTCTTATAGGTACGTAAAATTGGTTATTTGGAACTCTAGAACATGACAATTAATGTGATTTGATAGCATCAAGTCCAGTTTCCAAAATGCGCCAAGTGGATCTGGGAAAATAAGGTATACCCCAGTGGCCCAAACAACTGTGCCACTTTCTTGACGCTTCGCCCTTTTGGAAACTACAGGACTCTAAGTCTAACAACCTTTACGTCTCCAAAAGGATTTCTTTTTATGTGCGGGTACATGAAACAAATGGTGGAAAAGTGCACTCCATCCGGCAAGAGAAAAAAAACCACTGTTCGCTTTCTGGAGTGTGATGTTCAGTGCGCTTCGAAAGGGACGCTAACTGGACCAAACTTCAACGAAGAAAGCTAAAAGAGGATGGAACCAGAGGGCAATGCAAGGTTGTGGATCTTGATCAGTTTAAAACTTGCTCTGCCTGTGAAGTGACTTTTGGGTGACATCCTTCTGCACTGACTCGGTGTCAGACTTTGTGAGAGCGATTCCTTTTGTTACGCTTTCCTCTTTGTACGCTGTATCGCAATCACGTTCTATGCTTTGCAAGTAGCCAGTAGATGCTGTTGCATATTAAGTCCTCAAAAGAATGGCAAAAAAGAAAAACAATCTGATAATCACTGCACTCGCTCGCTATCTGTAATCCCGGCACCTGTGACCATCTACTTTGATAGCAATGAGAATTCACTTTTAAATGGGTGGGGTCCATTTAGGTTTTCTTGAAGGATTTAAGCAATAGGTTCTTTAAATGGTAAGTGGATAAAATGGTTACCCAGTCAGTGTATCAGTTTCCTTGCAAGGCATAACGTTAGCTATGGTCGCCTCATGATCATGCTACATTGTGTTGGGATAATCGGCTCATGAGAATAAAATATGATATAAATTCTACTAAGCCTGCTGAGTGATGAATGCTTGATTAGTGTAAGTAATTCTCTATTTCAACATGTCCAGTACAGTGCTTCCCCGCTAATGTCAATGACTTGGTTAGAGCCTATCGATTGAAAATAGGCGGGGAGTCACAATAACGGGGAGATGCAATGGCTTGAATTAGCATAGAAACCTCTTTTTCGGGAATCTCAAAATGATTGAAAATAGGCGAGGATTGACATTAACGAAGATTGACATTAGCGGGGAGGCACTGTATATCCGAATAGCAACCACAAAAAAAAAGAAATCTATAACAAACAAACAAGGTAAGATAAGAAACAATGAATGGAAAGAATCAGAAATGTGATGTGAAACACGCATAGTTAATCAGTTATTAGGATGTTCAACTTGTTTACTAGCTAGAGGAGGAGACTATGGTTAGTATTGTCTGGATGCTGAATAGTAGGCAAAATGATCTGCAGTGTGATGGAAACATGGGATCAAAGGGAAAAGCAACAAACCTTGTTGTTTGTGAAAGTTGTGCTAACATTGCATTTGCCCGCTAAATTCCCTCATGATGATTGTAATATCCTAAAGGTAAGACTTATTCTCTTATTCAAACAGGTACTGATACAAGGAATAAAGTTAAGTTAGTATCAAGGTTCTGATAAGGTCGAAATGCGTGTGAAACTATCCATCTTCTCTTACGGTCTAAAGCACCTCTTTCCGGTATCGAGTCGTTACTAGAAGCATTTTGTATTTTTCTTGCCGAGCACACAATAAACCACTTGACTGAGACTTTTGATAAAACAAAGTATCGAAGTAGCGTAGATACTCTACGTCCATACAAGTCGACTGATGTTTGAAGGCGCTAGTGTATCCCTATTTAGCTTGTAGCGCAGAACACACAGAAGATTCCGCGCTTTCACGGACGATTTTGACCGAACAGAGTCAGCGCGGGAATCTACGTGAGGAGCTGTACCTCCCTAGGACCATTATTCATTTTTGGTCGCTCAAAGTCAATTATTATCAAGTTGGACATTAGCAAACAGAATCATCATCAATGCGGTAACTTTATGAGCGCATCAGAGTAGATAATAGCGAGTGATATGCTGCAGGATAGCAACTTCTTCCATGTAGAGTTGTTATTTTCTTTACACAAGCACATAGCAGCGTTTAATATACGTAGACCCGTCGGACTGTCACCATTCCAATACTCAGTGTGCCATTTTTTAATACGGTTACAAATATTCTTGCTGTGTTCCAACAATTGTTTTTTCACAACTCTTTCTTCTTTTCTTTCCTGTATCATACAAGCGAGATGACTGACGGACAAGCTTTTGTGTCGTACATTACTTGGACTCAGTCGTTAGAAGCAGTAACAGTTACAATAGGCATATCTCTTCCAGATGCCGATAATTATACACTCTTCAATACCATGGAAACCAAGTCTCAAATCGATCACTGCCTTGCGAATAATTCAAACATAATGTGTTCTGAAAGGCACCTTGTCGTCACAAGCGATCTCGATGGTCAGAAATTTTATCTAAGTTTACCTCTTTATGGATTAATTGAACACCAGGTAAATCATGCTCTACGGCACTTAAGGCTCATAACTGAATTGCTGTAGTGTGGTTTAAACATCCAGATATCTGAGAACAACCAGTTAGTAGCACTTATACGGAAGAAGTCTCCTATCATATGGCCACGATTATTGGAGTCGGACGATATATTGCAATGTTTAAATATCAACGTTACTGAACGAAGGCTTTCTTTGAAACCATCCTACGATACGATCGACTTTGACGCGGTAGTCAGTGGCCGCGGAGACAGAACTGGGCTGGAAATGTAAGGTGCTTTCTTCGGACTTCCTCGGACCGAATTCCTATTTCTAGCACAAGCCATGAAGGAAAACGAAAAGAAAAAGAAGGGGGATAAAAGGACATCCACACAATAAGGAAAAGCGTGTCATTTTTAGGTATAATCCGTCAGTTTTGCTTCAGAAGAGGTGCTGCTATGAAGGTTTAATAAAATGGACAACGCCAATTATTTCTTAAATGGGGTCTCGGCCTTTATGATCCAGCACGCAGTTATTAAAAGCCATTCACCAAAAATTACTAGTAAATATGCATATCCATTTTTTTTTTCAATGTATCGCTACTCGTCGTTGGCCTTGTAACCTGCTTTTGCCAACGATTGCATAGAAACAGTAACGCTTTGTGGTGAGGGGGTATATGTTACCGTTGTCAAGCTCATAGTGTACCTTGCGGCACCAGCTCGTTCAACACAGTGCACATACGTTAACTTTATTATCTGTCCCGGGGAGAAGCATAAGCGTATCATAAAATTGGGTATTAAAGGTGACTTTGCGAAAACACAAACAAGTCTTATATGTTTAATTGCGGGCTTCGTGATAAGCTTTAAGCAACCGAACAGCGTTTGTCGGAATAATAGCACTTTAATTAGACATATTTTGCTTTAATTATGAATGGAAGTAGTAAGCTCATCTTATAAGCAAACAAAAGTTGCGATAGTTCATCCAACTGATTATACCTATCGGAATATGATTTTCTTTACCTCTATCATGTAATAATATAGAAAATGGCCAATGTATGTAGCCACGCGATGAGATAACATGGCTTTTGCGGCGTGCCCTCCTCTTATGTAGCTCCGTCGCCCCAAAAAGAAGGGGAAGGGCGTATAAAGTTCCGTCGCCGTGTCACTTTAGTTGCCGTTCCTTCTTCCCACCATCCGAAAACAAAGCATGGACCTTAAGTTAATGATAAAACGCAGCTATTCTTTAGTAAGCAATTTTGCTAGCAAAGCCTACCAATGAAACAAATAATGGCAATTTCAATGAAAAAGAGTATATCCAGGCACATACCGGCTATTTAACAGTAACCGGATAGGTTGAAATTGTTAATTGTCTTAAGTTTTGAGCGTTAGAAAGATGGGAAATCCCTACGTATATGGTGTACATAGCACTTGTCTAAAACAATATCGCATGGTGGCCATGAAAGTAGAGGAAGTAAGTTGGTAAGTATCAGAAAGCTACTGGATTCGCGCGACGATCTTATGCCCTTCCTGATACTTTGCAATCATCCCAATGTATTGAAATGATTGGTGCTGTTAGTGTATAAAAAATGATAACAAACTATACTAGGCTACAGTGCAGACGAAAGAACAGAATGAGTAGCCCATGTATTAATGCAAGCAGTTACTTCAGATACCGGTACTTACAATGCTGCAAGATGTTTGCGCTATTGGTAAAAGAGTGATATATGCATAAGATATGTTAGATGCTCATCCATTAAAAGTAATATATTTACAGTATAAAACCACTTCAATAAAACTAATTTTCGTATTATATATTTCAGTGAGGAAGTATTGGATTAAAGAACAGCTGCATTCGTTGATAATCATCTTTAACGAAGCCTCACAGTAACTTTGCGCGGTGTTATGGTCCACGGAAAAATTTAAGTGCATTACACAAATTTACTAAATGCTTCGGTCAAAGAACAAAGTTAGATGTGTTAGTTACATACTACTATACCGGTTTTTAAATGAAGCTATCTTTCTGCAATGTCATCCACTCAATTTTGTTACGGTAGTTGACAAAGGAAGACGTATAACTTCTTACTTTATGTACACTGTCTTGATTTCGAAATCCATCAAAAAGAGTTTCCTTTTGATGAGTTTGCTGTACAACAATTTGCTAACACAGCGCTTCGCTTTGAACATTTAGATTATGTTCTTCAGACGTCGCCTAGACAAAAGTATACAGCTAGCTTGTAAATACGTGCGATTGCGTGGACATTGCACAGTTAACAAACTGGATAAACGTCAGCCATGCTCTGCCATAACCAGAGTTCTATTCTTCAATTTTATCTACAAAAGTATGCGCGAACAGCAGAAACAAGAACGCACGGAATAGGCTTGTCTGTATCATTTTCCAACAAGCAGCGGAGTTTGTGTGACCATGAAATGGTGAATCGTTAACACGAAGGCACCTTTAAGTTTCGCGTAGCGATTGAGCCGCACGATCGATGATGTTTGACCTGTCTACAGCCAGCGTGCGATCGTTTAAGCAGCAACTACAGCAGGCAGTTCTAGTTTGCTCAGAAAGATGTCTCTACAACTCTACTAAATGGTAATCAAGTTGCAGCGGATCACGCAGGCATAGAGTGACATCGAGGGGGAAAAAAGGGCAGCAGAATTGCTGGCTGGCATTCGCACCGATCTTATAGATCTCAATCCGAATTTCACCGGCGATGACAACAATATAGCTACTGTAGCTGTTAACAAAACCAGCTACGAGGCTTCGTTACCACAGCTATCCGAACAAGAACACAACAAGTATCAGTATGCAAAAGCGCTCTTTCAAATGCGGCAGTTCCAAAACGTCAGTTACATTTTAGCTGGGTGCAACGCACCAAAACTTAGATTCTTGAGGCTTTATGCAAAATATTTGGTAAGAGTACGCAGTATCTTCATCTGACAAACTACGAACGGTTACCATCTATGTTCTGTAAGTCCGGTGAAAAGAGGAAAGAAGAGGAGACGCAGGATATTTTAGGTAAAAGCTCCGTATGGACCGCTGATATGTCTTATTGTGTTGTCTATAGGTGCTGCAGAGAATTGGCAGGTTGAAAATGCGGAACTAGATGCCATCCATGATGAATTGCGATCGGCTAATGAGAAAAATGAATTAGATGCGTTTTGTTTGTATCTGTAAGTATCGATGGGAAGGCTTTAAAAAGTGCTTAATTGGGTCTAGATATGGTATGGTCCTACGGAAAAAACGTGATTATACGAAGGCAGCTGCAATTCTTTTGAAATCTGTAAAAGAATACGAGTGGAATTGGTCGGCATGGTTAGAGATTGAAGCTCTTGTGGAGGAAGATAAAATTGTATGGTCTGCCTCTTTTTCGACTTCTACTCATTGTTTGATTGACAGCTTGACAGTTTGCAAGACTTGTTGGAACGTGACATGAGCGGTAGTATCATGAAAACGTTCTTTATTGCTCGTGCATACCTTGGTCTTCACAGGCCTGGTCAAGTATTCCGCAAACTTATGGAGCCTTTGACCGTGTATTTCCCAAACTGTACCTATATAAAAGCACAGTGGGCCACCATGTTTTACGAGGCAATGGGTAATTGAAGGCAATGTATGATCGGAGCATTAAGGCTGCATATCCTTAGATTACAATGAAGCGGAGATCTTATTTGGGAGCTTGCGGCGAATGAATCCTTATCGACTAGAAGACATGGATGTATTCTCTAATGTTTTATATCTCTTGGAAGCGAAGGAAAAACTAAGTGTACTGGCGCATCAGTGTGCATTAGTAGATAGATACCGCCCAGAAACCTGCTGTATTATTGGTAAATATAGGCTATCAACAATGCAGGTTAACTTTACTCCCGTCTAGGAAACTATTACAGTAGCAAGAGAAATTTGGCGGGCTCAATTGAATACTTTAAACGAGCATTGAAGTTAAATAGAAGTTATCAGCTGGTTTGGACTTTACTTGGACATGACTTAATTGAAACGAAGAATTCAAATGCTGCAATCGAATGTTATAGACGTGCAATTGGTATGCCGTTTTCATACATAAAACATGCTTAATATATCACTATTAGATTTCAATTGCCGCGATTATGGTGCTTGGCATGGTTTAGGCCAGGCATACGAAATGCTGAAGCTTCCACACAATGCATTATATTATTTCCAGAAAGCAGTCGATCTTAGGTAAGTTCGTGCGTTGCTATTACCTCATGCTAACTCTGTTATAAGACCTAAAGATGCTAGGATGTGGAAATCTTTAGCAGGATGTTTCACGCTGTTGCAACGCGATACAGAGGCCAGGGATTGTTATCAAAAAGTTCTTGAATGCGACGATCTTGGAAGACCTAGTGCTTTGATGCAATTGGCACGTATACATGAGAAAATGAATGAAATGGATATTGCAGCTACATACTACCGCGAAGCTTTGGATCGATTAAATGAAGAAGGGGTGGGACAACTAATACGGATTTTTTTTTCGTTGCCATTAACTTTGTATTAGCAAAGTGTAGAGGAAATTGCAGAAGCTGGACTGTTTTTAGCTCGGTATGCTTTGGACAAGGAGCAGTATCAGGAGGCAAAAGAGTATGCTAGCGCAGTAGTAAATTATCAATCAGAGGTAAATTATCCTTGAATTATCAGCATTTCTCACCATTAGCAAACAGTACCATGATGAGGCTAGGTATTTCTTGGAAGAGATAAAGCTGAGGCGGTCAGCAGCTTGAGCGACGTAAAACTCCATTTTGTGTTAACATTATACCTAAGAAATGGCTTATCTTGCTTGCAACTGTTTACCATATCTTGTCTGCTTTTAGGATTAGCTACTGTCTTAATAGAACCAAAAAATTGTTTGCAGCTTTCTCCAGTCTGTACCATCCTAAATAAGTACGGATATATGCTACGTAGAGGCCTTGCACATAACATTGGGTCTGTTTCTGATAGTTGATAAGCGGAGTATGATATATGGGTTAGCTATGCTAACCTATACATGCAGTAGAGCATGTAATGCCGGCTTGACGTTGAAATTCTGCACTTAATTGCTCTTCGTTTGATAATTAACGAAGTCTGTCATTGGGTGATTGAACTTTATGAGCTTCGATATGAATAGTGGATAGCCTTCTTTTCTTCGGTTTTATTCCCTGCCATTGACTAAAGCATATGCATAGACGCTTTTATGGACACAGACTGCATAATTTCTACCCCGACGCAGATTGTTGTCAGCCTCGTTCCGAGTATAACGATATCTATGTATGTAAAGCCCTTCTTCACCTGCTATTTGTTGTACAGCATTTCTCTAAAGATGTAGCACCTCGAGCACTTTGCAGTACTGATCAAGCCAACCGTTTCCACGCCGGATTCATTCTCTACCATTAAAAACATAGATTTCATTACGATACCTTTCTTTGACAACGGCTACGCACCGGAGTTTGACAGAAGACACATACAGAGCTCAATTAGATGTACTCTTGTTATTGCTAATATTTTCTTATTTAAAAACAATCAACTTAATATTAGTGAGAAAGAGAGGAAACGGAATTTATCTAGAGTCTTTCCAACGTTCAGTCAGCTCAAAGATCTTATTCGTGCAACAGGGTAGAAAGCAGGTTATAAATTCAAAGGAGCTAACCAACGTAGTTGCCAGGGTAGGTAATCCAGCATTGCCAAGGTAATTTCTGTTTTAACAACAGACCATTCGCGGATCAGGGCTGACAACATTGAAGCGTTACTGTTACACAAACTAAAACATTGTATTGTCTGAGTGTTTGTCTCCTTTTACCTAACCTTTTACAACTGCGCGTTGATGGCCTATTCCAGATCGCCACCGCAATCCCCTAATGCGCAAGAAGATTGGAGCATTCGTGGTCCGAAACCAAGTAAAACATTCTCAACCTCATCTCGGTCAACAACACAGAATTCTCGTTCGCAATCCTATGCTTCGTCTTCCAGCAGAGCATTTAGCACGACAGGCTATGAAGCCGCCGCTCGAGCGTACCATAGCGAACTGCAGAAATATCTTTCACAAATCATAGCCAAAGGTATTAGGTTTGCTTGACGGGTGCAGTTTACTATAAGCTTATTCATTCGAAAATAGAGGCAAACGAGGGTACACCTCCACAACGTGTCTCTGCACGCCAGAAACTATCACGACTCAACCCGATACAGTTTCATGAATTAGCAATGGATGTGTACGACGAGCTGATCCGGAGAAATAGAGATGATAAACAAGGTTAATACATGGAAAACAAAAAAAATTCTTAGGATGGGTCTAATGAGAAGGGGAAAATGGATGTAGTACCCTTTTTACCTGTACGCGATGAGTTTCATCCAAGACGGAACCAGGCACGGCAAAAGTTAGCAACACTGCCAATTTCTCGCTTCCAAGATCTCGCTAGCGATGTGTACTCGGAACTGAGTCGCCGATACCCCCAATTCGTCGAAGGCGAAGAGGTGGAATACAATGGTATGAAGATGGTTGACTAATGTATTATCGATAGGATTTATATTCATCACCACCGCCTGTGCCTCCCATGCCTATCACCAGTCCAAAGATGGACTCAAAACCACAGCCTAGTCAAGCGACCAATATTGTTCCTGTTAAAGGTATGATCAATGTGGAGCCTGTAGGACCGGAAGAAGACGACAGCAATGATCACGAGATCTACCCGCGACCATCAAAGTCAAATGGTGTTGGGGATGGGAACTTTCAGTCCCTCGACAGCCTTATGGCTGATCTCGGTAACATGGTGACCGCCCCAACCGGTCCGCGAACTGAAACACCGGTAAGCTGAAACGAGACGTTATATATGTCATTGATAGATTTCAAATAGCAGGGTATATCAGATCCGGAGAGAATGCGTTCAGAGTATGAATATCGCATAGCGACAATGGCGAAACGCATACAACAGCTTGAATCTGAAGCTGCTATGGTAAAATATGACGATAGTTATACTATTGGATGTGGCAAATTAAAACTGTTCGATCCACAGGGAAGTAAAGAATCCTTGCATCAAGACCAGGTATCTATTACTGATTATCAGAAATCGTCAGAGTTAACGAAACCTTAGGAGAGACACCAGTTGTCAAGGGGCAATGACTTCCAGGAAGATTATCATAGATTAGAAGAGAAGTATCGGCAACTGGAACATGAGCACCACGAACAACAACGGGTAAGGAGAGAGCGAGCCTTTCGTAATAAAACAATATGTATATGAGCGATGTGCATAGAGTGTGCAAGAGGTCAAAACGGAAACCAGCAAACTGTTAGAAGAGCTGAAGTCACTGTCAGCAAAGAATGATGAACTCAGAACAAGTAAAGAGCAAGCAGAACAACGTACAAGACAGTTGGAAGATGAAGTAAGTTGTTTTATAAACAGTGAGAAATTTCTTAGGTTTCCTATAGGTAAAGGAATGGCAAAGTAAATACGAAAGTGCGCGACAAGAGCTTCGCAATATAAAAGGTACTCTCCACTAGTGTATTTTCCACGTTTAATCCAATGCCTTCAGGAACGTTGCCGTCCGATGAGCTGCAAACGCAAGACATTATGAAGGATCATCTGTTACAACCGACACGGGAGGGCGCCATTGCCCATGACCGTATTGTCACATACCAAACTGCCATTGTTGCCCTTTCACGTTCCGCAAGGTAAAAAAGAGAAAAATGCAAGAAACGTGATCAGTTTACACTATAGCAGGTCGAATAAGCCTTCTGATGTTTTAATCACGATGAAAACAGTGGTCATGGCCTGCAAGTCTTTGACAGAAGCTGTGGAAGCTTATGAAAGCAGCCATGAATTACCTGCATCGACTCAAACAAAGTTATATACCCTCAAAACGCAATTTTCTGATGCTTTGGCTCAGCTGCTGGTGGCCGCAAAGAACCATGCGAACGGTATGGGTATCATGCCTGTTGGTTTGATTGAGGGTACAGCAGGCCACTTAACCATAGTGGTTGTGGAGCTTGCTAAACTGCTTGGTATTTCTTCCACAAGTGAAACCAAAACAGGTACCTCGGCCTCTACCGCAAGCGATCGTCTGGATCCAGAGGAACTTTCGGTAAGTACGCCTGCCCATGACACATATATTATACCGACTGTCATATTAGGAATACCTGAAAACGGAAACGGACCATATCGTACAAACAATCCAGAACTTACTGAGCGCTTTGCGATCACCAGGGCAGATAACTGAAGTCAGCGATATTATTGTGTCGATTGTGAACATTGTGTCCAATGTAGTTGAGGTTTCGCGCAGTACATTTTCGGGCGGCGCAGGTCTTCAGTATCGCAAGAAGGGAGACCTGGTTCTAGCGGATTTATTGACATGCAAGGATAAGCTGCTTCAGATCAGAGACAGTTCTTTCGCACAATCTCCTGAGAGAGCAAGTGCAGCAGCAAAGCGAGACTTAGCAAAAGAATCATACGAAATCGCAAAGTATACAAAGGAACTCATCAATATCTTTGAAGACTAGTTACATTATCCGTCGCCCTATCCGAATATGGCAAAGGCTGCGAACCATATCTAAGATTATCGCAAAATCCTATCTTGAAGAATTCTTTACAGGAAGCAGCATTGCAGCTCATAAACTGGAGTATGATTTCTGATGTTAATAGACGCAAATCTATTTTACATAGTATATAAAAAAGTAATCAGTGTACACATAATAATAGTAGCTATTGAGCAAAAATGCGTAATGTCCAAGTGCAAGCAGGGACCAGATCGTGATGTATTAATTATAGGTGAATGTTCAGTACTGTACTTTATTCCCCAAAAATTAAAAAGTCGCATCTAGCAAATTCACTTGGCGCATTTTGGAAACTGGGCTTGACGCTAACAAATTACATTAATTGTCCTGTTATAAGAGTTCGAATTGACCACATCCACTGGACTGCGACTTCGATTTTCGTAGTTTGCGAAATTATTTTTGGGAGATACTGTATAGCGAGAGCATCACGATAAGGAAGCTTTCAATCGCCATAACAGGGAAGCGATGCCTGGGAGCGATCTGAGACTGTGACTTCATAGTTACCGCATCTTTTTTTTTTACCTCGTCAGCTGCATTGAGACATGGCTTTTTCTTCTCTTTTGTATCAAACATTAAGATGAATGAAAAAGGACCTTCTGCCGGAGTACAAGCGACTCCTCTTCCTCTAGATAGGAATCCTATTCAAACCAGAAGAAGTAAGATGATTCGCTTAATGATAGAACGGTGACTAACCTGTTCATACAGCTCGAACCTTGTGGAAATATGTCCTTCTCGTTGGATTCCTTGGCTTTTTGCTGTTTATAAAGCTTTCGCACATGAATTGGAAGGTGTGTATTTAATGTTAAGTATACTGTTTTGGGTTTAACTCAACAATGTAGTTCCCTACTCTGGGAGACATCAATCGGTCGGCAAGTTGGATGGGTTTATCCGAGACCGCAACTCAGTTGGAAGGGCCGACGGATTTGATTGAATTTATGCAAGAACTGGAGCGGGATTTCAATGATGATAGTGGTTATGGGGGGTATTATCGCAAAATGGGTATTGCTTTTCCACCTGGTAAGGATCTATACATCAACGCATGCATTAATTCACACAAAATCGTTAGACTATCTGAAACATCCTCAACCGCCACGTCGTCATGCTGGTTACGATATCAAGAAAGGCGACTCTCAATCCCAAGTGTTTAAATTCGACCCATCCTCATTTGAGTCCGCGGCTTTGTACATTTACGGCGACTTTCATAAAGGCAACGTTGTCGTAAACCAAGGAGATGTGGAAGACGTGGAAGTCAATGTGACCCTTTTGACAAAGCATAAGAAGAATTTTGAGCAAGTATCCTTGACCAGTTTTGACAATAACGGACGATATGTGGTGGAAGTAAAACGTACTGGGCCTCATTATCATAAGAAGCACGGACATATCTCGATCCATACCTTTATCACGTTCCCGCAAGAACTTTGTTGCTACAAAGGCCTGGACATTAAGGCTAGGCAAGCAGAGATCAGCGGAGATGTAGATCTGGTGTTCGATAGACTTAAAGCCGGTGTTGGTCATGGAAGCATCCAATTTAAGGTATCTATCCATATAGTTTCTTCCGGCTAAAATAATGCAAACCTTTTTTTAGAGCCTACGTGCCAATGAACTCTTCTTAGGTGCCCTCCATGGCTCCGTTCAAGGCACCTACGATTTGAATAAGAGACTTGCAGCAGGAGTCATGCGAGGCGATATAGATGTCTGTGTAAATCCAAAAGACAATCTTAACATTACAACAACAGTGAGCGTTGGATCATCCACTGTTCGATTGGTAAGTTGGTAGCTTTTCGTGCGTTGGAATCAACTTTGCTAATCGAGTTGTATCTTAATAAGCCCGGTGACGATGTCCAAGGTCGGTTTTTGGTTACTAGCCTGACGGGACAACCTATTGTAAAGGCGGGCAAGCCGGAGGATCTCCATGTTACCAGCTTTGGTTACACGTTTAAAAAGGGTTATTACAAGGCAGAAGAAGGCTCCAATATCTCGGCTCATTCGAGACATGGGCCTGCCAGTGTTATTTTCGCTTGAAGTGTAAACCCATGCAGCATATGTTGTTTTCAAAAGTTCAGTAGTCATTAACAAAGATGTTCTGTGTTTTCTTCACAAATCTCCTGTTTACCAATAGTGTACTCTCCACTTTCCCGATATTAGACGATATGTCTATCGAAAGAGTCATAGTGTTAAAGTCACGGTCCTATTCAGAAATTTGGTCCCGAGCGATTTTAATCGACATAGTGAAGGATCCTGGACATGGGCATGTAAAGCAAGAATTTTTAAGTCCTCGTCTATCTATTTCCAGTAAAGTGGACATATCTTTCCTTTTCTTCACCTATCTTAAGTCATTGAAACACATGGATTAGGCAATTCTATACTAGTAACCCACTTGTTTGAACTGGTTTTTTGGCCATTGTATACATAGCTTGTCCTATACGGTATTGCTTTTCAAAGACATGAATATTGCACTTCTCATATTCATAAGAATCTGCTACTACACTGTGATAATCGATGGCGTGTCACTTGCCGTATAAAGGTTCATGTATGTATGTATATGTAAACAATAAACGTCTGATAGATAGTAGTAATAAATTTACAAGAGCGGTTTTACAGGTATTATCTTGATTAGTTTAACATGCCAGCAATGGATGCTGAAACCCAAGTACTGAAAGCGCCGCAAATCATAGCAGAGATAGCCAGCTCCGAGATCTCACCAGATCGTTTTGGTGCCAGAGTACTTAATACACCTATTTGCATACCCACACTGCTAAGGTTGGCAAAACCGCAGAGAGCATATGTAGTGACGAGCTTTGATCTTGGCGTTAATAAATTAGCGTATGAGCTGGTCATCAAGTCGTAAGCAACGAATTCGTTGGCCCAAATCTTGGTAGCCATTAACTGACCCACAGGGACTAAATCGCTGTTGTCAGCACCAATCATCCAAGCAATCTATAGGTGGAATGGATCAGTCCAATTTCTCTCTATATATGAAATAGAGTAAGGCACTTACAGGGACGAAGATGTATCCAGTGATGAGTTGCAGTGTCAGTTCATGGATGGTAATGAAGTTTCCAATCCATGTGAGACCAGCGTTGACTGCATAAAGCAATGCAAGCAAGGAAATAAGGTTGGCAGCAATAAGAAGGGCGATATTGACACCGATAGATGCACCAGTACCAGCTGCATGCAGCAAATTGCAAGTCGCCTCTTGGCTAGGAGGGACTTTCACTTTTCCTTTAGTGAGTGGTTCTTCCGTTTCGGGGTATCTCAGTTTAGAAATTGCAAGTGAACAAGGGATTGACATAACGCAGGAGGTCAGCAGAGCCTGGCCGGAAACGCCCATTTTAATGTAACCATAGAGCACAGAACCGGAAATAGTAGCAAATCCGGAAGTCATAATTTGATGCATCTCAGCCTTGGTCAAGTAAGGTAAGAAAGGCTTGATCAACAATGCATTTTCACATTGACCAAGAAAAGGCTAAGCAATAAGATGTTAATTTCCTTCTTTTTTTCCTTTTTGTGTTTGCCAAAAAAAACCCTACCGAGGCGCAAGCGACCACAGACTCCGCGCCCGAAACACCTAATAAGGTCATGAACACCGAGCCGCATTTTTCCAAGAGCCACTGCAGTGCGCCAATATAATACAACATCTGGACAGTCGAAGCAAAGAAAATAACCGCGGGAAGGACATTCAATGCAAACAGACCAAGACTCACAATATCTTGATTCAAGAGGAACTGTGTGCCAAAGCTAGATTTGCTTAAATAACCTTCACAAAATGTGGCAGCCCATTGGAAGATATCATGGCCAGCTTGAGAGCGAAACACGAACAAGGCTAGCAAGAACTGCAACAACATAGCACTTGAAATCGTATTCCAGCGGACAGCTCTGTGGTGCTAAGACGAAAAAAACAAATAAAGAAAGTTAATGTTTGCACAAAAAATTTTTTTTTCTTCTTTGTGTATACCTTTGAACAGGCGAATACCATTCCCAGAAAGACAATCATGCCAAATAGAGCAATGAGGCGTTGAATTCGGGACGAGTCTGGTGTCTCCGGAAGAGAAAATACAGTAACCACAATGACAGTGAAGACAAGGGCACCGTAGAGGATGGATCGCATAAGGGCGCTGAGACGCATTATAGGGGAAGAGATGGTGTCTACCGTTTTGCGGAATGGTGTTGTAACAATAGAAGTAGGTACATGACAGAAAAATATATACAAGGTGAACCAAGCATAAATCAACCCAAGGATCAGATTCTCCTGGTTATAGCCCTTTGGCACCTGTAACGCGTAGGATGCAGACAAGAAGCCAGTGAAAATTAACCACATAGCGAGACTAACCATTGGGTTGATTGCATGATTAATACGTGAAGCACGATGCCATAACCTCTTCCTATTGGACACTTACTGGAACCATCGGCGATGGCGAGTATAAAACTGACTAAACCGACTAGGCTTTGCTTCCTCAATGCCATCGCTACTGTCGTTGCTATCAAGTCGTTTTTCTTCTTCTTCCGCGGTGGCAATCCGAATGTCAGCCTCGACTTTGTATGTATGGGACTTCTTGTCATCTTCAACAACCACACGATGCGTTGGTAGGCCATCTGGTGGCGCTATGACTTGCTCAGTGTAACCCTCGGTTGTGATTGTCATGGATAGGGACAAATTATTTCTTGAGAGCAAGGAAGAAAAGGCTTTTATTGCGAAAAGAGAACATGACCTCACATGAGATAAGGTGTCGCCTTTTATCTATTTCTCAAATGCCAGATAACAGATTCGGTATAAGTTCGAAAACTTAAGTGACACAAATCTGCAGATTAAGAAACTTTGGCCTTTTTAAATGGAAGGAGCTCAGTGTTCGGGCCATCCAGTTTGAAGAACTATCCCACGTCTTTTCATTGGGTCAACTTCTGTGCGACATCCCGTCTGAGAATCATAGCATTTCTCCCGATTATATCAGGACATGAAAAAAACAAAATAAACAGTCTTAATAATATATATACGCGTACACAGCTTGCTAATCGAAAGAAAGAAGATGTAGTCCGATGTTAGAAAAGTCCTAAACCAAATAACAGAGTTGTAAATGCAATGTACAGGTGATCAGTTTATTGAGAGAATGCGATATAAATCAACTTTGCTCAAAGGAATCCAAAAAAAAAGCCGACGAGTTCCCGGTCGCTATCCTAACCGAAACCAATGATCAGTTTGTTGTACATGCAATACCAGTCTGGGGAACTTCGGTAGTACCTAGGGGCACTCCGCCTTGGAAGAAACTGATTATGTTCAGTCAGGGTCCTGGAACTGAAGATGAAAAAAAGAAACCGCGATAAAATAAAAGTAAGGGATATAATCAATGCTTTGGTATGTACGATATATCGCTCACTCTTGAGAAGGTCAGCTGAAGATATACCTTCCTATTTCCGTTTTAGGTCACTATTAACGATGGCGACATTCTGGCAAACACGATGGCGTCAAGCAACCTTTTGTGCACTATTGAGCATCGACAAGTTCGGTATAAGACAAAACGAAATGTATCAGTATAGGAGAAAGGAACAAAAGCAAAGCGGACACTTGCCGTATCATTATACCGTCCATTCTTCAGGCTATCAGCTATAAACAAAGTCAATATAGATAACAAGCCAAGTATTTATTGTTATCAGTTAGTAGATTTGGTCTAAACCGAACCTGATAAAGTTACCATACGATCACGGAAAAAGCCTCGTCGGCATCTGAAAAAATTTTATAAAGATGACTTGGACCATCGGAAAGGATATGAGAGGATCCATACCATGTAGCAAATTCGGTAGAAACAGACAGTAAGAATGACAATGGTAGAGTGTGACACTACTATTATGTAGAATAAACGCTGGGTAAATCAGAACACAAGGTTCATTGTTAGTAGAGTGTGAAGATGATGTAAATGGTTTACTCGATATGGATAGACAAATTGAAACACCACTGGAGCAAACAAATTCATATGTCCCACACACTACTCTTCTGTTTATGTTTCAATGGCATTATGGCCAGACAATGTCAGTCAATAGTAGAATACGCTCTTAGCATATCAGTCATGGCAGAAGGAGATATCGCGTTTGCATAAGCTTACCCTTCAGGTGAAGGCAAGATTCATTCTCTGAATACCCGATAGCTGAGAACGTCCGAACCCCTATAAGACGCTCCCATGTGGCTACAAACCAGAAGAATAATGTATCCAACGCTTGAAAATATATTGCACGAGGCTATCAACTCCAACCGTATCAAGGCTATAAACTGAACCCAAGTAATTCAAATGCTCATTACGCAAGAAGATGGGTAGAGGACTTTTGACTTTTCCTCCACCTTCAATAGGATTGACAGATCTGAATGATCCTTTTAAACCATTATGGTGCATATCTAGCCTAAACAATAGAATAACATTGACAATCAGAACCGTGTCGCGTGCTTGTTATATTTTGCTTTGTATTTTTTTCTGACAGAGTTTTATAGAATTTAAATGGACATGGGACTTGTTGTCGAAAAGAACGGTAGACTTGAGCCTACAGATTACAATCAATACACATAATGTTTGCGGAATCTTATCTAAGAATCGTTGAATTTGTGGGATTTGTAGGTATTACATTTATCCTTGGTAATCATCACAACAGGCGGCTTTAGTTTTAAGATATATCATTATCATGAGTAGACGCCAGTGAGAAACGCAGAGGCTGTCGAAACAGAAATAGGGAAGACTGGGCTTCTTTTGCTCGTGAGAAAATGAATGTTTTGTGCTACAGATTAAACCAAACCATTGTCACGGTGTCTTTCACCAAGTTTACTTGGTTATTACCCTCATTGGGTCCCGATGTTCGGGATTCCCTAACGAATGAAAGCCTTTATCTAACCGACGGAATCTGACTCTTTCTTTTTCTTTCTACTCTGAACACTGATTTTAGCAGTGAGTCGATCGAAGCAATGCGAATCCTATACAAAATGTCTTCCAGGTTTTTTCTTGGAGATTAAGAGAAAACAATATGACCATCTTTCAGCTATTTATTATAAGGGAACTGCTTCTATCAAAGCATCTCTTATTTTTTACGACGCGCGTAGTGCCCAATCGGCCGAGGGAAAAGATCAAAAAGAAAACACTGATGTGGTTCCTTGTGACCCTGAGCTATATGCGTTTTTGCTAGTAAAATCGTTCGATATTTTGATGCAACGAGAAACCCTAAAATAGACGTGTAAAATCATTTCAATTTCTTTTCGTAAGGTCTGTCACTGTTTGAAATTTAACATTGATTGCACTGTAGTCAGAGATGACCCTTGCAAAATGATCTGAGACAGATATAACTGATGTAAATATCGGTTTTCACGATTTTGATTTGGATATTAGACATGGGTAATGCATTATCCATGGCGATCACCGAGACGGTCATCATGGATATCATATCAAGCAGACCAACCGGTATCGTAGGATACATGCATGTATGGAAATAGCGTTTTAACGAATTCAGAAATGGGTTCTATTGATATTTATCATTATCATCATATCTACCTCAGCCGATTGATAATGATCCATCATACCAGTTTTTTTTGGTCCTTGTTTCGCACAGCGCTGAAGATATTTCCATATTAGCCCGGTGGTTCCTTGTGTTTTTGACTCAAAATTCAACGCCGCTCTTTCCGAAGGCTTCCATTTTGGCAAAAAAAGATTTTGTGTTGATACCTATTCCCCTTTATTCGTTCATTATCTCAAAAATGTACGGTGTAAAAGGAACATCGACATTTGTCAACACTGTTGCTCGTCAGAGCGTCATTTCGAAACAATTAACAGTTGCTCATGCCCCGAAATCGTCGGCTTACTTGACCTCTTTACAGCCGCGCAATGTCTCAGCTGGAAAACTTTCCTACACAACGGGTCGTGCTTATACGCAAAACTATCAGTCCCAGCATCAACAACAACAAGATCAAGCTGATCCCTCTCAGAAATATCCACTAGGCTCTTTCAAAAGCTCGAATCGTCGTTGGCCACTTTCCAAGTTACCAAAGCCTCCGCAGGCAAGGTTCAACCATGCAGTGTCCCTAAACGAAGCATCTATCCCTCGTATGGAAAGCCATAAAGACATTGATGCTCGTATCATTGAAGCCGCACGTGCGAGCAACCCCAAGGCTGTGGTCGAAGAATTTGTTGCTGGACAGCGTTCAGGTGCGGCTTTTTCAGCTCAGACCTATGAGGCTGTTATGGAAGCCTACGAAAGTCTATGCAAGGATAATGGCTCTGTGACATCCATGCTGAAAGCTTACGATCATATGTTGGAAAATGGCATCACACCCACCTCACATATGTACGCACGCTTGATCAGATCATTATGTGAGCGCGAGTCAGAGGTCAACCGAAACGTACAAATCTTGCGACGCAAAATGGCACGATCTGGTGAAAATATTCCCACCTTAGGAGAATTGCAAGGCGAAAATAACCTTGAGAAGGCTGTTGCATTTTTCGACAAGGCTGTACAGGAGAAACTCACCGAGGATTTTGACGTCTCCGTTTATAATAAGCTTCTTCGCGGTCTATCTATTAGAGGAAACACTCAAGATGGTCTATATATCTACGAACAGCTGGAGCAAGCGCGCAATGTCAAACCCAACGCAATGACTTTTGCTATGCTCATGAACATGTTCGGTAAGGCTGGAGATATAGAGGCTGTCGATGAATGCTTCAAAGAGTACAAGCAAGTAAGACGAGTCCTTCCTCATCATGACGCTTCATTCGTATACAATGCCTTCGTGTATGCTCAAATTGATGCTGGCTATCATACCCGGGCTCTGGAGTTCTTGGAAAACGATATGGCTAACGATAAGGTGGCTGTGACTATCGGACCCTACAATAAGCTCATTCGTACATGGTGCCAAGAAGACAAGCTGGATACGGTGACAAACCTCGTAGAACGACTAAAGACCGATTCTAACCTTCCAAAACCGAACGCGTCGACCTATGGTATTCTTCTTTCAGCTTATAGCCGTACCAACGAGCTTAACAAGGCAGCCGAGGCATATAAGACGATGGTACAGTATGGATTAACCAAAGAACAGGCTGGTTACATCGTCAACTATATGAATGCTTGCGTGGCTGGCGAAAAACCGGATGTTGCATTTGCGGTTGCTCAAGAAATCTGTGATCACGGTCTGGAAGTCGATGCAGCTACTTGTCGTGCAATTGTGCTAGGCTACAACAATCTCGGACAACCGCAACGGGCTGTGGATGCATACACAACACTTCTAACCACCAAGGCGAAGGGAAAGTACATCAAAAGTACTTCAGCGATGATGGATGTTGGATCTGATTTAGTCGAGAAGGTCGGCGACTTGCGCTTAGCCTTGTCCGTTCTTCGTGTCATGTGGAATTATTCTGCACCTCCTACCTATGACAACACTCAAACACTCTTCAAGCTATATTCCCAAACACGACAACATCCTGAGAGCTGGGCAGAATTTACAAAGGATCTGCCGCCCGATGCATACAAGCTGCTGTATGACGCCGCCTTCAAATCCTTGGATTCGGTGTCAGGCTTTAGAGACCGTGTCTTTTTGTTGCTGGAAGATATGCGTTCGTTGGGTCAGCAACCTACAGCAAGTCTCTATGTACGAATTTTGACGCGCTTCAAGAAGAATCGCGATAATGAATCAGTGGAGCGTTGGACACGGGAATTTGACGGTGATGCGTTTGTTGGTGAACAGACAGCAAGCTTGGGAGAGGCGACCAACAAGATCACTGCTGATTCAGAAATTCAGTCTGGCAAGATCATTGATGCAGCACTTAAGCGCGATTTTCAGGAATCTGTCCGCATTTTGCAGACGATGGTCCAGAATGGCTCTATACCATCCCCTGGGGCGGTACGTGATACCATCACAGAGGCGACGAAGCATGGAGACCTCCAAGTTGCCAAAGAAATATACGATCTCGCCATCGAACCTTTGAATCGGTTAGAGAAAAATACTCGACGTCGTGCACTTAACAGTGTATATAATACCATGCTCATTGCTTACGCTCGAAAGAACGATTTGGAGATGACGAATGAATTCTATGAGAAGATCCGACAACTGAATATGGCACCGGAAGCCGATGCGTACGCTTCTCTCTTAAGCGTTCGGGCAAAGGTGGCAACGGATGTCTCGGAGGACGCGCTCGCTATTTACGAAGAGGCCAAGCAACACAAAGTGCGACCGACTTTGTACTTTTATAACATGGTTATTTCTCAACTCTCCAAATGTCGCAAGATCGAGCATGTTCTTCGCTTGTTTGAAGAAATGAAGGATGCCGGTATTACCCCAAACTCTATTACCTATGGCTCTGTCATTTCAGCATGTGTTCGTTGCAGCTCGGAGAAAAGGGCAAATCGTTATTTCCAGGACATGATCGCGGAGCCCAATTATCAGCCTCGTATTGGTGCATACAATACAATGATGCAGTTTTATCTGCAAAAACATCAGAATCGCGAAAAGGCTCTTTCCTACTACCAGCTATCCAAGGATTATAATTTGAAGCCGTCGGGTCATACGTACAAACTACTTATCGAAGCCTACGCCAACATTCCACCTTACGATATGGTTGCCGCCCACAAGCTGCTGACAGAGATGAAACGACACGATGTACAACCTGGACCCTCGCATTATGCAACACTTATTCATTCCTATGGCAGTCTTCATCGGGACGTCACGTCAGCTATCGCAGTGTATAACGAAATGAAAAAGGCTGGTATCGAAGCGGATGACACAGTATATCAGGCAGTCTTGGGGACTTATATCGAAAATAACGACATGAAATCAGCGGAGGAATTATACAATGAAATGCTACAGCGACGACCTTCATCTGCTTATATCGAAAATCTGTTAATCCAAGGATATGGTTCCAAAGGCGATTTGAAGAAAGCAGAAGAAATCTTTGGGCGTATGACGGATAATAAAAAGCATGGAGGTACAGTGAGGGAGCCGAGTACCTATGAGGCTATGGTGAAAGTCTATGTGGAAAACAAGCAGTTGGACAAGGCCAACGAGATCATTGCCATGATGCGTTCTAGAGATTTCCCAGTCAAAGTTGTCGATGGTGTCGCTACCCTTGTTACCGGGATTACCAATTAGATAAATTAGGTTTTTTTGTTGAAATGTAAAATACTTTTACTTTTTTCTTATTTTTATTTCTGTCTTTTCCATCTTATTTGTGATAGATTATTGCGAACTGTAAAAAATTCAATAGATACTCGCTTAAGATCTTCAATTCATTACGTAAAAAACGCCCAAACGCGCGCATTTTTCTTTTGCTGACATTCTGAAACTTTTCATAGTTTACAGAAATGGGAGCCAAAAAGACAGCAAGTTGGTACCTTCTTTTTCTAAAATGAACTTGACATACAAAGCTGACGTACTGACCAACCCGATCTGCGTTCATACTCCGCCTCAAACGAGAGCATTCACTGTTGAACCCACGCAAACTCGTTTCCCGCAATATTGGCTCTTCGTTTACCATGACAGACTCGTAAGCAATCTAACCAAATTTTATGCAACGAACTTTAAGTTAACCTGAAGCATTCTGCAGACAGCAGATGATCCTTGATCCTGGTGAGAAAAGATCTCTTTTTGAGCTTGATGTTCGGCTTATTCTCACACTGTTGAGGAAGCTATTAGGGATTGGGTACTGATACCCATCATGATTGTCATGTTGCTTGTCGGTATACTTCGACATCACATTACTATGCTTATTACCGGAAGTCCTAAGAAACCACAACTGAAAGCTATCCGCGAGTCGTACGTGTTTTTCCCATTGATAGCGCGTATGCCTGGATATTAACTTGTGAATGCAGCAAGGCACTATTGCGAGGTATGCGGTTACGAACGTTTGGCAACAGCATTCCACAGCATGCATTTGTGGATCGTAAACAGTATCTGGCCAAGGCGTTTGAAGATGGCAAATACTTGAAGAATCCTGATGCCGCAAAAGAAGGGGCTCCGGCACCTAACCCAATGACAGACCCGGATATGATGGAGGGGATGATGGAGGGAATGAAAAAACAGTTGATGAACATGGTACCACAAATGGTGATTATGGGATGGGTCAATTTTTTCTTCCAAGGATTTGTCGTGAGTAAGTTGTTTCTGAGGAACCTGGTGTTTTCTGCATCTTTTTGTTTGCTTGTGTTGTGCCAACGGATATATATCCTCTAGTCAAACTGCCATTCCCATTGACGCCGCGGTTTAAGACAATGTTACAAAGCGGGGTGGACACACGCGATATGGACGTAACTTGGGTGTCGTCATTATCATGGTACTTTCTGAACTTGTTCGGTCTCGGAAGCGTGTTTGCATTGATTCTCGGGGATAACAATGGTAAAATGTTTGGTATGATCGCTTTTGACTGTTTATTCACTGTGGAACGTGTTGGATTGAATTTTGTAGCTGCTGGTGTGGATGTGGCCGCTATGGGCGCCATGCCAGGCATGATGCCTGGAGCTGGACAACCGGGTCAGCCGCAGGATTTCAACAAGCTTTTCTTGGCAGAAAAGGAAAATGTGTTAATTACGCCCCATACCTGGGATCTCGACAATGTTGAAGAAAGACTGCTGGAAAAGTATGGAAAGACGGTTGCGAAGAAAACGAAGGCTGTGCAAGGAAAGAAAGAATTATCGATGCGTGAAAAAATTAAGTCAGCTCAGCAAAAGTCCAACAGCAAACGTCGTTAAAGATCCAATCCAAATAACTTAACTCATAAAGCAAGATGTCAAGTATATAATTTTTTCATTGAAAATGAAGCATTCTCTGAGAACGTGCGCTTCTCTCCCTTGTTTTTTATTACCAATAGATGTAGATGATGGTTAAGCTATTCTGGTTCGATCCATCTTTTTGTAAAACTACTTGATCGAAAGTTTATCAGATTTCATCGTTTCGTTTATTTAATCAAAAGAATTAGCAGAGAGAGAAGTCTAGGATTTAGAAAGTGCTAAGCCGACGCGGGAATTCTCGTAATCAAAAACAGAATAATAGCGTCTCAAGAATGTATCGCCAATGATGGCGAGAGAAACAGGAGCCTCGGCGATGCCGGAGAAGCAGAGGCTTGGATCATCTAACGGAGACAGTTCACGAGCAAGATCCGTGAAGTCAAGCGGAAATTCGTTCTGGCCGAATTTGAAGACCACTTTTTGGTTGCCGGTGGGCTTGCATGGCACACGCCATCCGTATCTTGCACTATACTTGGCACCGCTAATAGCGGAGTGAATTGTGCGCGACAGTTGTGTTGGCAGCACTATCAAAGTCGTGCCAGTGTCCATGATGGCACCGATGCCGGCACTCGTGCCGTTCATGATCGACTTGCCGTCCAATGATACATCGGTAAGGTCCACTTGCCAATACTTTTGGTGGGAAACCGGCACATATTTCAGTTCACCTTCGTAGTGGGCCGGATTAGAAGCACCAAACATCTAGATCGGTTTTTTTTCCATTGGTACGCTTGTCAGCTTTCGTCTTCAACTCAAAGAAACAATCCTTACCACTTCACCTCTGCCGGCATCTTTCGAACGACCAAGCCAAAAACTAACAATGGAACGGTCCACAACGCCTTGTTGGCGCAAGGCTTCAACCACAGGCGTCTTGAGACCAGTGTAGGAAAGCGAGGGGAAGCCAAGACCAAAGATACCATCGAGATAGGTGTCTTGTGCCAAATCTATGGTTTCCATGTCTACCAACCCGATCACCTGGTCCTTTGCCTTGAGGCCGCCGAGATCTAACGTATCCTGTCCGCCTACGCCACGGACTGTAGAGCCATCCCCGTATTGGAGTTGCCAAGTATTGTTTCCGGCAGGCTGACTAAACGTTGAGGATAGTGCAGGATTGAATAACGCATGGCTGCCACATCGGGTGCAATTTGTGCTCGGTACCCAAATATCAGAGCTGCCCGTATCAAAGTCCATGCTGAAATACTGAGGTGGCGTACCAATGCCCACCTTGCCAACGTACTAAATCAATAGAATAAAACCAACGAACAGTAAGAAAAA
The DNA here is from genome assembly GCA_002749535.1 of Apophysomyces variabilis. NCBI lineage: Eukaryota > Fungi > Mucoromycota > Mucoromycetes > Mucorales > Mucoraceae > Apophysomyces > Apophysomyces variabilis. The sequence goes on along the minus strand of MZZL01000409.1, from coordinate 701,598 downwards.
TATTCATGAATAAGCTTTTTCTTCTCCTGTTACTTTTCTTCTGCCCTCAGATAAAAAGCATACACGTTACCTCGACATCAACATAACCACTGATAAGATCTATTGAACCATCACCGCTCGATTTCGCAGTGGCAAGGCCATACTTTTCCAAAGCTCGATAAACACGCTCGGGTGTACTGAGAGCTTTACTTTTTCTTGCTTGAAGCTGAAGCCTAGAAAGCAAACAGAGAGGGTTCAACACAAAGAAAAATAGATATTTCTTTTCTTTTACTTGAGTGGTGACGAGGTAGCTGAGTCGGTTGCCAAGGCACCTGAGACGGCATAGAAGAATATACCGTATAAAATGGTTTTCATTGTTGATCTAGCCGTGCACAAAATAGAAAGGAAATGGTAGAACGGCTTTTTAGCTTTCTTTTTATATTCGATGTGAAATAAATAAAAAAAAAAAGAGGTTCCAAATCAAATCAAATTTTCCCGAGACGAGACGTGTGCAAACTGATCTTGGTCCATGAGACTTATTCGCCGAGTCGAAAACATGGAAATACTCTGACGATGATCATCATCTCAGTAACGGCTTACTGTTCGGCGCGATGGGATGTCATTCCGTAAGTTTGCATTGGTTTTGGGCCTGAATCAGGCAAGGCCCGAAGGCGGAATACCAGAAGCAAAGACGGATTAGAACAAACAATTTCAGACGTTTCGGTTTCCGAATCAACGTCTCTGCATAAAACATCCAGAAAATGGCATTGTAGTCATCCTGTCTGTAACTAAAATCGCTTATAGCAAAGTAAAAAAGCGAACATCTTTTGCTTAAGTTTAAGAATCTATAAGCATATCAATCCAGTGACAGGATTGTATAACCACTTTATAGGTTTAGAGAAATTCATTGTGATGATAGGAGAAAGGAACAAATCTTTGGCTCCGTTTTCTATTCTAATCGGCGTGGCGCTTTCTTCTTTTCTCCTCTTTTTTCTTTTGCAGGAACAAATCCTGCTCTGAAAGCAATAACCAAAAATGGCAGTGACGTGGCGATTCAGTGGTTGGCTATGCGAAGTCCCACCTGCGGTTCTTTTCCACTTTCTACTGACACAATGGCGATTGCAGACTTGTTTGAATGGACTATTGTAAAATAGACAAGCATGACTCGGACCGTAAAAGATAGACTGATCAGTTCCATCTACAGGACTTTGAGGGACAACGGCTGGCGGAAAAGCTAACGCATGTCATCCTTACCATTTCAGCTGTAAGAACCAGCGCGTTTTTCTTTGCCAACGATGCGCTAACAGTATCTATTATACAAGGTGATCGCATTTATTGCAGGCTACATACTAGAATCGCTTCAGATCACATTAGCAATCTTCATCGCTGGACTGATGATAGCTGTTCTGGTAAGTTTCACTGCCAACTTTGGGCTGTTGACAGCGTCTTTATTGATGATATCAGGCTGTATTGCCTCCATGGCCAATGTATAATAAACACCCTCAACCGTGGCTGGACTCCTTGGAACCGATAAACAAGGAAAAATCGACAGACAAGGAAGAGACGACGGACGATGAAGAACCGGCGGGCAAGAAAGAGTAAAATGATCACATTTCGTCCTACCGACTGATATGGCATCAACGCATTAAATGACACAAAATATTGATGGCGCAAGTCCCTTCTATTGTTTATTTTCTTTTTCTTTTGTTTTCCTGGTATAAAGCTATTCTTCAGAATCGTCCGTATCGTCATCCTGTCCATTAGAAGATAACATCATCGCTCGGTGGAATTCTTCCGCAAATTCTGCAATGGATTTACCATCCGAAAGGTCAACGACGTCTTTCGGTATCATATTGGTAGCAAATCGAGGGGCACCACATGCGTTCGCGTCTGCCTCGGCTTGGGATTGGATAACACGAAATTCAGGTTCCTGTTTATCCACATCAACTGAAAGAAAAGCAATCAAATGTGAATGACGGCCCATAAACACGACCCGCGTTATCTTACAGGATGCTAATTCTGCCCAATCGTATAGCAGACTGTCTGTGGTAACGGAAAAGGGATTAAAATCAACTAACCATACCCTTTGCCGGTTTCGTGGAACATATACATCGAACACATCTAAAATGCAGAAATGTGAATTGCGGTCGAAGGATCGATCACTTACAATGCGCACTGTCGAAATTATCCCGAACATGATCCTCGAAAAAGTTGTGGATCTTCACTTCAAGATCATTTTTCATTCCCTGAAGGAATTCATAATAATTGGTGTCTCGTTGACATATACCTAACAACATGGATTGTGTTAAATGTATAACTAAATCCTTCTTATCACGCTCTTACCGATAAGTTCTTTCTGTTTAACAAAGCACCGAAATTCCATGGAAGGTTGCAGATCATACCATTTACGTAGTACTAATTCGAAGGAAGGACGAGGCAATGGTGAGTCGCAATGATCCAATGCATGATTGAGATCGTGATTGATAAAATCAGATGATTTTAGTAAAAGAAAAACGTCAAAGGGTGAAGTGCACTTTAGCGTCTGTGTTGCTGATATCCAAGCGGCATCCTATCGGCTATACTCAGTTGCAACCCTTTCTTGATAGAAAGAAACCCCCTTACTCTGGGCGAGCTCCAATTCATCTTCGGGAACACGGCTCCATCAAATTCATCGATCGCATCTCGGATGAATTGTTCAATATCTGGAAAGCGCGGTATCTTTTCGTTTTGTGTCCAAACTAGACTTTAGTACGGGTTATTGTTTGTTATTCCGTCGGTCACTTGCTTGTGTATCAGTTTCTTTGCTATTGTCATCCTCGTCTGAAAACGATGCTCCGTCTTCTTCTAATTCCTCGATAGTGGCTGATCGTGGTTGCCTACAGACAACCAATAGCAATATAGTTTATTCAACTGATGCAGATCGTTGACGAACGTAAATACCCATCGCTTGGTAAGAAGATGCTGTCAGCATTCAAGTAATCAACAAATTCGTCCGGCAAGGCGATCACTTTTGATTTGAAGCTGTTATTACGTAATTTGTCGTACCACGATGAGAATGAACAACGCAGAACATCTTCCCGTGTGAGGACTGGCAATTGGATCTCTCCGTCTATCTGATCCGTTCGGCTAGTAGGCACAGGCATAGTGGTGGGAAAAAAGTTGAAAGGGTACGCAGAAAAATTTGCAGTCAAGTCCGCAACAGATAACCCGTATCTAATCACCCGACAATGGTACAGTATATACCGTCTGTTTTACTGAATGATTCACGCATCCGATATGGATCAAATGATCTTATGTTGAGCATAGATAGCTTATTCATTCCTCAATAGAGCCTTTCTTTGAGGGGATGGCATGAGCGTGTCATATCACACAACCGATGTTTAGCTGTGCTACATTTGATAACATGTACAAAGGGCTTTACTTTATTTAGCAAGACAGGACTATCATTGTTCAGCAAAATTCTTGGGAACTGGACCAATAGGCTCGCCTTCAGGTGTCTAGGAACGAATCAATCCTCTGTGAAACATACAGCCAAACTTTATCTTACCACGTAGGCTGATGCCAAACCACCGTCCACTCGGAAATCCACGCCAGTGACATACGAACTTTCATCCGATGCCAAAAAGAGAGCACCATAAGCCTGCTCAATGGCCTCACCTATAGATCCCTGTCAATCATGGCTTCTTTCTGCAGATCACCTTTAGATCTTACCGAATCGTCCTTGTGGGACATGAACGAGACGTCTTTGTTTCTTCTCTGGGGTATCCAAGAAATCCATAAGCAATGGTGTGCGGATAGGGCCTGGGCATAAAGCGTTGAAGCGGATGTTTTCGCGTGCATGAACCATGGCAAGTTCACGACTATAGATACATGAAATTAAACAAAGATCCCATCAGATCGCATTGATAACGTACGTCATAGCAAGGACTGCACCCTTAGAAGCAGTATCTGAAATCAGAAAGATGACATGGTTAATCCATCCGGCCATAACTCGCAAGAACCTATCGAGAAAGTAACTTACAAGCCAACTGAGGTGTTGCTGCGCCCATCAGAGCTACAAAACTGGCCGTGTTGATGACCGAACCGCCACCGCTCTTGCGCATGGCAATAATAGCATGCTTACAACCATACCAGACACCCTTGACGTTGATGTCCATTGTCAAGTCCCTAAGCACACGTTCATGTGAACAGATCAGATACAAGTACTCAAAGACGCGTTTTATCCGTTCTCTTTCTGTTTTATCTTACCAGATACGCTCCTCAGTCGTCAGAGCATTATCATCCTTGGGATGCATGATACCCGCATTGTTAAACATGATGTCAAGTTTGCCTACTCCGGGCTATTAGCCACGCAAACGAGTTGTAACGCATATAGACATTACCGTAAGTTTCCATGGCCTTGTCAACCAGTGCCTTGATATCTTCTTCCTTGGAAACATCTGTCTTCACTGCGATAGCGTTGTTGTCGCCATAGAGCTCATTGATCTTCTTGGCAGCCTTGGTGGCACCTTCCTCATTCAAATCAGCGCAGACAACCTTTGCACCTTCTTTGGCAAAAAGCACAGCGGATTCAAAACCGATACCACTAGGATACCAGTTCAATACCAAGACAGCCAGAAAGCCCTCAGCGTGGATCTTTTTGTTTTCTCACCTTGCTGCACCAGTGACGATAGCTACTTTACCAGAGAGTCTGCCTGTCATATTTTCTTGCGTGTTTTGTTGGAAAGAGAAAAAGTGTGGGAAAACTGCAAGGCAGGCCTTGTGCACCCTTTTTATGTCATGGATTTAATCGGTGTTTGTAAATAAGGTAACGCAGTTGACATGCAAGTCGTTCCTAAATCCAATCCCAGTTGGTTTCACTCAAATGGTTATATACGGTTGGCAGCCCTTAGTTTTTTTTCCCAGCGTCGCGCGCTAACGTTTTCATTGGTAAATCCCCAACTTCATAAGGACAGATCGCCGAGGAAAGCGGATCCATTTCATTCTCTATATGGTCTAACGCATCGTTCTCTATGAGAAACACCGTATTGCCTGATACGATCTCTTTCCTAGAAAATAGTGTGCATTGGGAAATAAATCTTACAACTTGCAGTGCATTCCAAAACTTGAGTCCCTTGTATACTAAGTTTCCTTACCTGTAGAAAAATAATCCATCAGAAACTGCTTTCCACAGGATTGATAAGAGAAACCTCTTCTCACAATGAAATCCTTCCAATTCGTCGATCAGATATGACTCATGTCAAAGTCTAGAACCGAACTATTATCAAAATTTACCCATAAACATGTATTGGCATAGCGAAGAAAAACTCCAATTTTTTAACCATGTGGCAGCAGTTGACACCCAGAAAATAGTAGGCTTCCCGTTTGTTTGCAAAATGGCCTAGCTCAAAACACTTTACATAACTTCCTCTTGCTCGATTGATTTTCATTAATGGTGATTCGGTCACAGGTTCCCTAGCCTGAGCCTGTTATGAAGGCGTGCCTCCGAAGCCTGCCTAATCCAAAGTATGTTTCCATAAGAGAGACAAAGAAAAAGACGACATTCTAGGAAGTACCCGATAATGGATGCAAAAAAGGAAAATATCAGGAAGTGGACAAAATGAACGTCGTAGTAATAACTTCTTTTATTTTATACAAATATTGGAACAATCAGTTTTAACTATTTATAAGGATGCGTTGTGTGAATGAGGGAATAGTTTGAAGCTTGCATAGAGTCCTTCTTATTTATTTTTCTTCTGATGGCGGAGGTCTTGTTTGTTGGGCTTCTTGACCCACCGTAATTGAAGTAGGTGTATCTGCACCAAGCACGCATACGGGTGCTGGTGCATCACTGAAAAGCTCGACCGTCTGTTGGTAATAGCTTGCGGCGGGCTTGTGCCATTCGCGATCCAGGTGGTCTACAATATCCCCGATACGGACACCGCTGGCCACAATCACTCGACACAAGGTCGTAATCATATTATCCTTGTTCTCTATGCGTGGCCGGATTTCCACCTTGACCTTTTCAATGGCATAATCGCTCACAAAGTAAGATCGGAAGTAATTGTAGTAAGACTGTTCAGCATCCGTAATGTACTGCAGGTCAATCACAATCTCTGTATGGGTCTGGATAGTATTGACATTGCTTGTCGAGAATGCAGTGTTCTCCAACACCATTTCTTTATGTTCACGTAGCCAATCCAATATCTGTTTCCTTGTACCATAGAATGCCCAGCGATTGGTGTTCCCGGCACTGGTTACTGTGATCTTTTTAGATAGAAGAGGAGGAACCACAAGGTGTCCCGGTGCAGACTCTTTTTCAACGAATATATCAGACAAACATGGATCTCTCAACATATGGATAGATAACTTTGACTTACTCACCCATTTCATAACCAAAGGAAAATCCCATATTCTGTGTTTTCTTTTTACTAATCGAACGTGTATGTTTGTGTGATTATATAATATATTTATGTGCAGAGAAGTGCTCAGCAACAAAGAAGGTGTCAAACAACCATTAAAGCAGCTCTTTTATAGGCCCACTCCGGAAAAGGCCGACTTCCGGAGCTTCTTGAGTTTCGGTCAGACGGCAGCTGTGCGGTCACAACGCCGATTCGAAGCCATTTTCTTTACTCGTTCGAAACATGTATCAACACGGAGCTTTCTCTGATCCGAGGAATAAAGAGACTATGACGGTGAACACTTGAAAGATGAGGTCATTATATTGAATAGTTGCAAAGATCCAATTCATCTTTACCTTCTTAATTGCATAATAGAGACACAAACAAGCGTTAAGTCTTTAATGGTACGTGCTTCATTCTTCTTATTTCTTTCCAGCTGTTCTCAGGATGGTGCTTGCTTGCTTCCAGATTGCTTTACACCTCGTTCCACCTTGCCTATTTTTTGGAACTGATCTAAATCCTCTATAAACCTCACCGCTTTAGAATAACTGCTAACTGACAAAGAATACAGCATCTCTTTTTGTTTGTGATCGACGAGTGCTGCTGTTTTTTGCATGGCCAATTTGCCTCATCTGACCTCTTCTGGATTTCAATTTTTCTCAGTAACAAAAAAAGGAAAAAGGTGCACAGTGGGAGGGTGGGTATTGGAACCTTTTAGAATTTAGGGGATGCCAGCAGCTTATGTCTTCTCAACGTTAGATGACGAACCCATCGCAGTTGTAAATGCAAACGATAAGCGTTCATCAAATAATAACAGTAGCTTCAAGCATAACGCGAAGACAACAGCTATGGATCACCAGTCCACGAACACCACCCTTCGACGTAAAGAGCCCATCGCTGACGATGACAGAGAAGAACTAGAACTTCATGATTTATCAAAGGACGCGCCGGATGAAAGCAAACATGAAGAACAGCATGTGCTTACTGGCAAAGATCGCGCCAACTTTGCGCTCCTCGTAGTTCTTTGTAAGCAATCTCTTATGCTCTAAGCCTGCCATTGTTTGAACGGATCACCGACAAAAGGAATGAACTTTGCTATTAGATATGTTACAAGGTGTTCCTGTCGGTCTCTCATTTGGATCCATCCCCTTTCTTCTGAAAGCCAAACTTTCCTATTCTCAAATCGCTGTCTTCTCTCTGTCTTCCTGGCCATATTCGCTCAAACTCTTGTGGTCACCCATCGTAGATGCTGTGTACTCTCCCAGCATAGGACGGAGAAAGTCATGGATTATCCCTATACAAACCTTAACCGGCTTTCTGTTTTACTGGTTGGGCAGTAATATCGATGAATTGATGGCTGCTGAGCATGTACCAATCTACTACTTATCGATGGCATTCTTGATTACTATTTTTTTCTGTGCAACTCAAGATATCGCCGTGGATGGATGGGCTTTAACATTATTATCCAAGGAGAATCTTTCCTATGCGTCGACCGCACAAACAGTCGGCATCAACTGTGGTTACTTTCTGTCTTTTACTGTGTTTCTGGCACTCAATTCGTCTGAATTCAGCAATAAGTATCTTCGTTCAGTTCCGCAAGATACTGGCGTCCTGTTGCTGGGAGGGTATATGAAATTCTGGGCCTTCATGTACTTCATCATCACTGCATGGTTGTTATTCGTTAAGAAAGAGGTAAGTTATATAGCTGTGACTGGAACGGAACGATACTCATCGTTTTTACCACAGGATGAGACGCAAGCAGAAGAGGACAAGCTGGGAATCCACGGTGTCTACAGCACTATCTGGAAAATCTGTAAACTTCCACGTACGTAACACATGGTAAAGGCGTTGTCGACTCACACTTTATAAGATATGCGATCCTTTATCTGCGTACTTCTGATGGCCAAGATCGGCTTTATTTGCCATGAGACCGTCACTTCGTTAAAGTTGCTAGAGAAGGGGTTTTCAAAAGAAGATCTAGCTTTAGCTGTTCTTCTTGATTTTCCCTTGCAAGTTTTCTTTGGATATTACGCTGCCAAATGGTCGAACGGACCGCGACCTTTGAGGCCTGTAAGTATACGTAACATAGCACCGGGGCAAAATTTCATATTGCATTATAGTGGCTCTATGCTTTCTATGGCCGTTTGTTATGCTCAGCCTTTGGCATGCTTGTTGTTGCAGGCTATCCTCAGGGAGAAGATATTGGCTTTGCTTATTTTGCCATTATCATGGCTTCTACAGTCCTTAGTTCGTTCATGTCAACTGTTCAATTTGTCAGCATCTCGGCGTTTATGACCGGTATTGCCGATCCAATTATTGGAGGGACTTACATGACGGTAATATATCGCTTGGCTTTTCCTCGAATATCTGCTAAACTGAAGAAATATGACTTTTTTTCCCGCTTGCTCAGTTACTGAACACCTTCAGTAACTTCGGAGGTACTTGGCCGAAATTTTTTGTACTTGAGGCGGTGGATTATTTTACTGTAGCAACATGCTCTGTACCTAATCATGATGGCCAAGGTATGAAAAGCTTAGGTATGGTGTTATGTTAATTTTTTGCTTTGTTTGGTTTTCCTTTTGCATATAGAATTTTCTTGTGTTTCTGAAGCGGGCAAGGCATTATGTAAAGACCTGGAAGGTGTTTGCGAGATGAGCCAAGACGGCTATTACTTTGCAGGAACATTATGCGTTGTGTTGGGCGTTATCATGATGATTTTCTATGTGAAACCAGTAGTGAAATACCTGGAAAGACTCTCCAAGTCAAAATGGCGTCTTAATGAATAAAGAATAATGACTAATCCTATTATGACCGAAGCATACACACTGTCAAAGACCAAATCCCAATGGCGGTAAAATTGTGCCTACTGCAGGTGATAGCAATATCACTAATGTTTGTCCATTGTGTATATATTCCATCATTGCTTTGCTAATGCTCGCAAAAGCAACGGATACCAAGCAAATTCGCTTTGCGGTTGTCTCTAAAAACGCCAAAAGATCTTGGCATGATGCTGTATATACTGTTTATTGAACAATTTTTTTTACGCTACTCTAAATAAATTTTGCGTCCATGCAAGGATTAACTTAGCTCTAAAAGGGATATAAATATGCGTCATTAGTAAATGGATTATGCGGGAAATATATTTTACTTACCTCAACTTGGTCCTTACGCGGACACAAAATTCATTCGAGCAGCGTAAAAGAATGTTCATGGTTAGTAAATGGAAGGATAGCTTGACCATTTTTTTTTACTTACCCCCGAAGGGTAATCCTACCAAAAGGTAGGGGCCGGCCCCGCACCTGTATCGGTGGGGGCGGCGAGAGAGAGGTACGGCTTCCATGAGCGGCCGGTTTGTGTGTAACGCACTGCAAAGGACTTGAAGCGATGCAACACCTGGCGAGGACATGGAAGCAGGAGATAATGAATAACACTGTGCATAAACAGACAACATTTATTTTTCACTTACTAGTGGAGTGCAGGGAGCTTACTCACACAACCTAAAGTGGTTCTGGACAGAGGTCAGGCAGGTTAAAGAATACAGAAGAGGAACATCAGTCATTCTGTACATATAAACAATGCGAAGTACATACCGGGAATGTTTTTGGAGAACAGAGCCAAAGAATTGAAAAGGTGTTGTCCCTTCGCTTCTAAATAGTACGGGATTACTGAAACCAAAAATCACAGTTATGGATAAGAAAATTGATGGATGTCTTATGAATGACAACAATTCAGAGATAAGACAACAAGTGTCCCAAGAGTAAATGGACTCAGTCTGACAGAAAGTCTGGAACAGAATGGAACATCTGTAATGGAACATCTGTATAGGAAATAAACCCTCTTCGCTCATTTCTATACGTCATTGATGCTATCATATCCGTTTCTGTCAGTTATGGCATCAGAAGCTGTCAGGGCAATCTACCCAGTGGCAGTTCTGCTCAATTGTATCGCCTTACATTGCCTTACATTCCACTTTTATTTTCCCTGAATGTAGTTATTTTCTCCTTTTCTTCTATTGTATCTTAAACTTTGCCTATTAGGCAATCACAAAAGATTGGATTGCCACAGAATGAACGGTTAGTATCTTGTCATGGGTAATGCACCCATTCATACACCAGTCAAGGTTAAGCAGTTGGCCGAAGAAAGAGGATACAAAGGTCTCTATCTTCCTCTCGAGTCTCCCTTTCTCAACCCAATAGAAGAGTTTTGGGCCAAAGTGATGGCTAGGGTAAGGAAGGAGACTTACGAGTGAGGATAACCTTCAAGAGCGTATTGTTCAAGCAGCGCGAAAAGTAAAGCGCTCAGACTGTCAAAGATGGATCAGACACTCTGAGAGCTTTTTCTTTAGATGCACAAATAGAGAACCACTTCTTTAGATAAACTCATCTTGCTGTGGTTTGAAATAAACTATCTCAGTAAATAGTGAACATAGACACGACTATACGCAAAGAAGGATAGTCTGACCGCCAATATTTTCATCCAATCATGCAAAAGCATTTTTGGATTCCGCAAAAACTTGAATCCAAGTCCGCAAATAAAAAATAGAAACACGCAGACAAATAGGGAAAACTTTGCGTGCATGATTATCTTGAGTAGTCCTATCGACATTTTTAGGGTATTTTAACATATCAATCGGCCTGGGCATGTCTTTATTTGCAAGCGGTTCGTTCCTGGACGTTTCTGGAGAGACATACATGCGATCTATAAGTGATCGCTCTTGTAGTTTCAGCACCATTTGCTGAAGCAACCGTATTCGGTGCTTCGTATCTTCCGGTGGTTTCGATTTTCGGACATAGCCAACGATGAGAATACCTGCATCCTTCATTGTTGTATTTGTCGCTGATAATTAACCAATATTTTGGTAATCGATTCAACAACCGTAGCTATCAAATTTCAATCAAACAGTTGAGAAAATGCACAAACACAAAGGGATCAATAACCGTACCATGATACTTGGACGACAACATGTGCAAATCACGCCGTCTAGCTTACTCGCCGCACTTCTACGCTTACTTCTCTCATCTTCAATCTCCCACTAGAACAGATTCTGCCGCACACCCGTCTGGCAAAGTATCCCGGTATCACAAGAAGAAGCCTCGGCGAAGGTTTCCTAAGCGACAATCCGACAATACCTGCGCGACGCACATACGACGATAACATCAGCCTCCACTGGCGCACAGACCCTAGCAGCATGTCGACCAACGCTATGCGTAGGTCCAATTCTGTGGCTACCCATGACGTGACGAGACCGCAGCCTTTGTATCCGCTGGCGACTAGCATGGCTTCCCGGTGGCAAGAAAAAGGCCTGCATTATATGTGGCTATGTGAACCTCACCAAGAAACATGCCATTGAGTGCCTCCGTATGCATGACCGCCTAGGCATCACCCGCCAAGGAACCTACGATCCAATGCCCTTCTGCCTCGACCTCTTTTCACATTCGACCGAACTCGATGCTCACCAGCATCTGGGGTTCGATTTAAGACAATACCATGACCCAGATCCGGGGCAAGACCTACGACAATGGCTCGATCATAGCTTCCTGAACCAGGCTAGGTACATCAAGGCTGACATCCTCTTCTTCCCTCGTTTTCCTTTTTCTGTTTTCTTTCTATTTCAGTACATCTTTTTCTTTTATCCTTTCTGTTCTTTTTACCCCACTCTTTTGACCATTCCCCTCTCTCAACCCTAGGGTTTTCATTCTGTCCTTTTTCTTTTTTGAGCTGTCACGAACAAAATGGGTCTGTTATAGACGATGTGGTCAAATAGGAACGTTAAATAGAAAACGACAGTATACATATTCGGATCTATAATAACTCAGTCCTTCTGTTTGCCGATCATAATCATTTCCATTGCCTTTTAACATTCAAATATATTAGACTTCGGTATACATGAATGCTTTTGGAGTTCTTTGTTTTAGAATGAAATCCTATGGTTTAAAGTGATATTCTGAGACATGCAGGGTGATTTCGAAAAAGAAGCTAAATAATTGCCTAAAGTAACAGGCACTATGCTGATGCACACCGTTATACCCTTGTAAATACCGAATTTATACGTGCTAATAACAAGAAAAAGAAAGGTCTTTGGCGGCGGCTAGGTAAAAGTAGTACAAAGGATTTTGAAGTTTAGGCTGTCATTGAAGCGAAGCGATTACCATCGTCAGTCGACATCCATCAGATCACCACTTCGATCGGGGGGGTTATCGGTCTCTACTTCGACTTCTGTTGACGATCCTGAAGCTAGACTCCGTGTTGATCTCGAATTCCTTCGTCTTATATGATATAGTAAACCGTGCTCACGTCTACCTTCATTGCTATTTGTATGAGGGTTTTGGTTTCCAGGGTCGTTGATAGCCAGGGATGAACGGCGATGAATGTTGTCATCTGCATCATCCGTGTCGATCTGCATATTGCTTGGCTGATCGTTTATTGCAATGGGAAGAACCGCGGTCGTCTCGGTCCGATCCAACTGCATCATTTGTTCACTGGGTGGCGCCGGTTGAGCTGTTGCGGCTGCCACAGAGGCAGCGGCAGCAGCGGCAGTGGAAGATGTCGCTGTACTATGAGCGGGTTGAGAGCGCTCGATGCACCACCATCGATGACCATCACCCCAGGCTTTGGATTGACAGATTTTCGAGCAATACTTAGCTTTACGGCTATATATATCGTATGTATTTATGGTTTGTAAGAACGATAAGCAAAATCATATATGTATTTATGTGCTCTTACCATCGACGACACTTCGCAAATTCGCGTGGATAACGTTCCCATTTACCGCAGTGCATGTAAGCGCATTGCCTCAAACCGCCCTGCGTCTCATCCTTCCTGCACGCGTTGCGCATGATAACACCAGCCCAGTAAATAATGACGCTCGGATGGAGGCGGTTTGTGAACTTCTCTACAACGGAAAAAACATTGCACCGATAATCGTTATGAAGTGACTGACGCAAACGGGGGTATTTTGATAGATAGGCAAGCAATTGCAAGGAAAGCAAAATATCGTCTTCTCGTCGAACGGTCGCTTCGGCCGTGAGGTTTTTAAGCAATGGAATCGATGAAGGGTTATAGGATGAGGGTTTTGACTTTGGTTTAGGAGAAAAGATGAGGAAGGTATGTCGCTTGGGCGTGGTAAATGGCGTTGTGATATCGGAGGATGAGGTTATTGTGGGTGACTTGATCAAGGTCTGTTGCGATACTTCGGCCGATGAATGGACGTGGCCAAAAATTCTCCGTGCAGGAGTGACGGGTGTGGGTGTGGATCTTGAATGGGATGGTTGCAAGGGCATGCTTGATAAAGAGACAGTCGAGCCACCGTTATCAATCTCTTGCTGTCTCTCTCGCTTGACTTTATCTAGCGCGGCGAGGAAATTTTCCAGGATAGTAAGAATAACATTTATCGCACCCGCATCTACCACGCGGGTACGTATAGTTTCTGTCCCACGTACACCGATATTAACGACGCACTGTAAAGCCAAGGACCACTTCCACAACGAGCGTCTATCAGTGTGCTGGCAGCTAGTGAGAATGTTCAGTAAGCGTTCTAAACCTCCATCTCCCGAAATTATCTCTCGTATACGAGGAGATGTAGAAGTCATGTAAGCAAGGTGAGTGAGGGAATTCACAAGTGGAAGTGTGGCTGTACAATCGAGGGCTCGACGGTCATATAAGGTGGAAGAGATCACTGTTGCTGCTCTTTGTTGCGATGGAGCGCTCAGATTAGGTTCTCGCATTGCTCTTTAATTGAGAATAATATATGAATGAGGTACGGAACGCTACGGAAAAAATAGTAAAACAGAAAAAGGGAGGGTGGGGAGAACAAGGATTGCATGCGCTTGTTCCACGACTTCATCACTGATGCGGAGTTCTAATGATTCCTAGGATACACACACATACACAGATTGAAAGTCTTTGGTTTCGGTCGCCTTTTTCTGTCCTCCCATAGATGACAAATCTTCTCCACTTCCTCTTCTTGTTCCTTTGGCTTAGCAATTCTTTTTTTCATCCATCTATATAAGCCGTTGCTAATGATTAAGTCCCATTTTAAATGTTGCTTATGAAAGAAAGACTGTTGTTCATAACAAATCATAGCTATACAAGACCTTTGAATATAACCTGCACAAAAAAGTCAAATGAATAATATCTGAGTTTTAATCATTCAACTCGCTAAAACGTAGTTACGGGTTAATAGGGAGAAAAACACATTAGTTACCTCGCAATTGAATTCACTAGTTTTATCTGACTAGTTGTATATGCGCCCATGACACATCCCTTCCAATATGCGAAGGAACGAGTAAGTCCGTTTGTGTCAGCATAATAAGCCGTGATATTTTGTTATGACAAAAGGTTGGGAGGATTGACACGACTGGCTCAACGTTCTTGTGTTTCCCACCACTGCGATACTCATAGCAGTGTCTACGTCTGGCCTACAAGTCGCGTAACCCATTTTAACACTTGGACATATGCAAATTGACACATTGTCTTTTTCTAATATATAACTACTTGGAAACAGTAACGACATGTTAATGATCTTCAAAATCCTGTCGTTATGGCGACGTATGTACGTTACATGTGCTGTCGTCTTAACCGTTTAGCCTCGCATTATGTGCATATCTGTATGGTTGACTCCGGCACCTATTACTGCTTTATTGGTAAACGTAAGCAAAATACCATTCCCGTTCCCAGCTTTCTTTGGATAGCTGCGTTCGCCAGAGCAATCTCTCAATAGCCCTTTTGGACGGAGACCCGTTGTATGTAGAATTCTACCCGATTCTGAGCTACTGTCACTGATAAGCTCTGTGTGAAAGAAACATTGAAGTTAATGGCACTCAGCACTCTTGGTCAATATATTATCTTGCGGAAATTGGCTGGATTGTCCACATTACTCACATAATAGATAGTATCTTATTTCAGTTGCTTTCAGCTTTCTTTGCTATGTGCCCCTGTAAAAGTAGACAGTATTATATATTCACGCAACACACCGCATATTCATTTCTTAGTTGGCGCAAGTTTGGCCAGTCCATGGGACAAAAGTATGTTTAGACTAGCATGAAATTATATCCATAAGCAGTATACGATTTTTCTTCCTTTGTGGTAGCTATATGTTAGCGAGTTTCCAAAACAAAACGGACAAATAGCCACGTACCAAATGGCTTTATAAATGATAGCTTGCTTGGCAAGCAATGACAATTCAAATAATATAATTGGTTATAATTACGCTTTGGTATTGATTAGCTTCATGATTATCAAAAATAGCGTTTCGGCGTTTATGGGTTATACTCCATTCACGGTGCGCCGTGAATCATGCATAATCTTTCTGGGTTCGGTAGCCTATAGAACACACGTTGTCGCAATGCTCAATAGGTAAATCTACTGTATGACTAACGTGATGTTTTTTAAGCCAACAGTGATTAAACGCTGCATTGATGCTATCAATGGAAAGTACGGTCGAACTAACTGTTGTGGCCACTGAGGTGCTACTTTATCTCTATGCGGACCCTATAAAGTAGAAAAATTCTCTATCTACGCACGGATCTTTGTTATCGCGCGGAGCGCTCATATCATTGAAGCTACCAAAGTATGACCCGATGATGGCGCACATGAAAAATATGCCAGAAAAAGAAGGATGATTTCCGTTTGCCAGCTATTTCAACAAAACAGAAGCGGGATCTAGTTGCATGCAATCCACACTGAAAAATGGGAAAGCGGGCACCATTGCGTTGCATAAATAATATTACGAAGCAGTATCCCTTCGCTGCACTCGGAAATGAGTTCCTCTGCCTTCAAGTGTCTAATTGACAACAAACTTTTTATAGTCAGCCAACGTAAAACTTCTCTCTGTCAATTGGCAATAAGAAGGTTGCCAATGTTCACACCCCGCCGTGAGACGACATAGAGGCTGCGTTAAGTGGATTGGAATAAATCGTTTCCTATTATGGAAGATCGTTGCAGCCTGGAACTCTTTTAGTTTTTCTGCCTTGCCTCTTTCAAGGGATTTCATGTTGATCCTTCCTCTTATTCTTTTATGCATATCTATATTGGTGAATGCCAGTCTGTTTTCTTCGAGTAACCCATATATTTCAGAAGGTAAAGCTAATGGGCCACCATTTCCCCTTCCTTCAAGCAAATGTCCCGCGATAAACTTAAATGCCATGCACAGTCTCTGTTACAATCTATTCAAACAGCTCCTCCATTGATGCCGTTGATACGACTGACTCGCCTCGAGACTACAAACAAAATATTGTGCCCAATACGAATCTAACCCAACCTGAAGCTGGTGGCAGAGCTGTAAGCTTTTGATCTAACCGTAGCAGTTGTCTTCTGTTACAAAATCTAAATGACTTTGGCCTTTCTTTTTGTTCCATTGAAGGGTATACTGTACGATCGTGGACTTTCTTGTACTAGGAATTCCTCTGGTATACCACCTCCCGCCCTTTTAAACAACCAACCAAAAATAGCACTTGTTCGGCGCGGTGAATGTTCCTTTGCTACCAAGGTGATCAATTCTCAGGAGGATAATGCTGTAGCAGTTATTATTTACGATAACATACCGTTTGAGAAGGATTCTCGTGCGGGGATTATGGTTAGCACTTTGTTCGCTCCAAAAGATACACATGACATATAACGCTTTCTGTGATGACAGGATATACCCACGGGAAATATCTCTATTGCCGTGTACTACACCGATCTCGATGTAGGCATAGATCTGCTTGGAAAGTTGCAACTACTATCAACCTCGGTGATGCATGACCCTAACAATGTATCCTATCAAAGAGCCATCAAAGTTGTTCTTTACCCAGCTATTGGCGGCTTCCCTAATGCTTGGGAATTCACTCTGATTGTGGTTGTGGCGTTATTGGCTATCAGTTTTCTCACATCAAGTAAGTCATGGCATTGTTTTGGCATTGTCCAAAAGAAGTATCCTGTGACGAATGTCTGACATTTATAAATGTTCTGACTTTCCTTGATCGTTCCCTTTCGTGTTTTCTTTCAATCCGAAAAACAGTCGGTATGCATTGGCATCTCTGGAGAATCCGTCGGCGTCAACGGGCTATTTTAGAAGATGATTTCTTCCCAGAAACCATGCCCTTCTCCATACAGCCAAAAAAATCTCTCATCGACCCGGCCCACCTGTCTCTCTTTCCTACGCATGTCATACAACACTCTTGTAATACCGATACAACATCCGAGCAGGATGATACAGCCTCTCAGAAACGAAATTTACCAGACTCAGTTAAGACAGCTAGACGATGTCACGCGGAACGCTTAGCTAATGAGGAAGCCGTGAGTTTGCCGGATATCAACATCGAAACAGGCCAAAGTCAAGTTACCACTGGCGACAACACGCTATCAGAAGAGGACCAAGCCAATGATGTCCCAGATTCTTGCGTCATTTGTCTAGACTCGTTCTCTGCGGGAGATACCGTGCGCAGACTTCCTTGTGATCATGAGTATCACTGTGAATGCATTGGTATGTTTCCAAAAGAAATCTTTATGGATAATCGCTCATTCTAAGTGGCGTTCCATAATAGACCCATGGCTAACCCGAAAGTCGTCTTTCTGTCCAATCTGCAAATATGATTGTTCATCTGACATGCCGAAAGATCAAAATAACACTGTGCAACCAGCAGCGGCAATTGAGAATACAATTCACCCTCCCGAACCAGTAATACATAGTTCCAACCATCCTATTCTCTCGCTCTCTTTTCTCCGAAACTCTGATCGCTCTAGCAGCCCACATAGTACGGCTTCGTCTTTTGGACCGACCATCCCTGCCGAAAGAGCGGAACAGTTTAGTAGAACCTGGATGGCCAGAAGCTTACCACGCAATATGCGAAGGCAATTAAACCAAGCAGCAGCTCTACAAGAAAACGCGACAATTGAATTACCCGCAAGGATGACTGGATCGCCTGCGATGGAATATACTCGACCCGATATGGACAACATACCGTTAAACAACGCAAATCAAGGAAGAGGCTCTATTGGAAGACTCTTGCGCCCATTAACACGAAGATGGACACGACAACGATAATATAGATACCACCATCAATGCCTCTTATCTTGTTTTCTTACCTTTTTCAAACCACTCCCTCTCCCCCTAATTCTTAACAGCATAACGTAAAGACTTTTCTTTGGCAAGGTCACAAAACTTTATATTCTTTTTTTCTTTTACCTTCCGAGATTGTGTACCCTTCTGTCCATATCTATAACATGAACATCTTCATCCTGTGCAAAACAAAGCAAACATTTGAGAACACTCACAAGTCATTTTCATACTTTGATAAATATAAAATATTCCCGGAAAAAAGTGTACAAATTGATTAATAAGTGATGAAGGAAGGTACATATCTCTTGCAACGAACTATATTACTTTAGGTTGTAGGCTTCCGATATTCTCCTGAGAGCTCTTCCTTGTGCTGTACGATCATTTCCATAAGCGCTATTGGTACGAAGAGCATACACGAGTTGAACCAGTCCATCTTCCTCGTCGGACAGTTGGATACGACGTTTCTTAGCAAGACTTGTGCTTGTTTGGAAGATCCCTCGTATCTGCTTCAAACACTTTTGGAAAACCTGCGCATTCTGGAAACTTTCTCTTTGCGATGCCGCGCCCAGCCGGTAAGAGTCAATCTGTTGACACAAATCGGCCATATTCGAGTTGGCCCTATTCATCTGGATTTGAGCCATAAGCGCCTTCTATATATTCTTTGTCAATGATTCTGTGACAGAAAAGAAATCGTTTTGATGTACTTACCATCATGCCTTCCGGATCGATCGGGGATACTGGTGTTTTGCCGCCATCACTGTTTTGTCCCGACAACTCGATAAGCGTTTCCGTTGTAGGTATATCCAACTCATGCAACAGAATCTGCGCATCTGGAGATAACTTCTCTTTTGCCTGTATCTCTGTTAGGAATCCCAGCATCATGAACACCTCTACCGCGGTCCGGCTAGATTCTGTAGAAAGCACTTCACGATAGATTGTCCTTCGTCCAGTAATTAAATGAGTAGCAATCCACTGTGCAAGCAAAGGAACAATGCGCCGCGGCAGCATTGGCACAACTTCAAGAGCTGAAAGAGAACAAGATGTAATCCAATAGGAATCAATGGTTGGGTAAACCAAGGATGCCAGGAAAACAAGCTGCTCATACCGAAGCGGGTTGGATTCCATATTTGCAGTCAAAGCTAGCTGGGATGTGCTGCCGCTGCCTTTCTTTTTGGATATCACTTTACGGTTTTCATAGGCTGTGATGACGGTGTTCAGTTTCTATGCAGAATTCAGTTGATTCGGTGTTGCAAGCTAAAATTTGGTCTTACTTCATTGATATCCCATGAGAGAACAAATTCACGCTCAAGCATCTGCACAAGGAAATGGAAACGATCTGTAAACTCGTCTTCACTAATGATCTCTTCAGTAAAGGACAGATAGACCACAGCAAAAAAGGCATCCAGGAGGAATAGATCAATAATCTAATTTTTATCACACAAACAAGTTAATGACTTTATGGTTCCTGTTGCATTGACCAACCTGATTAGCATAGTACGAAAGTGTCATGACGTTATCCGCATGGTCGTTTACTCTGATATTTGTGTCATCATTCACTTCCTTGCCTTCGATTATCAGATTCTTCGATTCGTCCAAGAGTTTAAAAGCATAGAAGATAATCGCGTCTAGATCCTCCCCATCTAGTCATACGGAGAATTAGTCTATGTTTATACTGCAAAAATGGAGCATCACCTACCTTGCCAATCAACCTGGTAACCGCGGATGATGGATTCTTGACGAAGCCATTCCATCAGGTCCTTAATTTTACCTAGCAGCAACATAAATAAGCTAATCAATTTGTAGAGCAACCTTCGATACCTAAACAGACACCGCCAGTACCACGACCGTATAGAACAATGGCTGATACTAGAGAGATGGGGGATACGATAAACGCTTTGCGCTGACTTTCATGGATTTGCTTGGTGATCTTTTGAACAAGGCCAGCCTCAGTAGCATTGCTATCATCCATCGCCTTAGATAATCATAACATGATAACCTACGTTTAATCCATACCCGTTTGTTTTATAATAGTCTGTCGCTGTATCCTGCACACTGATAAGACGTCCCACACCGAAAAGCGCTCTGCCACATTTCCGTAAGCCATCTGCACCTTCTAGGAGTCTGTTTCGTTTATCCATAGCCTCACTTGGACGCACAACTCCCTCAATCGGTGTTTGTAACGTTTGTTGGTAACGCTGGTTAGGTTGCTGGTCCAGGACTTCGTCAATTAGATATGGAAGTTCTGGTACATTTTCGTAGGTGATATTGATGGGAACAATCACGACATCCTTATGAGCCTTGTTAGGCAAGCTGTGTTTGCTGTCGATACTGTTAGTGGGGCTAGTCACTGAGCTTGGTGAGATAGGGGAAGATGGTGAAGTCGGCGGGCTGCTCTCAGAGGATATGATCTTGGAAACGGAGTAGGATCGCGCTTGATTTGACTGCAGTGTAGCCTCGATAACCATATCAATTAAACCATCCTCATATATCTCTTCGTATTTTCCTGTTCTTGATCTGGATTTCTCCAAAGACATGCATAAAGCACCATGCTCTCTCAACAGTACTTGAGTGTATGCAGCCATCACTGCTGAGTTCAAAGGAGAGCGCTTGCTCTTGTCACGTTTCACATAGTAAGCACCTGTTAATCGATAAATATCAGAGATTGGTCCCAGCTGAGCAAAGGCTGTGATAGCAATGAGATGAGTATATACCATTCTTGTTTTTGAATTATGTTGCATTACCTTCATCACAAGCCAAGGCCGGTACAGGCAGCTGATAACGAATGGCGATATACCATATCAAAAGTGGATCCAAAATGCTCCTGGATACAGGTACGTAAACCACTCGTTTACCAACGGTTGAATCACGGATCTATTCGCCAAAATTCTAAGATACAGTCTTTTTCGTGCCAAGCAACTTACGTATCGTAGAGTCTCTTCGCGTATGCGCACGTTTTCAAACATGTCGTCGAATAGTGATTTTAGGAAAGATCCAGAGAACCAAACGAATGCCAACTGAGTTCGCTCGCTCATTCGCATCAGAATTTTCTACAAAAGATGTTAATCTTATGAAAGAGTTGGAAGGAGCAGACATACAATAGCCTCGTTCACTGCTGTCTGTTTCGAGACGCCCGCATTTTGGGTGATCTATATCTGGTCCTTTAGCTCGATTTGCCATGTATATATGCCATGAAAATGGGGACGAACCTGATGGATCGCTTGATTTACGCGTTTATCATTAAGGACAACGACCTTCACTGCTTCATCATTGCTGCCAACTTTTCTGCGCCATTTTCCAAGGAGAATTCGCTTTTCCTTATCCGCATTTGCAATCCCTTCATCTTGACACCAATCGTCCAAGCTGTCATCAAGGTCTGTGAGCCACTCTTCATCCATTTTTGACGATTGTCTGGCGGCTGTGGCTGATGTATTCATCAATATATCCTTGATCTGCCGAACCATACGCGTGGTTCGCTTCGAAATTTGGTCAGCAGAAAACGCAATGCTGTTCACCTGTCGGTCAATGACAAGCGCCACATCTTGTCCATACAGCTGTAATGCACAGCTCCAACCCGACACAGGTGTCGGCAATCTCAGATCAGACTCCATGCCCACAAAGTAATGCATACCATAGCTTGCGTTAATGAAATAATTGATCCAGAACTCAACTGTTGTTTCTTCTGGCACAAGATAGTGAGGACCAAAGTCCTGGTCGCTTTGCAAGAATTCTTTCAGACCATCGGTGTTGTTGTCCATAACGAGAAGCGCGCCGCTTGCCATGGATCCTTTGACTGTTGGCGCAAGTTTGATCGCCTTATCCATACATCTGCTCAATCGATGAGAATTACGCTTACCACTCATGCGAGCGGTATTCTCTGCTGGTGCACTGGCTTGGTTGTTGCCCATGTAGCTGGAGGCTGCAGATCGCAATGTGTTCATCACAGTTCGGGCCCTTGATAAACCCTGTGTAGCGTTACTGCTGGACGTGGCAAAGTAAGTTTGTGCTGTCGGTAAATTAACGCCAGTTGCACGTGTCCAGTACAAACGAATAGCATTATACGCAACCTTCCATGGTACTGAACCTGTTTTGGACATGCTGACATGATAAATATAAGGGAAAGTGGAAACAGAATCTAGTTGAGCTGATGTCTTGGAAGACGTGCGGCTTGCACCAGAAGATCTGTAGGTAAAAGTGTCGGTGGAAGAAGCGCCTGAATCCCTAACAGCACTGCTGTGATCCGCAGTCGGAGTTTCGGTATTAGGAACGGTATCGAAGGTATCATCAGCGTAAGGTAACATAAAGTCTTGCGTAGCCGGTGTTGAAATGGTGGTTACACATCCCAAAATCATTCGTACGACAAAGTCAACAGGAACAACATCCGCCATTGTTTCGCCATGAGCAGGTTGAATTGCACGTGTTCCGCGACCTGTCAAAAGAATAAGACCGTTGACGCCATTGACACCATCTGCCTGTGAAAAGTAAGAATTCATGCTTCACTATCCTAAACCAAACATACCCATCCAATCAATGGTTCGCTAACGCTGGGGCCTACAGGCCCAACCCTCATAATCGCTATCGGGTATTGAGGACTAGAACTGGCGCGTTTCTTTTCGACCTCTTTGACCAGAAGATGCTCTGCCAACGACTTGGAGAATAAATATGTATTTGGATAATGCGTTCGGAGCTGTTCAGCGATGATCGGAATCTCTGTATACAGTATTTATGAGCAATTCATGCACTAAAATTTCTTACCTTCGTGATCGGACTCCACGATACGCTTATATATGGCGATAGGTCCTTCGGTTGGCATAGGATACAAACGATCTTCAAGAAACGTGGAAGCAGCAGTGTGATGCACTTGAAGCGGGGATAACTGAACAAACGCAGCCATGGATTCACAGTCATTTGCTAAATGTACTAAGTTCATCGTTCCTGACACATTAGTCTATAGTCACGATTAGAAAGAAGGTAAGCAGCGATGAGAAGTCGACATGATGATCAGTACCTTTACAGCGAAATCTAATCGTTCATGACCATCGACTGTTCCAGAACAATTAAAGATAATGTTAACATGTTCAGTGAGTGTTTTGTAATCGTTTGCAGATAGCGCCAATTTGGTATGAGTAAGATCTCCATTGAGAACGTGCACTTTTGCGTTGACAAAATTATCGAATCGTGAAATTCCCATCGATCTCCGAAGGTTGACAAAAGCCTACGCTTTCTTCGTTAATAGAGTACAGGCAAAAGTTGTACATGGATGTACCTTGTTTGACAATATTTCTTCTTGAAATCTTACAACGGACGTCGCTGTTTTTCGGTGGACACTTCCCGGCCGGATCAAAAGGTATATCTTATCTATTTCGTGATGCAAAGAGGCCATCAACTTCCATAATACGGCTTTTCCTATGGATCCGGTTGCGCCAGTGATCAGTACAGATTTGTTTTGATAAAAGTCTTGCAGCTGTAGCGGGCAAGGCTGCGCGTCTTCCATAGATCGTTTCTCGTCCTCTCCGGTAATACCGTCTATATCAGGTTCCATATTGTGTGAGTTCGCCTTCCCTTCTTCATCGCCGTCTGAGTAAGTGCTAGGCTCGTCACAGATAACAACAGGCGGTATTTCGTTTTCGAGATCTTCCATGTCTTTCACGACGTCAAATACGGTTGGGGAATCTGGTGCGTTGGACGTCACCGGGCTATTCATGTTCAAATCTTCGCTCTCCAGGTCTGGATTCGTTATGGAGATGGTAGGGACCTGAGCCATGTCAGTTGATTCCTAGAGGTGACAATGGGAAGAGTTTGGGAGCAGAGAGAGAGCGGCTATGGGTCATTCGGACTCAGCGCGTGTAACCCCGGATGTGGCGTGGAAAGCACGGAGGGAAACGGCAAAGGCAAGAGGGCTATGTGTTCTGTTTGGGATCAGGTGCTAGTCATGACGCTATCTTTGCTCTTAGAGCAGACGATAGTTCCAGCGATTGAGAAGCATATCTTCGTGTCTCTTCGTCGATTCTAAGACACGTACATCTCCGACAGTAAGTGGAGTGTTCCGTTTCTATGCTGGGGAATATGAATCCTATCCAATCAGCTGTTCCAAAAGCATCCTTAAGAATTCAGGAACGAGAACATGCACAGTATGGTAATATTAACTGCAGGCCATATCTCAGACGTTTACAGCAACAATGTATAAAAGCATTTTTATATGACACCAAGCCTTAAGCTATTGGTCGCTGATAGGGCCATACAAACGGAACAATTTGTGTAACAAATACAATGAATAGAAATTATGACATATAATGAAAGGAAAAAGGGGCTGATGCAAAGGACAAGCATAAAATTTTAATCTGCCTGTGTTGTAATGCAATCACGTAGATCTTTGGCTAGATCCTCAGCTTTGTAGATCATGCTGAATATCTTTGCATGAAGCGCTGACTGGTCCTCACTCCATGATTGTTGTTTACTCTCAAGCTGAGCAATTTGATCTATCAGCTGCTGATTCTGTTCACGTAGCTTAGCGCACTCTGCTGATAAACTTTCTTTCTCAGCTTCTCTCAAATCAACCTCCCGTGCGAGCTCTTCTATGACCTGGTCTTTCTTTTCAACTTGTCTCCTAGACTCTTCCAAGTCTTCTGTCAGCTCTTCCGCTCTTTCTTCAGCACTTAGTAGATTATCCAGTAGGTTTTTCTTGACCTCCTCAAGTTCGCGAGTATTGGCATGTTCAGTTTCCAGTAACTCCTTGTATTCCAGCTGCTGGAGCTCAAGTTCACTATTCCGGCTTTCTAACCGTACAAGTTGCTCTTCATATGCTTTGGTCTGTTGCTCAAGATCGAAAATTTTTTGATCCTTTTCCTTCATTTGAGTTTCCACGCGGTAAGCCACGTTCAGTGGCTTCAGTTTTGCATAGATCTTCCACCATGGCCATTCTCGTAATGTCACATAAATTCTTGCGTTTCGTTGTAAAACCTTTATAGCTTCCGTCCGCCGAGCACACTTTGTCATCCTATGTCGTGCTATGTAGCTTCGACACATTGCTTGAAATCCTGTAATATAGTTGGATAGTTTATGATCACGGATTTCCTCTAATTCTGCTAACTAATCAAGCAATTTTCATTGAACAAGTGTAAAAAAAGGATGAGCTTTCTGTAACAACTTACCACAGTCGCCTTAAAGAATACTTTCGTTGTTCCAACTCTGTATTTCTCAGGCTCTAATTCCATAGCATCAATTAATGTTTGGCATGCACTACGGCCGTCGATAAATCGGTTAGGTGCCAATTTATTCGGACAGAGGATCTCATAGCGTTTACGGAATTCTGCAAACGATAGTCTGTTCGGATAGCCTTTGCGACAAATTCGAATGCCTTCCAATACACCATTGCAACGTAATTGGTGAAGAACCAGGTTGGGCTGTATTTCACCTGCCCTTTTTCGGTCATTGGGAAGTATACAACGTATAAAATGCGGATGAGTGTGGTATAACGTCTTCATAAGCAGGGTAAGTTGCTCTTTATGTCGCTGACCCACTGTACGAAAGAAACCTCCTCCTTTTCGTAGTTTGAGAAAGCTACGGGTTGGCTCCATTCTACTATCTGTTAGATAATCTTCAAACAGAGTGGCCACATGGGGTTGCGTAGACCGAGCCAGCAATCGTGTCACATCTTCATTCAGTGGATCCTTGTTCTTTTCTATCCAGTTTTCTGCGGAATATTCAACATCTCCTGCATAATGCCTCACTACAAAGGCATCTTTGAACCTTGTCGTCACATACTTGGCACCTGGGTCGTCGGTTGCCCACACCTTATTCAGTTTTTCAAGAAACCGCTTGTCTGTTCCTCGTGGCGCCACACATTCCTCTTCTAGGCAGGAAAGGATACCCATAGGCTAAAATTTGATACTGTTAGTAGGGATCCGCGTACTATGAGGTACTTGCATTAGTTTTTTCAATTAGATCAATCGTCGGCTGTAAATCCAAGCCAAAATCGATGTAGGACCAGTCGATCTTTTCTTTTTCATATTCTTGTTGTTCAAGGACAAACATGTTGTGGTTGAAGAACTGTTGAAGTTTCTCATTTGTGTAGTTTATGCATAGTTGCTCAAAGCTATTTGTCTAATAAGAAATGGAAGGTTAAGCGTTCATTCATACTCCCGTATCCGGTGGGTTACCTTAAATATCTCGAAACCTGCGATATCCAGTACGCCAATAAACCCCAACTTATCTGAAGGTTTTTGTCCATCAATAGCCCTATTGATACGATCTACGAGGCTTCCGAAATTTCGTTCATATAATACTTTCGCCAAAGCACGTAAGCTATCCTTCACTTGGAGCGCTGTCTTTGTTTGATTCACCCAGTCTTGCCCGGCCTTGATACGCGGTGTCAAAAGACTTTTCTTAAACTCTTGTGGTGGGATACCGAGTAAATGACAGACTCGTTCAACTGGGGCAAAATCTCGAATATCTGCCCGATCGCCCTGGTAATCTGAGTACAGGGTAATATTTCCGAGATGGAGTACAGCAGCCACGATTCGAAAATAGTCGAGCTTCTCCTTGTCCGACATACCCATAACGTCCATTGCATGCTTTATAATACTTAAAATCTTTTTTACCTGCAGTTTCTGTCCGCTTACCATTAAATTTCGGTATTCTTCCGCATCATCAACCCCTTCAATCGTTGGATTAGATCCCTGGGTGAATACATAATCGGATGGTTTCCCATTGCTGAGTAGCAACTGTTCTGCATCCCAGGACACCGTTTATGTCAGTTCCTGAGAAAAGGGAAAATAGTATGATTGGTTTTCATACCTTTCATTGTTTCGTCTGCATTCATCAGCTGATAAAAAATGTGATAATTACGCTCTTGTTCTGTCTGCTTATGAACGCGAGACTTTTCCAGCAAGTACCACTCAATATTGGCACCACAAATTTGTGCGTGCAGATTGAACTCAATCCTGATAAATTTTCCCTAATAATAAAACCACTAAGTCCTCTCGTTTCTAGATCTATACTGCTTACGAATCGAGAAGAATTGTTATTTCGGATCGTCTGTGCATTTCCGAAGGATTCCAGGATAGGGTTGGCCTGCAATATCTGCCGTTCCAATAACTCACAGCTGGACATTGATTGGATAGGCGATTTACTGGCGACAGAAGCTAAGTACTTGATAGCAATCTTTGTGTTTTCCGTCTTTCCAGCACCCGATTCACCTCTGCGTAAACAAAAAAAAAGCGTCAATATCAAGAGCGTAAACCTTATTTCGTCATACGTGATCAATATGGATTGGTTTTCCTTGTCATGTAACATGTCATGAAAGGCCTGATCGACTACAGCATAAATATGAGGTGGCATTTCTCCTCGCCGTCGACCCTTGTATGCTTGGACGTATTCATCGGAATAGATCGGAAGGGTACGGTATGGATTGACGGCAACCAAAAAAAGGCCAGAATATGTCTAATTCCACGAAACCACGTCAACAGCGTAAGAAAGCCAGTAGGTCTCACTAAAAAGAAACTTTTGGCTACTCACATAGATATGATTTGCCCGATGGCGTACACTAAGATTATGGATCACTGACGGCTCATTTAAATGAGTTAACTCGGCCATGTCATCCACCATATCGAATTTAGGAGGATTCATCGGATAAACTTCGCTCAGAGGGACGAGTTGAGTCTTGAGAAATGGAGAGAGGTGTCAGCCTTTATCCAGTCATCCAGGCTTTTTACCTTACCAATCCGGTTTCCAGTTCTACCTCGACCTCATTCTCCATTTCAGCCACAATTTGGGCAGGAGCATAGGCTCGCTGACTGTCTTTGACCCAGACCCATTTCTTTTCGTTGAACCTCGCCTGTGCCACCACATCCTGCACATCATCGGGCCGATGTCGGATAAATACTTTTGTACCATGGCTATGTATAAAAGATCCTCCCATACTGGTTTGCAAAGAAGTGGATGGCGTAACAGTAATCATGGTAACCAAAGAAGAGTTGCGTCAAACAAAAGAAGAAAGAGTGATCAACTGAATTTCTTCGTTGTCCTTTTGGGAGCAAATGCTTTGAAAACAACCTGAAAAAGGAAATATGCCAAGTTTAGCACAAGTCACATTCCTGCAACATCAACCTTTGAAGGAATGTTAGAGAAACAAAATATTACTGTGCTGCATCTGTCTTTATCAAAAGATCATGGAATAGTCTGTCTTCTTTATACAGGTTTAAAAAAATATAGCTCTAATTCATATGGTATAGCATAAATCTATTCACGCGGGTCGCCGAGATGGTGTGATAGGCAAGGATGGAAGACTGGTTGGAATAGGTGGAGGCAAGGACGTAGGAGGTGGAAGCGGGGTGCTATGGTTTCGAGAGATACTTGAATGGCATTTTGGTACCGGTCGCACATGGGATGGTGAGGTAAAGCATTTTTTGGGTGCGGAGAAGACTGGCCGATCTTCGTCCGTGGAGGCCGGGATTGGCGGAAGGGTGCGAGGGTCGTACATCCATTCTGGGGGACTATCAGGTTCCATACTCACTTTGTGATCCATGACATTGGATGCGCCGGAAGAGGAGCCTGTAGCCATTAATGGGCGGTCACTATTTTCCGGCGATGATGCCATTTGGTAACTTGCATCAGACGATCGAC
This sequence comes from Apophysomyces variabilis, assembly GCA_002749535.1. Classification (NCBI taxonomy): domain Eukaryota; kingdom Fungi; phylum Mucoromycota; class Mucoromycetes; order Mucorales; family Mucoraceae; genus Apophysomyces; species Apophysomyces variabilis. The sequence continues at coordinate 672,582 of MZZL01000409.1, read as the reverse complement.
GACGGTATCGTACCTTTGAACTTGCCACGGCATCCTGCGACTTCTCCACACCGAAAGCTCCATCGTGACGAGAAACAGTGTCAGTTGAAGTTTTCAAGGGTGGGGGTGGACGAGCTGGTGGCGGAACTCCACCCGCTTGGATAATGTAATCATCGCGTGCTTGGACAGCGTCCAGCGGATGTTTGCCGTCTGGGGGACTGTGAGATAAAATTCCCGATGGAGGACGCCAATCAGCCGCCCTGTCTTTCCCAATACCTGCACGGGCCATGCGGGCAAGTTCTTCTAGTTTGAGAATATCTCCAGCAGACAGGGGTGTTGTGGGCTTTTGATTGATGTAGTCAAGGACACTTGCTTTATATGTTCCGGCTGCCTTTCGTGTGCTTGCGTAACCAGTAGCATATATTCCATGTTTTTCTCCATTTGTCTTGCTCATCTTTTGCGCCCATCGCTTTTGTTCCAATTCTTTCTTTCTTTTTTCGTTTTCATCGGGTTTAGTGAAATCAAACGTTAGAAATTTATCTTCCATCATTTGCCGTTCTGGGCTGGTTTCAGATACGGGTAGTTCGCTCGTGTTACTCTGGGACGTCTTCGCATGCGACCCCTGACTGCGTTTTGGGTTTCGTTTGCGAACCTTTAGGGGATGATCTTCTAACAAGATTTCCTCTAGTTCGTGTGTGGGATCAAAATTCGCGCGTTTATTCTATTCCGACAATAAAAAAAAAGGGTTTGAGCGGAGACAATAAATGAATCAATAACTTACATCCGGCACAAAAGGTGGTTGAGCTTCTTTCGCTTCCAAGGCAAACCAGTCAATGCCTTTAAACCATGGATGGTTTTGCAATCGTTGAAATCCGGCTTCATCTACACCGAGTCTTTGTTTTATATCGCGTGTTAAAAGACCCTTGATTAAGTCAATTGCTTCGCCAGACACGCGGCTGTTTTCAGGAAATTTGATGGGGTCCCGCAGGATAGCCTGCTGCAGAGCATCATTTGATTTACCACGAAACGGACGCTAATAACCAATATGGATAAGTAAATTATAAACAGGTTGCCGAACAGTTACCTTTCCAAAAAGTAGTTCGAAGCATACAACACCCAAGGACCACCAATCTACAGATGCGAAATATCCTCGTTTCTGCAGTACTTCAGGTGCCATATACGCCATGGAACCAGCCACTGAAGTTAGCGGTTTCTTCTCCGAAAATTGGACTGCAATGTTAAAGTCCGTCAAATGAGCATGTCCATGTTCGTTCAATAGAATATTATCTGGCTTAAGATCTCTATGATATCCAACCGTTCAATCTGAATGCCCTGCCAACATTCTATGTTTGTCAACTAACCTGTGGACAATATTCTTCTTATGAAGATAACGAAGACTTATTGCCACTTCTGCCGCATAAAATCGAACATATTCTTCAGGCATAACGCCAAGTCGATCTAAATGAAATCGAAGATCGCCGCCGAGCATAAGATCCAGTATCATAAAAAGGTTTTCATCGTCTTGAAAAGCATAGCGTAAGTTGACAATAAGGCCACAATTGATTTGCTCGAGTAATCGTCGTTCGGAAATGATATTCTCCACAGCGCGCATTTGAATACATTTCGCTTTGTTGATATATTTAAGTGCGTACAGTTGTTTGTTCCCTTTATGTTGAACCACGCGCACTTTTCCGAAAGCACCTTTCCCAACCGATCGCAGCAAGGTGAAATGGGCAAGATCGACTAAGTCACGAGTCCATAAGTCAGCTGTTGATAAAAGGATGTTTGGAGTCATTTTACCTTCGCCTTCTAGATCGACATGTTCCTCGTGGCAACAAACGGCGCCCATCGTAGCTCACGATCCGATGAATGATTAACTTAAAACAGATGAGTGTATAAAGAGGAAGATATATTATGTACAAAAATAGGTTTGGGTAAGAAGAAACAAAAAGAAAGAAAGAGTATTTAAGTGGTTATAATGAAGGTTCCTGTGTGGTGAAGTAAGAAGCAACTACAACCAACGCAGCATATCAAAACGTATAACGAAGAAGAAACAAAATGGCAAAAGGGAACTTTTCACCAGACAGCTTTCGTGTTACACGGCGGGCACCGAAAAAAAAATTGGATATTGTCGGGGGGAAACCATAAGAACGATCGAATGAGGAAACGGTTCGCTACGCAGAAGGCAGTTGGGAAACAATCCAATCCCATCTCCATTTAAAGTGGCAAAACCCCATTGAGATAACCACATATACGCTTTTCATAAAAAAAACAAAAACAAAAGGAAAGAAAAGAAAAGAAAAGGTAATCTTTGTTTTCTCTTTCCTGCCTATCTCGCTTTTTGCACGATACGTGGTTATCTTGGAAGCAAACCTTTTCATTAACCGTACACAGGGAAACATAATCAATTACCTGGCATGATATATTAACACGGGGCTAAACGTTTTGAAGTTTTTGATCGACAAGGCGTGGAGAATCGTTAGATCCATACTGGGCCTAATTCAATCTAGTTCACTCCTTTGATAGGCAAAGAGTTCACGATGATCTCATCTCAGTGGTTTTTAATGTTACACATGTTCGATCTCCACAAGGGGAACACGCACATGCATAACCTTACCCACGCTCATACCTTTTACACCTACAGAACATATATGGCAAGTATCATGATATTTTATGAATGGCTTCCGAGAGGCGATTCTAAAAAAGGGCGCAAGTTCAGGTCAAAAACTATGGAGTGTGGCACAATATCTAAGGGACTCTGAAGAGAGACATTCAGCACGATTTTAATAGGTTAAAATGAAACCCATACACCGGGGCGACAAGTATCCATGGTCTCTACAATTGGTTCAAGTGTAACAAAATGCAATTCATAAAATCATCGCTCCTTATTACTTTCGCATGCAATATCTCTTATAGCTTACCTTTGTGGATTCACTATGCAATCAATCTTTATGCACTCCTTTGATCAAGGGATAAGAATTGTTTCGCTCTGCGAAAAACTTTTCTGCACAATTAAAGTAATAAGCTTATTCCTTTTTTTCATTTCGTCAGTGCGTACATGGATATCTTTATATGCGGAAATTTGATGGAATCATATGCATGCGGAAAGTCATGCGATACAAAGAAGAAGAAAAAAACAAAGCGAGAAGTCTCACGGAATGAATGGTCGAGATGATGCGATCAGCTTTTTCTTTTCCCTTTTCCTTCCATTAACCAAAAATGGGCATTTTCAGCTCATTGTAATTTTCATAGAGCAAATCTCTATTCTAAAAAGTTTAAAATTCTCCATTGGCAAGTCTATCCGTGATCAACAGGCAATTATACATGTTTTGCTCCTTTGCCTGTAATGCAGGAGATAATAGAAAAGAGACTGTCCCGGAGCGGGAACGGAAGGGGATAAAGTCAATATTATGGAAGAAGTGATTAGGAGAATAAACCCCAGGAGATCTCTACGCTTCAAACGGTTCATCAGAACGGATAGTTGACATAACATAGAAACGCCGATCTCCATAGCGACTGGTAATGACCGGGAACAAACAAAGCCCTGCGTTACGAATAGCGCTGTCATGACGATGGACGCTTGCAAATTCAAATCAAGGCACATTTATAGCGTGGAAAAAAGGTCTCATTATTAAGCTCATTTTTCATTCTGTGCCACTTCGGTTTTTCCTGGGGGGCCGCTCCTTGTCTCTGCGATCCGAATCTACATTTTCCTGCAGAGCGCTCACGTTCCCTGACTTTCGGCTCCATTCCCTTATCGTGCGCCTCCTTTAGTTCCCCTTTCTTCTTCCTTTTTACCAGAACTGCAAAAGCCTTTAAATTAAACCCTGTTTCACCACGTCGGATTCATCTTTCATTCATCTACTCATTCATAATATTCAAAAAAATGGGCTGCTGCCAATCCGCCGAACGCATCGAAGAAAAACAACGTCACCAAGAGATTGAATCTCAAATCAAACGCGATAAAGTGAAGACCAAGAATGAGATCAAAATGTTGCTGCTAGGTACAGAACTCGGTGATAAACCAGAAATGATTGTATTAACGTAAAACAATGCACATCAGGTGCTGGAGAGTCCGGGAAGTCTACAATTTTAAAGCAGATGAAACTTATCCATGATGGTGGATATACACACGATGAACGTGAAAGTTTCAAAGAAGTCATTTACAGCAACACAGTACAATCAATGCGTGTCACCCTCGAGGCCATGAAAAGACTTGATATTTCACTTCAGAATCCCACAAACGAAATTCATCGTCGAATGATTCTAGCAGCACCGTGTCAGGTCGAAGAACTTAGTCATGACCTTGTCGAAGCGATTGCCGCTCTTTGGGATGACGAGGGCGTGCGAGCTTGCGTGGCACAATCAAACAGGTTCCAACTCAATGACTCAGCTACATAGTAAGTATGCCAACGCCCTTCGGCTCACTGCCATATCAGATGAAGGTCAACTCACATGGAAATCAACCACTTATAGTTACTTTGATACAATCATTCGCATTGGCCATCCAAACTATTTACCAAGTGACCAAGATATCCTGCGATCCCGGGTAAAAACCACTGGGATTACAGAGACTACTTTTATGATCAACAACTCCACTTACCGTATGTTTGATGTTGGTGGTCAACGATCAGAACGTAAAAAATGGATCCATTGTTTTGAGAACGTCACCGCGATTGTATTTCTGGTTGCCATTTCCGAATATGATCAAGTCCTAGCAGAAGACAGCTCTGTGAACCGGTTACAGGAATCGTTGACCTTGTTCGACTCGATCTGTAACTCCCGTTGGTTTACTAAAACATCAATCATCCTTTTCCTCAACAAGATTGACCTCTTTGCTGAGAAGTTAAAACGAAGTCCTCTCACTCATTACTTTGGAGACTACACGGGAGATAACAGCTACGAAAACGCGTGTCAATATCTGCTACAACGGTTTGTCTCGTTAAACACAAGAGCAGAAACAAAGCAAGTTTATACACACTTTACATGTGCAACCGACACAAACCAGATTAAGTTTGTCATGGCGGCGGTCAGCGATATCATCGTGCACGACAACTTGCGCGATGTGGGTCTTCTGTAAAGCGTTATTTCCCTCCAACCATGAAACCCCTCCCCTCAATATCTAGCTTCCGTAAAACATCTCACACACACTATCTCTCTATCTTGTTTCTCCCCTACATTGCCTTAATTACCCAAATTATCCGGCTGGATCTGACGACACTATTTCTGAATACTCTTTCTTATAATTATATGTAAAAACATTCCTTTTAATTTAGCTTGGCAGAGAAAATAATTACTTGTTAAATATATTTGTTGGAAATAAACCCTTCTTGTCAGCGAAATAATTTAAGAATCTTATTGTTGCATCGCTCTCTTGCTAGCAATAAATGATAGTGGCTATCTCTCCGCCTTCGTATTGCCACTATTCTTCTTATGAAATAAGAAACCGAAGGGCTATCGACAATTGTAGACACAAATGTTTCTGAGCCTATGCACTCTATCAGCCTCATTCGTCAACCATCCTAGCCTGTGTTATGCAGTTGAGGAGACCAAAAGGGGTCCGAAGGTCTTTTGAGCGGCTCCTCCCTCATTAGGATTGGCGAGGAAAAATCGCCAACGTGTAACAGAAAGGGGGCCAACCATGGGGAACAATGGTAATCGACATACCAACACCATGCAGCGGAAAATTAACGTTAAAACGTGCAGTAGATACAGGAACATGGATTTAATTTGAGAAACACATTGTTGTTGAGGAAGGGTCTGAACACTATGGACTTGATATTTTATATCAGTGTTAACCATGGATAGTGCCGTATGCTAAAGCAAACATACTGTGATTGTTCTTTCTGTACTGTTAGCACAAAAGAGGCGTTCTTTCTGTTAATATGTGTCAATAAAGGGTAACTCAGCCAACTTCCGTTTTTTAGGGCAACCCAACAGATTTCTCATCGTCTTGTGTTTTATGCCTTCCTGTTACACAAAATCGATTTTGTACCCGTGCTCATCAAAACGAAACCCCAGGATAGCATGTTCGGACATTTGCATATCAGGGAAAACAAAGATATAGTCATGAACTGTGCGCCCTGCCATGATTGCGGGCTTTCCTTATGCTGTTTCTTGTTAAGAAGATTAGGAATCGTTAATAACAAGGCTATGGAGCCTGCGCATTCTCCTTTCCTTCATACCGTCAAAAGAGTTGATGACTTGACTGAACAATACGCAAAAACAAGACTCCTTTTCGCACAATGAAAGCAAGTAAAATTGGGAAAGGAAGCCATGGCCATCCTATCCATCGAAAAAATAAGGGAGCGAGGTGTGGCTCACATGGTCAGCAGGACTCCCTAACTATGACATAGCAACTTCCTAACTGAAGAAACTTGCTGTTCTTGGTGAACTACCCTTTCCTAGAGTGGAAAGACAGACCATGTAGGGAGCCCAAGTCTTCCATATGCCGTAGTGTTATTGATTTAATTCCGCTGATGACCCACTAAAAAAAAAGAATAAGAGAAACTTAGAGAAGTTGCCAACGTCCAGCTTGGTACTCTTAACGAATCGTTGGATCTTGGGTTCGCGCTTTCCCGGACATGGAATTATCTGCAGCATCCGGATGTCAAAAACATCAATGAGTGTATACTCAGTAGCACTCATGTTTTCATAGTTAGGGTTAGCACTTACGGAAGATAGCGCGGAAAAATACAAAAGTTATGCCTGGTCAATATCGCTATCAATCTGATCCTCATCTGGTAAGCATTACATTACAGGATATACCCGATAAAATCTCCTTCCCTCTTCCGCTTTTCAATCACTAAAATATAATATAAAGGACAAGAAAGCAATTTTGTGATAGCTTGCACAGCTTAAACAATTGTAATGGGCTATATTCAAGCCAGAACAAACAAATCATCAGAAATACTCGAAATAGTACACAACGGAACAAAATAAAAACAAACAGCCTGAATTTCGTGTCCGTGTCCGTGTTACTGCGTTCGACCTTAATATCCGGTGAAATTTTCCATTACGATTAAATCTGTATAGCATTGTATTACAACCCTTTTTGACTTCAATCCTTAGTCAAACTAGCCCTATCGCTCGCACCATTTTCTTGTGCCAAACGCGAAGAAAAAGAATAGGCTCTTCTGCTTAGCACGCTTCATGTCTCCTCCTCCTTTCGTTTGGCTGCATTTTTGAGTCAATGCGTTTATGGCCTTACTAAGGAGGCAAGGCTAACACTGCGGACTTTTTATAGTACATTTCTTTAACCAAATGAAATAATTCTTAGTTTAAGTTCTATCTCATAAGATCTGTGCTACGGATCCACTCATGTAAGGCTTGTCGGCCGCACTGGACAGACCACGTGGACGGCGATTCATTACTGTACTCATCAAACTCTGGGCTCTTGAGCGTATCCCATCGGGCGAAGACGGAGCAGGCCTGGAGCTAAGGTTGGGCTCTATTTGCGGTAGACGTTCTGAACTTGGTCCCTCCTCATGCTGTTTTTTCCATGCTATCTTGCTCAAGTCTTCCTCAGTACCTATAGCAAAAGATTAACTACCTCAGGGGCTTGTTTGCGACAGGAAAAACTTACTGTCATCCTCGTTCTTATCACTCGTACGATCATATACCTTCTCCGTTGAATCATCCAGTGAAACTGCTTTTGGAGTAAAGTCTTTTCTGGCTGCTATTCCACTACTACGTCGTTTAGCAAAACTCTTGAGATCCTGCAAAAGAGTAGAGCGGGACGGTGTAGGTATAGGCGGCGTATCGGGTGTAATTGACCGTGGCGGACTGCCACTACCGAGGTTTCGTAGGCTGGTGCGAGAAGTGCGCTGTGCACCGGCTGATTTAGGTCTCTCAATAGTATCCGGCCTCGATTGTCTTCCGAGAACGCTACTGTTTCTGGTCAGCCGATTTGTGCTTAATGCCCGACCAATTGATGTCGGGGCGGCAAGGCCTGTTTCCACCAAATTTTTAAGGATGCCTTTGCGGGCTTTGATATTGGGGATGGCAAACTTGTCAGATTTCAACGCCGCATTGTCCCCGTTAATCACTGTTGAACATGAGTCGAAAAATTTGATACTTCTCAAACCCAAAGTACTTACGCTTTATTTTAAGATATTCAGCGAGCTCTTTTTCGTCGTAAAACACTGGCGGGCTTGGTAGAGGAGGACCAAATTCAATGACATCTTTGTTACGCACCACTTCCACCCTTTGAGAATACAATAAATTCATCAAGGAAACGCTTGGGTAACATTGTGCCTTTTCTTACCTCCAACAATCTTTGCCATCAGCGGATTCGGGATGAATAACAATGAATACATGCAAGAACTGAGATCGAATCATATTCGGGTCGAAACGCTGATTTCCTTCTACGAAGACTATGCAGACGATGTCTAGATATAGAAGGATTGGGTAAATAATGCATGGTTTAAATTAGACTGCAATCAAAGACCTACCATTTCCGATATGCCGTTTCCTATGTACTTGCTGTCTATCCTGATCTCTGGATGGCATCAATGGTGCGATGTGGAACATGATATCTTGTTCCCGCCAACGCGATACGTACGATATTTCTCCAGATTCTCCTGCTGCAAAATGCTACTCAGTATGCATGTATTGTAAGGGGCTAGATTTATTACATTTAGTATCCAGGCCAGCTGCATACCCCATATATCCTCTCAAGTTGACCCGTGTGCCAATGGCATTTAAAAATCGTTCTAAGGGTTCAGATAAACCTGTGTTTGAAAACCATTCTTCTTCTGTGGATTGACCATCGAGGACATTGAGAACACCAAACTTGTAATTCGGTGGTATCTAAAGGGTGAAAGCATGATGAACAATAGAATAACACAATGCATGCGATTTACCCCTATTTCATCAAATTTCAACAGCTCTCTCTCAAGTCCAGTCATGATTGTTACTTCCGCCGACAATTCCTTAAAGTTTCGTAAATCCAAACCCGGGTAGGCAGCGAGGACCGCCGCTCGCATTGATCGGGATGCACTATTGTTACTACTTAATGTATTATGGAAGGAGCGACCGCGTCGTTGCTCTAAAGGGCTTTGATCCAGGCAATGCCCTTGTCCAGTTGCCTCCAGATAGGCAATTGTCTCTTTGGCCATGGTTTCATGTATAATATGACACCAGCTTGCAGGCTTTGTACTCCATGGGTTAATTATGCAATCATGGTACCCGTTAATAATGATTTACCTCTTGCCCACGAATAATAATACGATATTGCCATCCCAAGACCGCTGCTACTCCATTACCCGGGCCACTGAAATTTTTGGCTCGTTCTCGTACTACTGAAATGATCCCATAGGAGCCATCGTCTGAGGGACGAGATTGCTTGCCTTGGGCATTTGAACGGAGGGGACCTATCAGGTTCATATACCCCTTGCCAACAAAGTGTCTGCGAAACCAACTTGCTTTTGTATCAATGTGATCCGGCCACATTGATTGGTATTGTGAAGGATTATAACGCCGAGGAAGGATTTTGGGGTATTCAACCCTGTAATCGCCCGGATGGATAAATGATATGCTTTGGATGGCCTTGCATTCTAAGCATATGTCCAAGACGGATTGGAGCTAAGAAGACAAAATTTCATCAATTGTCTAGATCTGAAGGCACGTTTGTATATTTTCGAGTTACCATTATCGAGGCATTTCTTTTCAGTACTGGATCTTTCCTTTCGGAAGTTGTCTGCAGCTCACTAAATGTCTGTCGGAGCTTCTGTAGTCGGTCTTTGAGTTGAACAATTTCATTGTTGGGGGCGTCCAGCGCACCCAAAAGCACTTGGACACTGTCGAATGCGATATTCACATCTTTCTTGATTGCGAAATTCGACTTTTCGGTGCTGTCCATTGAAGTTAATGCAGCATTACAATGCTCGGCGATCCAACCGCAACATTCGGCAACCGAAGGTGGATGAGTCATGGAAAGGTGATTGAGCGGTCTGATAGCAGATGAAAGAGTAGTACTGGAAGGTGGCGGAAAGGAACGACCCGCTCGAGGATGATTAGCTGGAAAGGAAAGAGAATCGGAATAGGGAGGCGACTTTTTGTTGTTATTGCTAGATATAGACGGCGAGAGACCGTGACGTTCAACTGAATGTCGACTATCCTTACTCTTTTCCCTCTGATCTGTCTTATTAGCCTATATGTTACAGAAATGAAAGAGAATAGCATTGGCAAATCTACGATAGAGAGTGGGGCGTATCAATATCTTAGTTTACCTCCCATATATTCAGTCTCATTCCAAGTTTTGAATCATTTGGGTTTATAGGTGGTTTCTTTGGATCTGATGCCAGGGACGGGGGAGGACTGCCTTTAGATGATGATTCCTGAAAAATATCTGGTGTCTTTTGTCGCCAAAACATCTGACCCAAGCTACGTTTCGCACTTTTTTCACCATCCGATGAATTGATTGGATCGAGACGTTGAGTACTGATGGAAGGACGAAGAGAGAAAAATGAGGACGGTCCAATTCGCTGATGGAGTCTAGTTGGAAGACGAGCTGACTGGGTAACCACGGGTTGTTGTTGTGTATTTATTCGAGACGTAGACGATGAACTTATCATACTGTTGTGTCTGTCATTACCATACAAGATTAACGAATAAAATAAAAAGAAAAGAAAAGCGAAGAAAAGAGGAGATTTATTCAATTATGCTATTTCGGCTCTTTTTTGGCGGAAGAAATCAATGGCAATTGTACATGTGTACCCAAGCACTGGGTAGTACATACACTTCAAAGGACATTCGTTTGTGGAACTCTCTCTCACCTTTCCTTTACTTCGCCTCTTCTTTTTTCCCTTAGTTTCCTTATGCCCTCTACCTTACTTTTACTTGCTCTTAGCTATAGCTTCACTTTTCTTTCACCCAAGATGACTGCTGCTACCTTTTTCGTAATGCTAGAAACACTTTGTGTTCCATACCCTTTTGGGTATTGATGGTGCACATTTACAACCAGCTGACTTTGAAAACTAGGCTTGAGTGAAAAATCTGACGCGCTAGATATACTAACCAAGACATAGACGCTGCTTAATTAAATTTCATAAGAGGTTTAGCGCCTCTAGCTAAACTACCTTGTTTTTTCCCTTGCATTTTTACAACGTGTGATGTCCAACTCCAACGATGAAGATCCGTAAGCTACACGTGGCGTGTTTACCGCTTTACATGCTGACGATAGAGACTACGTCCAGTCATTGTAACAAAAAGCTTAAAGCTATGATAACAGTGATTGGCTTCGTCACCAAATATTGGGCATTGCCTACAAAAACCATGCCCAAATTAGTCTATAAAATCAAGTGGCTAGAGTAGCTTATCCCCGCTTAACTAGCATGGAGTCCCTAAGAAGCTCTTTTCCGATGGTCTTATCGACATTCATCAGCTTAGCGCTATCACATCCTTTACTTATGAGTTATTAACAGTCTACTCTGTTCATAGCAATACTTATGTTACCAAGTATTTTTCCTGTTTTATAAGGACTAGGCTCTCATGAGCTAGCTGACCGTGGGATAACTTTTTCGTAAGGAACTGGTAGAGAACAGTGTTATAAGGGTTATAGGACCTCCATTACATGCAAGCGTTTTATATACACACTGAATGCTATAATTATGTTGCAGATGAAGAGGATACTGCTGCATGACATCTATAGAAGTAAAAAGTGCAAACCCATTCGAGTCGGAAATAGAGCAATTTACTACCGTCTTTTCTGTTTGACGCAGAAAATGAAATCTCTTGATGATCAAGTTGTTATATGATATTACCTCCCGAAGGATAATGTTCAAGTGCTCACCGTATAGCACAGATTAAAAATACCTGGAAAATCCAGAGAGGGAAAGAGCGTTTCATGTATCTTTGAAGACTTCATGTAGCTCTCTGACACGGAGTTGTCCTGCATACGAATGGTTGCCTATTGAGATAGTCCGTCAGAATAGCGAAGATCCGGATGATTTCTGAAACCTTCATACGAACCTCTCTTCTACTTTATTTTTTCTTCTTTTTTGTGTTAAAGTGTTTCTTCAATGCCTTACAAAGAAAAAAATACATGAGGAAATACGTGGTAAGAGAGTAGATAAATTGCTAAAACCATGATTTCGCAATCTTTTTCGAATTATCCAAGTGGTGGTTTGAGTGTATAAAACTGATCGATCAGTAAAAGGGAAGTAAAAAAAAATACAGTTTCAGATCATGCGATGCAATTGTTTGCTTCTCCCTAACACGGCGTTTGAGGAGAACTTTTGACCTTCTACCTTTTTATCGATCTGCATTGTATCTTAAATATTGAGATAATTCTTTTGTTTAATCCATACCTTTATAGACATAGGACCGCATCTTAATCCAAGAATCGAGCACAAACTTCACTAGCAATAAAAAACAGGAAACAATAAGATGTAAGATCAAAACTGTATTTGGATCATAAGGGAAATCATTCTTTGCAGGGAAACCATGGCACATTAGCAATTGTTATATATTTCTTCTTGATGGTACCCAAAGCCTGCCTGGTACAGTCTCAGGAGCTTTTATAGAAAAGAACAGCCTAAAATCATCATGCCGCTGCACCTTATATTCACCTTCATTGACACATAGGTATAATCTATTTATTATCAGTCATTTTCTTCTGTATGAATGGTTAGAGCAAAAGTGAGATAATATTTGAACTGAAATGTCTCGCACTCGCTTCGATCCGTGGCGTTGATTTAATGCTGTGTAACGGGATAGGCCAATGACAAGCGCGTGATAGATGGGATCAACAGCAGAATGATGCATGAGATGCCCAAACAAATCTACTCATTGTTAATCTATTTGGATGAAGATCATGATATCCGTACTTTAGAAGAACCCCTTTGATATACACATACATCAAGGATAGGTTATCTTGCATGTGTTATTCTGACTGTAATCTTTGGAAACCTGCATTTCTTGGATTATCACATGTGTGCATATCATTGATCATTGCACTTTTTTTCGTTTGTTTTGCAGAGACATAAGACAAAGCACTTTTTTCCCTTATTATCTTTTCAGCGTTAAGCCATGCATCTTGTATGCATCTTACATGCCTACTGTCACAAAGGTTAATTCGCTCTTTTATGGATGTCTTGTTGTAATACTTGACAAGGTTCATCTTCATAGTTAGAAGCTGTCTTCTCAGATTTCTATATTTCTTTCGATAACTATGGCATATTAGACAATAACTGTATCCTAAATATCACAAATGGGCTTGATATGGATAATGTTAACTGTAAGCGAAAACCTTATATTGCTAGCTGAAAAGTTCGTTGATTATTTTCTAGGTCTATTAACCGTTACTGAATTAAAGCCGAGTAGCGATTGAAGCAACGAAACATGGACAGTAACTCGATGTAGATCTGTTGATTAGCCAATGTTCGGTTCTGTCACCGATACGTAAGTAACAACGTTCGAGATGATAGTTCATTGTGCTACAGCCAATTTCGCCAGTGTCTCGAACCTGGTTTATCGACCCGGTGCGAACCAGGGACATTGTTCTATAAGAACTTACAAGAGCATACGAATTGGTGCATCGTTCTATAAGCTTTGAACAATGCAAACACTCGTGCACGGGTTTTCTAGCATCATACGTGCATAAGATATTGTGCTCAAATAAAACGGTTTAATTTTGGAAACAGTCATAGTACTATTTCTTTGGGCTGCTCAAGAAGTAGCATTTCTTTGGCGACCTTGTGTAAACGGAGGAACTATTGTTCGCATTTTCCGGTCGACACATTCATCCATTTACGTGGGAATGTACATACTACGATAAATCCTCGCTTTGTAACACCAGTAACATGAAAGGGAATAATATTGCAAGGAATCGATGATATCTCAAGATTCAAGATAATGCAGGCATAATCGCTCTCGCTAGTATTAGCTCTTCACAGCTATACATCTATAGGCTTCCACGCGTTGATCGAGAAATCCCAATACTAGTTCATCTTGACCATCAGCGTTCACATCGCCAGTCGTGATAGCATGAGGCCAGTCAGAAGTCTCAATTTCTGCGATAAGCTAGGAACGTCATGTAAGTTTAGAAATAACAGGCCGTTAGCCATATTTTACCTCGCCATCTTGGAAAAATTGTACGGATGATGAATGCCCAACACAGGCGACAAGATCAGGCTCCGTTTCTTCCAAGAACGCCGGTCTGAACTGAATTATTTTGTTGATACAGTAACCCACCTTAAACCAGAGATGTGCCTAATTCAGAGGAGCTCAGTCAACCACCTATTTTTCTCAATGATCCCAATACTGCACCTCAAAATTTATCAAAATATATACACATCCATCTTCACCCGCCATCAAAACCTGTTGAGTATCGATTTTTGCCCTCTCATTTTCTTCTATTTTCATTGCCTTCTTCGCAGGTTCGGCATTAAAGCGTTTCAATTCTTGCTTACTCAAAAACTGGCCCACACACATCTATGGCTCTATTTCAGTAACAAACCTGACACCTTCAAGCTGCAATTCAACTCACGGAAAGAATGACTGTTGGAACAGGCAATGTCTTCAATCGCTGGCCACGACGAACGACATGAACACGCGGATATCCATCACATACAAGGAGACAGGCTACACGATGTCCTAACGGATCTAACAGAGTTGTGGACTGCACACACTGTATATAAGGGGATCGATATGCCTGTAGTCCTGGAGTCGTCTGTCCTGCCAATTCCCCAACTACATTCATCTCCCACAGAGCGTTATGTGGCTGGAAACTGGTCACTGTGCCGTTGCTGTCGCCAGCTATGATTTCATACCCGCCCACTTAAGCAAACACCCGTTAGCAGAAAAAGACTAAAAGTCGAAAAGCGGATCGTTACCTAAATTTCTGTCAATATCAATTTGGGTTACGGAGGCACCCAGTACATGTTTGCTCAGAAACTGTTGGCGAGAGAACAATGTTACAATGCCATCGGAGTCACCGACGATGAGATCCAGCATGCCGTCTCCGGTAAGGTCATGGAGTTTCAGGGCTTTGATAGATCCTCCTTTGGTATCCAAAAGATCTTCAACAGGCTTTTGTTGTCATATTGATAGTGGCACGACAGTAGTCGCAACGTTAAACGATGAATAGATTGATCTTAGGTGGTAAAAAGAGCGCTTGCCTTGGTCTGATTCAGGATAAGTACGCGCCCTGCGCTAGTACCGACCAACACGTCGTTTTCCTCACTTAAATCTTCCAAGAATGGTTTACCAACCGCTAAGCAGTTGATTGGGTCTTCAAGCACACTTGACCATAGCTGTTGGCATTCAAGCTGCCAGGATCTTCCAGCGACTGGCATGTCAAAAAGCAGATAGTCGAGAAAAAGGCGTGTAACCAAAATGGAAGTATGCTTTGGCCGACCGCACCTAACTGAGTTGCAGGTTTGAAATTACACATTCATCTACCGAGTGCAGCAAAATAAGCATGTTTGGCGTCTATAAGTGAACTCTCTATCTACAATCTGTAATTAATAATAGGCAAGGTTCTGTGTGCATAACGTATTTCATTCCCTTCGTAAGTAGG
This sequence comes from Apophysomyces variabilis, assembly GCA_002749535.1. Classification (NCBI taxonomy): domain Eukaryota; kingdom Fungi; phylum Mucoromycota; class Mucoromycetes; order Mucorales; family Mucoraceae; genus Apophysomyces; species Apophysomyces variabilis. Next base: position 657,080 of record MZZL01000409.1, on the reverse strand, counting down.
ACGATGTGATTTGATTTAATCAGCACTAATAGACATCAAAATGACTTTATACGGGAAAGAACGCAAGCAATACGGGACACGTCATGGTAGCCTCATTACCCACCTTATTATTCGTGATAGCCCACCACTACTGCGTCTGTATACGAAATACTGTACTGACTGCATGATTATGAGCAAACGAAAAGTGGATACAGTGACTTCTGTGAATGAAAGAAAAAACCACGCCCAGTGTTTGATTTGCACAATCAGTTTAACAAAAACATATATACATATGCCTGCTGAATTCTAATGCTTGTCTGGACACTTTCGAGACAATCCCGTTTTCTAAGGACACCACGGGCTCAACTTGGTCTAACGATTGACCGCTGTACAAGTGTACAGGTACAAGATCATGGAGGTCGCTTTCTCCATGTGTCATCATCCAGTCGCAGTGAGTTCTCCTTTTAGACCGAGCACAAATAGTTTGACGCCATCCGAAAATATGCTATAGATCAGACGGGAATTAGTGTAGATAATCCAAAAGTGCGTCAATGTGCTTTGGAAACATATGATGAGGAGAATCTGCCCTGCATTCACTCCAGCGAGAGGCCACTGATTGATCGGAAATCAGTGTTTGTAGCGCATGCTGCTCGTGTGCAGAATATAACCCAAGTGAAAGCTGTCATTTCGAAGCTTATGAAGAACAAAAAGATTGCCAAAGCTACCCACAACATCATGGCCTACCGAATCGTTATGCCTGACGGCTTTGTGCTACAGGGTTGCGATGATGATGGTGAAACAGCTGCTGGCGGTCGTCTTTTGGATTTGATACAGTTGATGAAAGTGCAGAACATAGTGATTGTCGTTAGTCGTTGGTTTGGAGGTAATTGATGATTTCAGAACAATGAGCAGACGGTATATGATTTACATTATACTTAGGTACTCGATTAGGCGCGGACCGGTTTAGGGACATCAATAAATGTGCAAAGCAACTATTGGAAGAAGCTAAGCTAGATAAAATCAAACCACTGGATGATAATAAATCAAGGCGGGAACATAAAAGACGGTAACCATAATAGAGGTTGTGCTTTCCATGGCGGTTATGAGATGGTGAGGGTCGTTCCATAACATAGCCAATGAGTTACACCGCTTACACTCCGCATTAAAAGACGATGTTGGCCTAAACGGATGTTATAAAGAACCTGGGTAAGAGATATACTTTTTTACGGGCAGTAATTGCATGTTGTAGAGCATCAATAGATTGGTATGTACTATATTTTTGGCATGATATAACATCTTTCAAAGAATAACCAATCAATGCTGTGATCTAACCGCGACAAACATTTGCAGTAACTCTTTTGGCTGCATGTTCAGTTCGAAGCCCCAAGCTTTTGTTTTTGTTTTTCATCGTTGATGTCTTTCCTACATCAGCCTTGGTTTTTAGTCAGCATTTTTCTATTGAATTTAAAAAGCCCTAGTATAGTGGAAGAAAGAATGACCTATGCTTGTGCTGTTTAATGGTGCTGATGAGCGCCTGTGTTTTGTAGATACTCGTGTTATCCATAACAACATAGTTCAACAAACCGCTTTCATCAAGCAAGACGCATTTGCGTTTAATTTCGATATTTTTGCGAAAGGTAAATTCATTCGTAAATTGCCACAGTTTAACCGGGGAGAGTTGCAGCCAGCAACGGTACATCCCACCCTTGCGATTTGTGTTTATACGCATACGTATTTTTCAATGATAGTAAGATTACCAAACCATTAACCGGAGTAGTGATCGATTTACCTGATGCTTACAAAAACGAAACGATAAAATACATGTAATAACTAAGGGGAAGGGAAAAGAGGAACAGCAGCCATAGTTTCATGCCACAGTGACGGGTCATACTTGACTTTTTGAAACACTAATGCAACAAAGGACAAATGCTCGCTATTCGTTCAGAGACGCACGCTTTTTGTGTATTTAAGGGTTTTTGGATCTCTTGGCCACAAGCAAAGCCTGCTTGTACTATTCCAAGCAGATTCCACAAACTATACGACCCTGTGAAGAATTGACACCAATAAACTAGTTTATTACATTGGTTCTGTTATCTTGGAAAGAAGATTTGGAATTTCGGTTTGTTGCTCTCTTGGAGAAATCGTTACATTTTATCGTAAAGCGCGAGAAAAGAAGATCATCAGGTCAATTTGATATTCCTCTCTTCTTTCTTCTAGCAATTATTACGTTGTAATCTTTGTAGGAAGTCAAGATCCTCCGCTAAAGATAAAGAATGGGCAGGGACAGAAAAACTAAATTGCGAACATCCCCCCAAAGAAAAAAGTTCGCGTACCTATAAATAATACTACTTCGTTCTCTTTGCGACGAAGCAAAAAATCGAAGTCTATACCTTCCCGCTAGCACAGTATCGTAACAGAATGATCAAGGTTTAAAAAGGAGCTGATCTTTTACTGTACATGGTCCCAATCTTGCTGTGATCAAACGCAAAGATAACTATAAAGTAGCATTGTCTTACTACTTGCTATTAATATTCGTTCAAAAACCAACCTAACCGCATATAACGAGAAGAAACGAGAGATTCATTACTTTTCCTGTACTCTCGGGATTCACATTCTAGAGTAGCATAAACTAGAGTTAAATAAACATAAGGGTGCGGCTAGAATATCCAGTGCTTAATAACATTGAAATACATATGTAAGCAGAGCCAATCATTTTGGCTGTGGGGAGAGTATTGGGCGGGGTGGAAATACAGAGTCCCCGAGCCGCGAATTTGCCTGAGAGACAAAGCAGCCTTCACCATCACCCAGCATGGCCGTGAGTCCTAGATGCGGTTTCTCAAGCGTACCATGGAAAACTAATCGCTGAGGGATAGATTAACTGGTTATTACTTGTAAGCAGACAGGGAAAAGTACGCCTGACAAAATGGTTTGCAACCATTCCACCGAAAGAAAAGGCCAAGATCGTGAAGGATGCCACGCAACTTGTGCTGGCGAGACGAATTAAGATGTGCAATTTCTTGGAATATAAAGGTACGAAGCATCGACTATTAGTTCATTTGATACTAAAGGAGCGGTATTTTCTAGATCAAAAGATTGTCTATCGAAGGTAGAGTATGAGTACGGAATATTTGGCGTGGTAACTTAAGTTTGCAGGTATGCGAGTCTTTTCTTCGTGGTTGGGATCAGCCAAGACGATAATGAGTTGATAACTCTTGAAATATTACACCGCTATGTGGAGATCCTTGATCGATACTTTGGAAATGTAGGGATCTAACTGGACGAGGAAACGGATTTGGACTGAGACTGAGATATGCGATTTTAGGTTTGCGAGCTGGATTTGATCTTTAATTTCCAGAAGGTACAGAAAAAAGAAAAACAAAGACAAGAAATCGAATCGATATGGACTTTTGTGTTTTTACCCTAGGCATACTTTATTCTTGATGAGCTATTGATTGCAGGAGAAATGCAAGAGACTAGTAAGAAATCTGTTTTACGAGTCATCACCCAGCAAGACCAGTTTGAAGACCAGGAGGGAAATGAACCGAAAACGACCTCATGATGACTCATTTAGACCAATAGCCTAAATGACTTTGTTTTTTTTGGGCCATAAACTGATATATATAAAGGCTTCTGTTTCATATCCAAACCCATCTATATCTTTTTCACAATTCTTTCTCATCATGACTCTGGGCTTTTCCACTAAAAAGACGGCACCTACCCACTTCCTTACTACGGCCGATTTCTCGGCAGAAGAATTATTCAATTTCATTCACCGTGCTGTTGAGCTCAAAGTCGAAGCCAAATATCAACAACCACCTACAGAACGACCACTTGCAGGCAAAACCCTTGCGCTTCTCTTCTCTAAGCGATCTACACGAACTCGTGTCGCTACGGAAACAGCCATGGCCTATCTAGGTAAAATCCAAAATAAGAAAAAAGTTAAAGCTTACGCATCAGATATACTAACATGTCAATGATCGAAAATGTATATTCTAGGTGGCCATGCGATGTTCCTTGGACAGCAAGACATTCAACTGGGTGTGAATGAGACTCTTCTCGATACATCGCGCGTCGTCAGCTCTATGGTCGACGGTATCATGGCGCGTATGGGAGACCATGAAGAAATCGAGGTAAGTAATTTAAGAAATTTGTTTTCGAGAAAAACGCTGATGTAGAAGGGGTTTTTATTTATTTTTAAATTTTTTGCCTTTTTACTTTTAGCTTTTGGCTAAAGAATCTACAGTACCGGTGATAAATGCTCTTACTGCGAAATACCATCCTACACAGATTTTAGCAGATCTTATGACCTTACATGAACATATCCACCATCGTCGAAACAATGTCAAAGATCGCTACACTGCTCATACTCAACATCCCAGCGAAACATTGCCTGGACTACGTGTAGCTTGGGTGGGAGATGCAAACAATATTCTGCAGGAAATCCTGGTCGCTTTCCCTAAACTTGGCATCAGTGTAGCAGCAGCTTGTCCTGCTGGGTACAAGTGTGATGAAGATGTAGTGAAGATTGCCCGGGCGGATGCGGAACGAACAGGCGCCCAAGTCATGTTTACCACTAGTCCCGAACAAGCGGTTAAAGATGCGGATGTCATTATAACAGACACGTGGTAATGGCTGGGTTGCAGATCTTGATTTGAAAAATTAAAGTTTTTCTGCTAGGGTCAGTATGGGCCAAGAAGATGAAAAGGCTGTCCGCTTAGAAGAATTTGCGGGGTATCAAGTTACCACGGATTTAATTCAGCGTGGAGGAGCAAAAGAAGATTGGGTTTTTATGCATTGTTTACCTAGAAAACCAGAAGAAGTTGATGACGAAGTATTTTATTCCGATCGCTCTCTTGTCTTCCCAGAGGCAGAAAATCGAAAATGGACTATCATGTCTGTGATTGATGCGCTAATGGTACAAAAATAAAAATAAGAATAAGAATAAAGACAAATAGAACAGAAGAAAAAAGCAGCGACTGTTCATTTAGTCATGAATGTGAAAATCAGAGTCCTATTTGTCATGCTATTTAAAAAGAAGTGAACATTCTAAGTGGTTAAAATTTTTTCGTGAATTATCAACAAGCGAAAAGCATTCAAAAGGATGATGTGACATAAACAGTAAGACAGGGGAGTGTATGGAAAGAGAGGTAAAGATATATACAAGGCGAATTCTTCCGAGTGATGATGGCTGTGCTTATTTTCCTTGGCCGTGTCGAATGCCACAGATGGGTAACCATGTTATTGAAGGGAACCTGCACAATAGGGTGAACGGGAAACCGGTGACCGATATAATCATTAACAGAGTAAAACAAATGAACCCGAATCGACTCTTTTTGGATTCCTTCATTGCCACACTTTCATTGCTGTGCTTCGTATTAAATAATAGATCGCTGTTATTAAGTGTCACTGTGGTCAAGGTCGATGCTGAAGATGCCGTAGAAGGGGTAAATTTGATATCAAATGATTCGTCTTGCAGGAGCTTATTTAGTTCGTTCACAAGCATTGTTGCACGTTTGCGACCTTCAACTGAGCCTAGTTCTCGCTTGAGAGCTTCTTCTCGTTCATACATGCTACGCTCTAAGCTCCTACGTCTCTCACTCATGTATTGGGAAATGCGCAGATTCATACTTTGAGTAGCTCGCTTTCGGACGGCATGAATGCGATCGATGCTTTCTGCTGTTGTCAGCATCGACAAATCGAGAACAGATCTTACATCCGGAACTTGAGATTGGCGCCATTCGACAAATTTTTCTGCAGTTGCTTGTCGGAGCTCGTCAATGTGGGTATAAAGCAACGCGTCTTTAAGACAAGTAAGTTGCTTCGTGGACATGTCTAGGCTGGACAAGGCGAAAGGTGGCACACTCGGATCCAGTTTGGAACCCATCTCCATTAATTCATCAAATGTATAGCCAAAATCGAAGATTTCAATGTCATTCGCCCTGAGTTCTTGGAGAATATCTAGTCTTAGCTCTCTCTCCCGTTCTTGACTTAATTGATCCGATTTCATTATCACTGGAATGACGTTACACAGTCCATCAAGGGCTCTTAAATATTCAATGTCAACTTTCTTCAAGCGACCAAGGACAAGGTAGAGACACGCATCGATGTGAGAGTGAGCTCCGCTTGAATTTTGCATCAGACGCACGATATTCGCGGTATCAGGACAGGCAGGATTGAGCATGCTATTGGTTTTGACGAACTGCCGTTCAATGTACGATGTCACGGAGGAAAACACATCGCTGGCCTGATGCCCAAAAAGAAGTATAGCAGTTATATCACGAAAAAATGCTCGCCCCATGGGGTCTGCTGCTATTACTTACGTCTAGACAAGATCCGTAACCAGGAGTATCAACGAAACAAATGTTTTTCGAATAGGGTCGAAACTCATGAGCGAATTCTTCATTTAAACGCTCTTGGGATGCATGCTTTGCAGTACTTAGAAAGCATTCACGGATATCATCCGGTTGTAGTATGTGCAAGTCATCTTCCAGTCTATCTTCCTGCTCCAATATCATAGACGGCAATGCTAAGCTATCACAGTCATCCTCCACAGAACTCTCCCTGTGAAACTCAGTTAAACGACTCATTGCTTCGATCAGCGTCGTCTTCCCTATGCCTGTTAAAAGGGGACCGCAAAGGTTACAAGAGGTGCCTGTTTCCGACTAGGAAAAACAATTTTACCAGAATCACCACAGACAAGGATGCGGAAAAAGCCCACTTTTGCCCCTTGGACATGGGTTATAGAGTTATGCTTTTGTATGCTGACTTTCGGGACGATCAGATCGGCATTACTTGCGCACATATTTTCTTTGATAGACCATGCAGTAGAGCTTTTGCTTGCTGCCAAGGAACATTCACTGGTATTACTCAACAGATCGCTTGATCGTGCTACAGACCTTAAGTGATGGTGTTCCGTAGGATTCAGCCTAAATCCAACTTGCATTGATTCTCGAAAAGCACTTTCTTGGCTATCCAGGTCATCGAAGCTTTGAACACCATACTCGGGTAAACGCTGTCGACTTATGCCCAGTTCCTGACATTCAGATGCCGAATATAGACCAGATGATGGGTGATTTCGGTTTTCTCGCTGTTGTAGATCTTCTGTCATTTTATTTAGCTGTCTTATTTGGAAAAGGTTCCTTAGAGAAGAAGTAAACGTAAGTGGTCCACCCTTCACAACTTTCATTGGCGTAAAATATTTTGCCGGGAGGGACTATCCATTGGCCATAAGCAATCTTTGAAACGAAAAACAATGCTGCCCATTAGAAATGGATATCTTATCGATGGTAGATGTCATTTCAGAGTTCAGTTAGAAAGGAAGCAATCCTTCCCAATGTATCCCATAGAAAGCTAAACTGTTTTCGACTCTCCATGAAAAATGCACACTTAGCAACACATATATACTCATACCACATTTCTTTTACAAATGATCCATAGGAAGTTAAGACATGACTGGCATTATAGGAAGAAAACCCCAAGGGTAATGTTGCTTAAATATGGATACAGCAAACAATCTCTTCTCAACGATGTGTAAGATCAATCATAGCAGCGAAGTGAAAAACGCACTGGTCTAACATCAGGTGTTCTCCTCAGATGCTATACGACGCATGAGACAAAGTGGTTGCAACCATTTTAACCGCACACAGGCTCAGCCCAAATGTTTAACAGCTACGAAGGAAAGGTCCTTCATTATCCTGCAGAAAAAAGGACTGCAATGATCCGTAACTGTAGGTATGTATAATTGTTTTTGCTAGCAAACTTTTTGTCTATATCACATTATTTTGGCCATTCCCCTCTGATTCGTTGTCGTTGCTGGTTGACTACATTGGTAACTTGCTCCATACTTTTTTCAGCTCGTTCAATCATTCTTCCTAGATCCGTTAGATGCTGATCGATATTGCGTTTTGCCAGCTGAGATTCCTGCCATTTCTCCTTCCATGGTACGTCTACTCCTTCCTTGTCATCAGCATTATCCTTCGGCTTCTTATCGGGGTCCAATCTTCCTAACCAATTCCACAAGTCATTGTCATCTGGTCGACGATGTCTTGATGCCAGCGGGAGCTTTGCATATGAATCAGAAGTACTCATCAATGAAACCTTTTTCTCGAGATCTCTCATTTTTGCAGCAATAAATAAGTTGACAATAACCATCAAGAACATACACAAGACTGTCAGTTGTGATGCGCTCGGCGTCCTGATATTCTCTATAGCCCAACGAACAGAAGCCGAGGTAATACTTGACACGAATTCCATTGCATGATCCAGTAATTTGTTCTTGTCCGGTTGTTTGTGAACTTTGGTTGGTTCTTCTGCAGTTGGGCGTTTTCCCTTTTTTCCCTTCCTTCTGCGTCTTGCATGCTTTATTCCTCCGTACATCTCTTTAGGATGCGCTTCGATATATTTGCGCAATGCCGCATCAAGATCTTTGTAGAAGCTTGTTTGGCCCTCCATTGATGCCTTCTCGATGGTAGCTATCAAATCTTTAGCTGACTACATTCGGTAGGCAATCACAGGACTTACACTTGAGCCAGGAAGACTTTGTAAAATCAACAAGTACTGTTACCAGCACACGCACTTGTCCTTTGGCAGCCCATGTTATACACAAGCGAGTTTTAACACTGAAAGACCCTCCAGAAGGTACATCTGGAGTTTGTGTTGTAGTAACTACTGTCACCGAATTAGCTATATCAAGTTCTACGATTTCTTCGGTAGAGACACATTTTGTCGATTTCGGGCCTAGCAAATTCTCTTAACGATCGGTATAAATTTTACACGTCAACTTACCTATAGCGTTGTTCAATGGCTTTATATAGGAAACGTCTCTAACATGTTGTACTGAACCTTCGCCTTTGCGCCATGAGCCCAAACTGACATCTTCAATGACCAATTAATCTAGGGAAAATTGATATTTCTATCTCTACCTGTGCTTTTCTCGACATCTACCAGGAACTTCTTGTAGAACGAGCTGTTATACAGCAGATTGAAGATTGATTCGACGCTACCAGGATACGTTTGATCCATTACCACATTAGGAAGGTGTTCTCCGTTTTTAGAGCATTCACATTCGGTCTTTTCGTGAATCTGTCCAGCGTTTGCTTTGCTACCCACAGAAGTCGCGCTGTCACCGGTTTTATCTCCTGATTTATTCTTGTTCATCAATAACGCTTGTGTATCCGGACGAGCGCCTGCTTCAGATACCGCCCGCCGCCTGGCGGTATCAACCTCGTTCTTAACTTGCCTAAGAAAAGGTAAAGATCCCAATGAAGACTGACGAGGCTGCTGTGAATGCTCCTCTACAATGATAGTAGGTTTTGTTGAGTAAAGCTTACTTTTCTTCACGGGCTTTATACCAGAAATTTCTTTCCTAGCTCCTTCCTCCTTCTCCATGCTGTCTGATTCTTCTTCATCCTCTGAATATTCTATGTCAGACTCACTGCCTGTCGTTGCGTCACTTTCGTCCGATGCGTCATTTTCTTTGCTGGTATCGTCCTCTTTTCCCATGGCGCTATCATTCGTTGGTGTTTTTGTCAGCGCAGCTGATGGTCTGGTACATCTCCAAATATCCATCATCAATTCATAAGCTTGATCTCGAGAGAGAAAAGACGCAAAAAAGTGCTATAATAATCTACTTAGGTTTCACATGTTGCAGAGCCGGATGAGACGTACTTTAGCATGTAATGTGGAAATCTGTATGGCATTCGGTATAAAAATGGCAGTTGTTCTTTTCTCGATGTCAACGATGTCCGCAAATGCAATCACGAGCTACAAAGACGTAATTGAATTCCGGAAAGATATTCACGGTACCACCTACGTTTGTCACCCAGCCAAAGATATTTGCATTAAAACACAAATGTCCTTCCGAGATATAGATTCGACCTTGTAACAAAATCTCTTTTTGCAAGGCACATCCAAAATCTGCAATGATAAGACAGTCAGTCTTTCATGGTTTCGTATACTTTCTTTTCACCAGAAATTAATGGGTCATCCTCTGGCACACTTCGGAAAAGAGCATGAAAGTCTTGGTTTCGCTTGGCACTTGCTACTTCAAGACCGCATGCATTGATAATGCTCCCAGTCACAGTTGAGAACTCTCCCTCAGATACCGCGTCGTTTTCCGTGTCGTCTGACCCGCGCCGTGACGTTTTATGTTGTGATTGCTTGTATTGCGGGAGGGAGGCATCGTTCGCTGGGGTTATAGATAAACTCGAACGGCGTGAACGAGGTTTTTTCGGTGCAGCTGCCAGACGCTCCGATGCGAGCGTTGGTAAGTTTGTTCGTACTGAGGCAGGTTCCGGACCCACGACAGGAGTAGGAGCGGGTGAATTTGACCGCGGCCCTTGTTCAAGCGATGGTCCATCTTGTGCATGGTCATCTGTATTTCTGTGGGGGAATTGGTCCAAAGACAGAACGCCTAATGCGCTCGGAGTGATGGGAGTAGGAGCAGAAATATTAATGGGTGGTAAACGGGGCGAACCTTCCGAGTTGCGTCGTGGACTACTTGGAGGCCGGATAGAGGTATCAATGGCTGGTGGTCTATCACCAGAGATAGTATTGGAATGTAGACGACGATGATTTATATGACTCCTACTCATTGAAGAAAAGGGTAAAAGAAGAAGAAGGCGGAAGAGCTGAATTGGGAAATTTAATGACCAAAACGATGCTTTTTCCCCGAATGGGACTCGGTTCTGCATGATTACGGAAAAGTGACAGAGCGTGAGCAAATTCATCTAACTCATCTGAAACACATGTCATCACCACATCATTATCTTTGTTTCCGGCATTTCTACATCAATATATTTTCCATGAATTAGGCTATACACGGTATACTAGAAATGAATACTTGTTAATAATCAATATGGTTTTCCTATGATAAATTAGAATTCCGAGAGAATGGGTGTGATTACAGGTCATCTTGTAGAAGTTCATCTATCACTTTAACTAGAATATCACTTGGTGCTGTAGTAAATAACGTGGTGGGGTATATATGACTTTTCCATGCAGGGTGCAATAAGATGTGACAGCAACCGACGTTCTGTATATCATATCTCGTTAATGCATGCGTGGCTTGCACATCCGGATAGGGACTTGGTCCAGGTGTACTAAAGACCTATCAATCAAATGCTTAATACTAACATGTTATATAGGTATTAATTCTTACCGGAAAGCCTGATGCAGGGTCTGTTATATCCGCCCACATACCCACAGAGCGCAGTCGATCAACGACCCGTTTACCCCATTTCATGAACTACGAACCAACATGAGAGTCTCATTCAAAATGCTGCATGAAGATTACCGTCTCTAACTTGAGGTCCCTTTCTAGATTAATGGTTGGTGTGCTGCCAACCATGTCATGTTTGCATTGCTGTATCACCGGCACGATAAGGATGTTTCTGCGCTGTTTTACTGATAGGTGAGGAAAGACCGTTTGAAGCTCATTAACAAAGCGAACGGAAGGCGAATATATTGAATATTCGAATTTCGAGTTCTCGTACATAAATCGTGTCGGCTTGGCAAGGCATGTATTCTGCCTAGACTGGGTAACACCATTTACGATGCTACCAGGCATGTTAAGAACAAAGGGCCTGACGTTTTGACCACTCCCTTTTGGTCTGGAATGTGTACCTGTTTCGCGCCGCTCTAAATCATCCTGCTGCACTTAAAAATTTCAAATCCAAAGTGAACCATTCATTGAACATCATCGATGTACTCTGTTGAATACCCATAACACAGTGTCTACAGAAAGTGAAGTCCTAGCATGTCACAACCAATGTCGCATTCCCACAAGAGTGGTTATTATAAGTTTCAAAATATAAATTTTGCTACCCTGATGTATTTCCAGGATATCTTGTCGCACAAACCTTGACTTGTTTCGGGGACTTAAAAAGGAGTGTGGGGTACCAACTTTTTTCCTTTGAGGCGCTGATGTAATGATCTAATAATGATATAAAAACAGCTTTTTCTTATATCGACTCGTCTTTTCTAATACATAATATGAAATAAAAAAACTTGCATTTGGTTTTTCGAACCAGGATTCACATCAAAAAGCCATTGGATTTCATATGCACTGGAAGAAGCTTGCATGAATACATAAGGACTGACATTGATGGGACAGCGAAAATTGTCATTATACCAACTTGCGTTTGTTTGGACCCACCCAAGTACGTCTTTCGTTTTATCTGATTAGCCACTCCCTTGACCGTTTTACCATATTGCAAACGCACATAGTTATTGGGAAAGATGGCTTTAGGAATAGGAGGAACCAAACTTCAACAAATAACTCATATTCGCATATCGATCAGACAAGGGAAAGTCAAAGTCAGGTTTATAGGATTCCATAATACCAAGGACAATTTTGAAGTTGCATATTCTGTAGTGTTTGGTCCCAGAACGTTGAATGATCAAAGTTGTGCTCCGACAACTCCAAGATGTCGCTGATAAATAAATTTAATAGGACCGCATACATGCAGAAACTCGCTATTTACGACCAAAGAGAAGTTTAATACGTTGTCTAGGTTGAACTACACAACTGAAATGCATTGAGTACGCTGAACATCTTTTAACATCAACTTGACGGAAACACAAGGAATATCAACTTACAACGCTTTGAACTTGCTCTATACCCTGATCTAACTAAGGATACAAAGTGTCCACAAATCAAATGCCTACCTTAAGCAGAATAATATCAGTGATTGACATGTAATGGATTCACGGGATAATTTCCAAACGTGATCGTCAGTGATACCGAACTTGTGTTGCTCATATAAAATGGATCATCATGTTCCAAGTAGACTTCAACTGAGCGGGTAACACATATGGACTGATAGGATAGATCTATGTGTAATACTTAATGCTTCCTAATCCATGACCATTGCTTAAAGTGAGAAAATGTGGTTTGATCATTGCTAGACGAATCCACAAATATTTAATATCTAAGAGAGACCAGAGCTCATCAAATTTGTGAGACTGATACTATTTTGTCATCACTTCGATACAGATAGTAGATAATAATTGCCCGTTTCCTGATAAAACCCACATCGTTTCATCGTTCAACTCTTGTGCATTGTTGTCACTCAAAGTAGGGTTGGACGAGACGCTCTCTTGTAGGTCACTATTGGAAGCGGTTGGATAAACCCCGTGCGTTTTTGGCTATGTAGTTCGTATAGACTACTGCTTTTGAATATAACCCGGCTTCTAATCCAGGAACTGCAGAATGTTCCCATCAGGTTCATTGGCAAGCGAGCACCTTTCATGTTGATTTTCGCTATTGCCGTCTCAAGGAGCTATTCTGTTAGTTATCGAGTCCGTAGTGTGCCGATTTTGGACTTTGAGCCTTCTGTTAGTCAGTGATCGATTTCAGAGCCATTCCCGCATGGATAAAGCTAGTGATCGGCACAATATTCGTCTCTTCGTGTTGGACCCTTGGCCAAAGCAGAGTGAAGAGGGAAATCTTAAGTTGACGAACGAATACGAGTATCTTATGTGTTCTGAATATTTCCAACTTGATTCGAGCAGTAAAGGGATATAATTTTCTTACTAGTATCTGCTTGTCTCATCTATTGATCATCACATGCACATAAATAGAATCTCTCAGAAATTGATGCCATTGGGGCATGTCACTTCTCGCATATACTGTTTGATAACATTGTGCGCAATATGACACCACGTGCTGAAAAGGGCATAGGTTGGTACGTCCAAAAGGAAAAAACTCATCTCTACAAAACAATAACACGTACTCACATAGACCCCAACTATGGAGTGAGCTTGGATAGTCCTTTTTTTTGTGGCACTGATATTCATCGGAAGTGAAGCCGTGGGAATGGAAGACATAAAATAGCTTCCATTTTTCATGCACGTGTGTCGAAACGGATCCCTAGAACTAAAACATGGCTATGTTTCCTTACTCAAACCAATATCCAGAACGTGTAATTCGAAACTGTATAGATTATAAACAACAAAGCATTGCCAACTCTTATGGTATGTGATCGTTCAAAAAGGAAATAAGAGCAGTATATTAGGAAATCGGGAGTCTCTTGTTTATTATATTGAAACAAAACCTTCCAGTCCAATAGTTTTGGCGCACATTGATTGAGACATACCATTTAGTTCTTTTTTGCATATATGTATTGATTGATGCAGTAGATATTTCTTGTTAGATACGTAAAGTGATGTAGAACGAAATCAAACATCTATGTAAAGCAAGGTTTTCTGATTTGTGCTATTATTGCCATTTTACGCTATTATTAAGGTTTGGCTAAAGTGAACGATACCATCCAAGGGAAAAAAAGGTCTTTATGGACTGTTACTATATGGTATGATGGAATGACTGTAAGTATACACGTGTTGACGATAACACTTCATTACTGGCAACTGTTCCGAACTTTGTGCAACGCACACACCAGTCAAATCTATGCATCAAGTACGCGTGCGCATAAACGTCCTTTAAACGTCGAATTTCCCCCAATCAAGGGAACTTGCTCAATGTCATGTACATTGAAGATCTGCTGAAAAAACTTGGCGCGTTCCCAGAAGCCTTTTATTTATAAAGCTTAAGTTCGCAGCCCCTCCTGCACTTGTTTGTTTCAAGAAGCAATTTTTCTCAGCCATTATCCTTAGAGGTATATACAATTTAACGTTTCCATGTCCGCTGTCGACGATACAAAGGAAATAGCTTATACCGTGGATGCCAAACATACCGTTGTGCAGCAAGAATATGTGAATGCAGATGAGCTACGTCAGAAAGCATCCAACAAGGCTTTCTCCCAAAAGTTGTCATTGATCTTTGCAAGCATTGCCTTGGGATCTGATGGATATCAAGCTAACGTAATCGGCGCAGTTGAAAGCTGCCTTAGTAAAATTTACGGATCTAAACAATTTGACTCTACGATCTCAACACGTGTAAGCAACGCCATGTTGATCGGTGATATTGTTGGTCAGGTGGGATTTGGTATCGTCATTGACCGTCTTGGTCGTAAATTCGGGATTATCGTCTGTACTATGTTTGTGTGTCTTGTAAGTGTTTGGAGAGCCAAAGCAGAGCCTCCGAAATATGTTTCTCATAGTTTTTCTGACGCAGGGAATTATTTTGGCCACAGCTTCTAGTGGTGCTACACCGCTTGGCCTTTTTTGGATGCTTATAATTGCAAGAGGTCTTACTGGTGTAGGTGTCGGTGGTGAATACCCTTGTTCTTCCGTCACAGCTGGTGAGGCTGCAGAAGAATCTGGTCGAAGTCGAGGACTGTGGCTAATTATCAGCGGTAACTTCGTGATCGAGTACGTTCAAATCCTTAGTCATTATGCTTAGTATTCTGATCATTTGCATCATCTCAGTATCGGGTTTGTGCTTGCAACGATTGTTCCAGTTATTCTGCTTGCTATCTGTGGTGAAGGTGCACTTGAAGTAGTTTGGCGCTTGTCACTTGGTCTTGGACTTCTATTACCCATCAATGTTTTATATTTCCGTTTGAAGATGCTCAATTCCGATATGTACAAAAAAGAAGCTCTTACTTCCCATGTGCCTTACGGCCTGATATTCAAGCACTATTGGCCACGTTTACTCGTCACAGGTGGTATCTGGTTCTTGTACGACTTCATCGCCTATTCTTTTGGCATCTTCTCAGACACCATCCTGGCATTGGCCGTGCCAACCAACTCCCTCATGCAGACTCTATGCTGGAATATTGTACTCAATGTTTTCTACCCGTTCGGTGCCATCGCTGGTGGTCTTGTCATTGACCGATTAGGCCGAAAAACAGTGATGGCTACTGGTTTTCTTGCCCAGGCTGCTCTTGGGATTATCATTGGCGCGCTCGCACCTCAACTGGTTCATGTCTTTCCACTCTTTGTGATTCTTTACGGTTTGTTTCTTTTCTGTGGTGAATTTGGTCCTGGCGACTGTACTATCTTAGTGTCAGCCGAAATGTTTCCCACAGCTATTCGAGGAACGTTCTATGGACTCAGTGCTGCTATGGGAAAGGCAGGAGCCGCTATTGGCACCCAAGTCTTTAAGCCAATTCTGTTGGCCTTGACAGATCGTATCGGAGACCCAATCAAGGCTCAAGGTTACGTCTTTATCATTGGTTCCTGTATCGGAATCCTCGGAGCAATCCTGACCCTTCTTTTTGTAAGTTTAACATCCCTCTTACTGTAGCACTCAACTGAACGGTTATAATTGCTTAATAGGTCCCTCAACTGAATAAGCAAAGCATGGACCAACAGGACATTGAGTTTCGAAAACTGTTATCAGACAACGGTTACGATCTTTCCATACTAGGGTTTAACGATTCGCAGAGCAGCGTCGAACTAAGCAATAATGTCGGCACAGATTCTAAGCAATAGCATTTTATGTGCGTCTACTGTATTTGTTTAATTCCACTTTAATTGTATAATATTATAGTAAAGTTTTTTCCGTTAAATAAAACGTAATGGATATATGAATTTCTTCCGTTATTCTAATGTCCGTTGGAGAAAGATTTACGCGGCGCAGTTGATAAAGGTACATCTTACGATATTCTATATCTTGGATCAAGAAACGGGAATCTTCCAAATACTGACAAAAGTCATAGTAGGGCATAGTCTTTCGTTCGAAAAACAGTGTTCAGCAGGCCACGCATTCGATTGTACGTCGTGCGGAAAGGAGATGGGAGTAGACACCGGTTCGATTCAATTTATACTCCTTTATGGTCCGATCGCAATCACATACTGTATATTTTAGCCCGTGGCTATTGCTCAGCAGTGGCGTAGAAAACCCCAAAAAAGCTGAACAAAGTTAGGATAGCTCGGTTCCACAAACTGTATCATAAGTCAGCGTGCTGTTTTTGTATCCCAGTGGTTATGTTTATCCTGCAAACTGATTCCTCATAATCCTGGAGGGGAATATCAAAATTGTAAGCATTGTACTACCTACTGCACCATGATGCATAACTGAAACAGATGCATTATATACCTCATGCAAACTATTGCAAAACTGCAGTTTATGATGAACAGAAAGAAACTATTTCCATAATTTTAACGCGGAACGATAATGGTTAGATTTAAAAGTAGATAAGACATATCATGTGTAACCCAGACTCCGTATAGTCTGTGTGCATCTTCCTTAATCTCAATGCTAGATGTGAAATGTATGCCAGTGAAAATATTGAACGAACGCTTTTGTTAATGTATTACTGGTGCTGTGCACTTGTAAGGAGCTCCAGATTGTGCAGATCAAGCTCATGTTCGTTATTGCCTACACTCTTCCCTGATCACTTCAACCCTCAGGATCTTCGGTCAATCAAGGAGAATCGGTAAGGACTACGCTATCGATTACCTCACTGACTATACACCTCGCAGGTTTCAACTTTCGTCATGAGCGAAGGCTTGAACTTACCAAGCGGTCATTGTGTCGGAACCTATAAGCTATCACAATAATCTTTACGTTTCCAAACGAGAAAATAATGACACTCGGTTTCCTTGCTGTTACCCGATAATCCTGCTTTTTTTCCCCTGAATATCTGCTCTAATAGTTAAGCATCAATAGTTCTATGATGACCGTACTCCACTCCAGACGCGTTGAAAGTGATTAAGACGGGTTGGCGTCGCTTTCAGAATTTTTAAGGGTGCAGAGTTGTCCAGAGTTGGCTTTGCTTGCCCAATTGTCCGGGATAGGGAACTTTTCCAATCTGATGCTATGTGTTGTATATCATATAATCCAGGTAACGGCAATAGTTGGCTAACAGCTATTAAGTAGGTTTGAATTGATTGCGGACTGCTTTAAGCGCAGGGAAATGATTGTGTTAGCGGGAAGCTGTAGTGTGCTGCTGATTTGGGGCCTTGCAGATATCATAATAGTGAATCATTGGATATATTATTTGATGGCATCCTTGTTTGTCCACAAGTCTAGTTTTGATTCGAAAACGGATTCCTTTGGTAAATAATAAATATACTAATCTTCACAGGAGAATAGATGGTTTCCCCTGCATCCAAATGCCAAGTCGCGAGGACGCACACCGGTGTCCCACTACTACCAAAACCAGAAGAGTGGCAAAGCTAATGGGTAACTATCCAAGTAGGAGTTTGTGATTTGGGGAATCAGTATAACTTGATAACACTCACCGCAGTGAGCAGATATCTTTTCCTTCAGTCCCAATATCTACTTTACAGTCACTTGATTGCAATGATTTAATCCCTCTATTTCTTTTCCTATCTTACCTAATAACTGCTACTTGAACGATGAATGGCACGACCGCGGAATATCTAGTGGAAACAAGACTGTGAGAAAATACTTTTGCGTCTCCAGATTAGTACTAGTCGTCAAATGGCTCGTGCGCCGTTAGTAACCGCAATCGATGTAAGCCTTTACAGTGAGAAGCTGAAGATAGCAACATTTTATGAAGCGGTTTTTGTTTTGTTAAACATTTGACAAAGCAGGCGCAATTATCTTTATTCATACCTTACGAAGAGCAAAGATTTCTAAAAGTCAGATTTGGTATGGAGTACGACAAAGAGCGCCCGCGTAATGAGGGATGCGTTTTGCCGATGTTCGCCTGGAATTATATCATGAGCAATGGCACTTGTCCTTGGTATGACAACTTCTATTCCCCTTGTTGGTGGCTAATTTATTGCCGTTTGTATTGCCTGATCGGTCAGTCTAGATCTGTATTGTCTTCATCGCTGGTGCCAAAGATCAGAACGTATTCTCCCTCTCTTCCCAAGCTGTCTAGCATCATGATTACTATAATCCTTTCGTTCTGCAGAGTAGTAGATTTCGTGTGCTATACTTACTTATAAGTAATATATAAGGGAAATTCTCCCTATCTGTACAATTTCCTTTACATAACAAGACCGGGGATAGTCCGGAAACGCCAGATAAGTAGAATATCGGATATCAAGAGCAAAGTAAAGGGGGGCACTGCTAATGGCGAGAGCCGGTGAAGATTGTGATGCGTTACGTCTTTAGCGATGCTAACGGCTATGTCAGACATTCTCCAAAATGATTTCGGGCATGTTTGAATAAAAGAAATGCTATGATCTCGGTTATATCATTGCCCGTGACGGATGGCATCGTTTATGTGACTTAAGTTCTCTTGAAGAGCGACCAGGCTTTTCTTGGCATCCGACCTCAACATTCAATGGCTGCGACCATGAGATTCTCTGTTTTAAATAGTGTGCAACAACCTTTTTAAGGAAAGTCCGTTGAAATCCTCAAATAGGACCTCTGGATCACAAATGGGTCTCTTTATTACATAAACGACAAGCCATTTATCCGACGTTTGCTTTGATTCAGTCCGTTTTTCCGGGGTATTTTTACATTGACGTATACAACACTGATGTCCTTTGTTAATTATTATCGGGGATAGGTTAAACACGAAAGTACCGATAAGACATTGAGTTTTGTGTCGTTAAGATCTACCTAAAATAAAGTTTTAAGCCAGACTTGATTCATATTCTTGCTGGAATATGGCGAAACGATGCACAGCAGGAAAAGAAGTCAAGGTATACACATATTTCCGTGGAAAGGTATTGATGTTTATTAATTATCCTTCTTTTATGGAGAACCGCGGTAGATTATCAAATTTATAATGCAACTTTATGTATAAGAAAAGCGTGCAGATAAGTCACTGATTTAAACATGGCAGCTTCTGTCTGTGCATTGACTGTGTCACTATCACCAACGCACAGTCCGTTTATATTCCGCAGATGTAAGCTTTTCCTTTCATGGGTGGTTGCACACATATGTAAGCTCAAAAATATAAACCTTCTGAAACCGCATTTTTGGAATGACATCTTTCATGAAATTGCACTGTATCCTTCGGCATGCGTCCTTGTAACTGTGCAATAAACAAGCGAGAGACAACGTCTGTTACAGACACAGTATCGCATAAACTACCTATTGCTTCCTTACAGACAGCAAGACGCATCAAAGCTCGTTCTCTACAAGACCTACCGAGCAGTTTTGTTCGTTTACCCACCGTATCTCGTACCTACCTTTGTTCGACCTTGTCATCAGCAAAGGATCGATCCATTGGCGTTGCCGATGCATCAACTGGCATTAAATGTAGCAGACGATCTAGGCCAAAGCGTCACCATGGTTTTACATTCGCCACTCCAATGATTTTGCATGTTCCCTCGGCGACAATGGCACCCACCAATCGAGAAAACAGGCAGATTGTTTCCTATCCAATAGAAATAGATCAAACACACATGAATGGTCTGAGCACATTTACGAGCACAAGCATGGAGCATACATTGCAGATGCCCGTTGAAAAGCGCGGCCGAAAACCGAAAACCAAATTTGCCGGCAATTCCTGTTTTATCTCTCATGAATTTCGATTGAGACAGAAGAAAGCGATACCTAAGAGTTGAGCATTGAAGAGGAAGAACTTCTTATTGCCTCAAGCCAATGGTAGATGCGAAGTATGTTTCAGTCAATAAAAATGATGTACAGCTTGAGTCTTATTATCCAAATGAAAGACAGCTAAGGTGAATTGTCAGAAAGATTCAGTTATTCTAAGATGTGCGGATGTTCGGGACCACTTGTAAGGCTTTCATCTCGTCCGCATTCTGATTCTTTTATTGTGCTACAACGGGAAAAACCGTATATCGTATATGCAACGTGATACCTCATAAGGTGCCCGCTTTGTTGGCCGTGTATCACTCGGATGACTTTTTCCTCCCTATGCTGACAACTGTCCGTACAAGATTACCCTCCCTAGTGGCGCAGACCACGCGGCCTGCCATCCTACTTGCTCAACGTCGCTATGCCAGCACTTCCGACCTTCGTAAAGATAAAACTGTTCATGTCACTCAATCAAAGGGTGTTAATGTCCTTCATGATCCCTTATTATCGAAAGGTAAATTACACACCCTGTTTATTTACAGGGGGCTTGACATGTTCTCCCAATTTTGAGGAACGGCATTTAGCATCGATGAGCGAGAGCGACTAGCCATCCGTGGACTAGTACCACCTCGGTGCCAGGAAATGGACAAACAACTTTTACGCATCAAACGAAACTTGAGCTATTGCGATTCGCCCTTAGCGAAGTTTATCTTTTTGACCGCTCTTCAAGATCGAAACGAAACCTTGTTTTACAAATTGATCATGGAAAATATGCAAGAGCTGGCTGGGATTATCTACACGCCCACAGGTAAAGAAAAAAGTGAAGACATGCGGGAAATGAGAAATACTTGTGTTAACCAAGCCGGTTCCTTGCACTAGTCGGTCTAGCAAGCCAGAAATCTCATTCCATTTATCGACGATCACGCGGTATGTATTTCTCTGCTCAAGACAGAAGCAATATGTCTGCTATGGTGTACAACTGGCCTCACGATGAGGTGGATATCATTGTCGTCACGGATGGATCTAGAGTCCTAGGTCTTGGCGATTTAGGTGCGAACGGCATGCAGATACCAATCGGCAAACTCAGCTTGGTAAGCAGGTCAGCCCTTGTACTCTGAGATGGAGGCTAAAATCTTCGATTTGCTAAAGTACGTAGCCGCTGGAGGGATTCGCCCAAGAGCAGTATTACCCGTCGTATTGGACGTAGGAACTAACAATCAAGACCTGTTGAACGACCCGCTGTACCTGGGCATGAATCATCCACGGTTAGAGGGTGAAGAATACTACTCCCTTGTGGACGAATGGATAACGGCAACTGTAAGCCGTTGGCCAAGTAAGCATCATTGCCTCCTGCACGTAAAACCACGAAGCGCTAATGGCAATGCATCATAAAAGACGTATTGATCCAGTTTGAAGATTTCAAAGCTCCTCATGCGTATAATTTGCTCGAGAAATGTAAAGGAAGAAATCTATGTCGTCCAATCTTCTTACCTGCTCTTATTTGCTTAACATGATAGATCGCGATCGCATTACCTGCTTTAATGATGACATTCAATCCACATCAGCTATTACTTTAGCTGGCATCCTTGCATCCCTTAAAGCTCGTGGGCAAGCACAGGAGGATCTTGCGGAGGAGCGGATTGTATGTGTAGGTGCTGGATCAGCTGGCGTTGGTGTTTGTGAGGGGATCATTGACTGCATGGTTGCCCAAGGACGGGTTAAATCTCGCGAGGGTGCCTACAAGAAGATATGGATGCTTGACCAAGACGGCTTATTAGGCAACCCTAGCATGGCTTCAAGCGGCAAAAAAGCTATTCGTGCCAACAGTTTAGACAAGCAACAGTCATCCTATGTCAAACATGATATGCCAGATGGTCTCAAGCTTGAAGAGGTTATAGAACGAGTCAAGCCCACAGTTCTTCTTGGACTAACGGGTGTTCACGGCGTGTTTTCTGAGAAGGCCGTTCGAACCATGGCTCACTTCCAAGAGAAACCTGTAATATTTCCCCTTAGCAACCCAGATAGTCATGCTGAGTGCACAGCGGAAGAAGCATTTCGATGGACGGAAGGACGCGCTATTTTCGCGTCCGGAAGTCCATTCAAGGACGTCAATCTCCCGAATAGCAAGGTTGGACGGACTAACCAGTGCAACAACTCGTACAGCTTTCCAGTATGTCTTAAGGAGTGTTCCAGCATCCGTGTGGAAACTGGAAGAAACATTATTGTAGAAAAGCTAACTAAAATTGCTTTACAGGGCCTTGGTCTAGGCATTACAGTCTCGCGAGCAAGCCGTGTCACCTCGACCATGTTCTTGGAAACTGCCCGAACCATTGCCGATATGGCTACTCCGTCCCAGTTGAAGGAAGGCATACTATTCCCTGGGGTGGAACACTTACGAGAAGTTGCCTTCAAGGTTGGAACGCGCGTATGCGAAGTTGCATATGAAGAGGGAGTGGCCACTGCTAAGCTTCCGCAAGGCGAGACTCTTAAAGATATTGTTAAGAATTCTATGTACTATCCGGAATACGTGCCGCTAGTGCACCATCCTTATTAACAGCTGCCAAAGACCAAACTGTAGAAAGAACTGAAATACATTTTAAAGGGTTTGTAACTTAAAAGGCAACTGTTGACTCATTTGGATGATAAAACTACAACTAAACGGCGTCTCTCAGCATGTGGTAGATTGTGTGGCTCTGTTTTAATCTAGAAGGTTTTTGTTGCCTGGAGAACATTGGAGCGAAAGAAGGTTGAAATTTAACGGAAATATCTAACAATGCAAAACAAACTTGTATCAGAGAGCTTTGGATGTTGTTGAGGACTTGAAGCCAAGAGTGAAACTAGCGAGGGGTTACTATATATAAAGTTTACAGTCTTCGTGCAAGTCAGACCATGCTCTCATCTAGCAAGTGTTCCTTTCGCGAAGCTAATCGAGAATACTCGATCTGAGATAGTGGCACCGAACACGGCAATACTCATCCCAAACTGCTCATACACAAGTTTGACGTATCATGAGATGTTATTCTCGGAATAACTTTGTATTTTCACTATTCACCGCAGCACTTCGTGCTACAGCTTCATGTTTACCTGGGGAAAATTGCAATGCCTGCACACGTTGAATAATGGGTCCACATGTGTATCTATATGACCAGCAATGAAATGTAATGACACAAGCAAATTATAAAAAAGATTCTTCTAGTCATTAAAACTCGATAAGCGGCACAGCCGCAGGGCTTAATTTCATTCTACTCTTGAAGTCCACTGCATCCGTAATAATCACATTCCCAGGAGGGAGTTTTGGTTGTTCTCTTTGACCATTATCTGGCATAGTAAAATCGACGCTTGGGTTTGATAACCGCCGAGCGGTGTTCTTGCTGTCGACCGTGACAAATGTACCGCTTACTGATCCGTTAGACTGAGCTTGAGCCATTCCCATCGCTGTTACAAGTTTGGACATTAATCCCTCTATTTCGTCCTCGTTTGCCTTGGTCTCATCAATCAGCATTTCCCGAAGGATAGCCTGTATAGATGATTCTCCAGCATCGCCTCTCTCTACCGCTGCACGCAGATCATCAATGCTCAGACGAGTTACGCCCTGAGACACTAAACAGGTGTGTAGCGATTCAATGTTAACCTGAGGCTTTGTGGCAGCGGGTGTTTTTTGCGACTGTAGGTGAACCGATATCTTTCGCACTGATGACGAGGTCGGATCAACGTAAGTACTCATAAACTCGAGCAAAGATTCCTTGGTAATCATTCTGAGTTCTTGGACATCTTTATCAACTATAGTAAATATCAGTATCAGGAGAGAATGAAAGTTCGGTTAAGGTTACCTTGATTAAACTCGTAATATCCAGAATGAATATGTGTCCAATACTTATGGCCTTCTTGACCAAGATTTTTGTCTTTTTCGAGCTTTTTGGAAATGAGCGATTGCACCTGCGCCTTGTATTCATCAGGTGACATATTTTCAATGATGGATCGAAGCTTGTGCAAGAAATCTTCGATACGATTCTCCAAATAAACAGTATCGCGTTCACTCTGTACGATAAACCGCATGCCCATGGATCCGGTCTGTTTGCGAACGCCACTAAATACCAGGTATCCTAGAATCTCTTAGTTTTGAATACATGCAACTAGCTGAGACTTACCTAACTGCTCCTTGGTGCGTAGTTGGTCGAAACAAGGTTCTTGAGCGATTTGCGCCAGCAGGCTCAACCTGGCCCGTAAATCCGTTTGCGTAACATTACCGACTTGAACAAGATACTCAATTCCGGAATTAACGTTGTTTGGATCCTCTACTTCACGTTGATATACCCATCGAGTGCCTTTGCATAGATTAAGTTCGTGTGTCATGCGTTTTTTTGGTTTACTTACCCTCCGGAAGGATCAAGCTTCTATGACCCACAATCTGGCTTGCTAGCAATTCTTTAGGTTTCAGCGTATCTAATACGATACTAAGCATGCTTCGAGCATCTTCCTTAAACACGTTTCCATGCACGAGAGCTTCCAAATGTAAGTGGGACAAAATGGTTGGATAGAACGTTTGGATATCCTCGGCCGTGATATTATCCAGCTCCACTAACTTTTCTGCATTCGTCCACATCTTGTCTTGAGTAAAATATGATAAATAATAAAGAGCGTGTTGATAAGGAGGCTCTAATGAAAAATTTTTGTATGATCGGCGTAGCTGTCAGGAACAGCGAAAATTATTAGGGCAAAGCGGTGCAATGTTGGAACGTACCTGATCCTTGAGAAGCTTAAATCGCTCCGGATCCACCTGAAAATCCCTCATTTTCTGAACGACTTTCTCCAACAAGACGGCTAACTTATCGTTGTATCCGCCGATCGCAAGCTATACACGATTTGTGTCAATGTTTGTTGTCAATCGAGACACTACCTACCAGCATTCCCTCTAGTTGGTTTTCTATGTTATAACAAAGACCTGCTACTTCAGCATCATAAGCGTATTCATTCAGTGAATCTTTCAGCAAGTCTGTATAAAGCCTATAAAGGTGTAAGACAAACCATTTTTGCCTAATACTAAGTCTATACCTCGTCTTGACACAGTTTGCCGGGGTAGCATACGCAAGCGGACTTCGGAAAAGTATCCAAACATTAGCTCTAGGTACCCAGAAAGTATCATCCTTTTTATGCCATAAGCGCAACAGTGAATTCTTCTCTATAAGCTCTGGTCTCTTGGCTGGTTCCTGGACTTCAACTTTGTTGGTCTCAAAATTGGTCGGAATAAACTCGTTAGGAGCAGGAAGTGACAATGCATCGTTCAGGCTTATATTTTCCAATGCCTAGAACATATCGTTAACTGACAAAGTATATGGCAAATTTTCTTAAGTACCTTCTTCAAATTATCGCTGAATTCCGTCACTTCGTACTCAGTTCCATACCATGGTTCGCGTTTCGTAAATTCAACCCCTTCAGGACATTGCTGAGTAGCAAGCATGATACGGAAATTGTCCGGGCGAAGCCAATCGAGATTTGCATTGATTAGTTCCGGGTTATATTCTCTGATCAAACTTGGACCACTCAGAACATGTTCTTCCGGATAGCCATGCTGCATTAGGCCGGCTAAACGAGATGTATACTGGGAGGGAGGGTATTTTTCCTTAAAGCGAAACGCAAGCGAAGCAAGCGATTGCACTTCTCGAAAGGTCGGTTCTCGTACACCTGTCCTTTTAAGGAGTTCAATATAACTGAATATATTGACGATTACGTCCTCGTAGTGAGCTATCCGAACGCTTATATCAGCACGCATTTCAACCGGGTGTCCCCTTTTAGGCTCTTACCAAGTCCTTCCTCCGTCAAGTCAACGCTGATACGAAGAAACTCAAACCCAATTCCACCATGGATGGTTCCAACCTGCAGATAGTTTGCCCAACCGTGTTTCTTCAATAGGGATAAAACCGATCCTTGTCCTTCATGACCAATTAGATGAGATATGTATCGTCCAGGCTGATAACAGGAAGGTTTTCGTCAAAATCTGTCGAATATGAAAATTCCTACCTGCACAGAAAATAAAGGACGTTGATCTGGAAATGGGAATGTCATTTCAAGCGAGCGTACGTCCTTTACTGGTTTGATAATGATTTGTTTCTGTCCGACAAGTATTGCATTATTAAACACGTAGGAGCATGATAAAGCAAATGCATACCATCAACTCGTTCTCGGTAAGTGGATGTCCAGGAAAGCTTGGAGGCTCAATGTTTTTATTACGGACATCCTTAAACTTCTCAACCACCCACTCGGTTAGCTCGTCAAGAGATTCTAAGTAAAATACGTCAACACCAATCTATTATTAGAAGCAATACGAACCTCGACCTAAAACGCAGAGCTTCATTATGTTGGCGGAATAGTAAGATTCATGGAATTTTAGCAATTCTTCCCGGATGTCTTTTCCATTTTTGCGAGGATTCTCGTATAACGTTTCGAGATTACCAGTGCCGAAATGGTTATAAGGATGATTAGGGTTGCTCAAATATTTCTCCAGTTGAAACATTCTCCAGCTATCCTGTTGCTTATTCTTTTTGTGTTCTGTGAAAGGGTGCAGGTCAGCGAGGTAAACATGGTGGTTCGTGCTCAACAAAACAAACCGGAATCGACAGCTTTTAGCTCACGCTCTGTGCAGCTATCTGAAAAGAGGGGACTGACGAAGAATTGTGCAAAACGGTCTAGGGCACCCTCAAGATATTCATGACCAACTTCAAAATAGTAGTTGGTGTTCTCAACACCGGTGAAAGCGTTGGAAAAACCTGAGTGTTCTGATAGATACTGGTTATAGTCATTTTCCTTGGGATACTTTTCAGTGCCCATGAAGAGCAAGTGCTCGCAAAAATGAGCTAGTCCTTGTAAATCATCCTGATATCACGAACACACAAAGATCAAAAATAAACCATGAGAACTTTTGCTTATATCCTATTCCTTTTTTCTTTGTTGACGAGCCACGTGCAACAGTCTCTCCGGCATGTTTGATCCTCAAACATATTGTTACAGTACTTACAGGATCACTCAGATGACCAACATGAACGTCAAGAGCCGCACTCGATTTGTCTGTGTCTTTGTCATGGACCAGTAAAGCTTGCAAGTTATTGTTAACAAGCTTAATTAGGCGATACTCGCGATCATCATTATCTGATTTCTCCAAATTCCGAGTGTATGTCCAGTATTTCCCGTTACTGGAGGCTTCCCAATCCGGGTTATCGATGGCTGGCATAACAGATGGTTTATGTACACTTGAAGATGACGGATCAAGTCTGGCTGTCTGCAATTGACGTATCAATCGATAAACTGAAGAATTGGACGGTTCGTGATTTCTCTCGAAAGAGAGGCGATTACAACGACTGAAGACAGGAACATAGGTACGATAGTCGTTTTCAAGTCCATTACTTACATACTCAGCGAAAGTCGTTGGAAAATTGGAAAGCCTGCAACACGGAAAGGAGGCTTAAGCATCCAGTGCAGGTTGGTGAAGAACAGTCGCAATATATAATAAGTTCAAATACAATCGGCGCCGGGCACCTATGAACATACGTCATTTTACCGGATTTGGTGTGGCACAAGCGGTGAGTTTTGTATAACCAAAAGCGGATTAGCTTAATGCTCTTTATTCCGCATGGTTATGTAGACCATCTTATCAATGGTTTCCGCTGTTGGACGGGAAAAGCCTATGTTGGCTGAGGGTAATCTTTGTGTCACCTAATCAGTGGTCTATAGGTTGGTTAAAGAAACAAGGCGTTTCTGAGTGGGATCAATATCAAGTTCGACTTGTAAACCATCATTGATGCTGGCTCAAGCTTTTCAGGCAACGCAAAAATGAACAAGGTTAGAACAAAAGTATCCATTGTTATTGACAGTGTTAAAGGCTATGCTCACCCATTTCTTTTTCTTCGCTTCTAACGAAGTGGTCATGGACAATAGCAGATGCGAGCCTCGGTCGAGTTAACTAAGAAAGACAAGAATATGGAGATAATTGTTTTGATTTATAACTTACTTTGAGAATCTGAAGCGATTCACATACCTGGCAAACGTTTGCTGCAGTAAACATGAGGACGAGTGACACTGCATACATGCATACCCAGGTACGAAGCGATTGGTTGTTCGGTCGACACGAGAACCACCGCTCTTGAATCAGGCTGAAGAGGGATCTATAATTTGAAATCCTAGGATCTGTACACCGCTCATCAGTGATTAAGCTAGGTTAAAAGAGAAAAAGACCCCCACAATATAAACTTGTGGAAACTAACAAAAGCTATTGACACCTACGTATAACAGTTCTTTACTCTATGTCACTGTTACCCTTCACTGTTGCTTTCCTTTCGTCTGTTTGCTCCACTATAAGCGGAAGCTCTATTGACAAAGTACTAGCGCAGTAATAGATCATTAGTGAATTGCAATTTTAGGCAAGTCGGCAAAACCAATGTGCAAATTCCCACACCCACCACTAGAACGTCAGTGTTAAGGGCTATAAGAAAAATAACCAAAATGTCTGTTGCATATCAACAGTCTGCCTAACCACTCTATTACATTTTCTTTCCTAATTTGGACACGATTCTATTAACGCGCTGTAGTCTTAACGATAACTGTCCATCAACGACAGTAAATTTGCCGAGCTGTCATTTCCGAATCAAACCTAAAGAGGAAGGGCGTAGTAATACAAATGATACATTTGTGCGAGCTCTTTGTCTGCCTTTAGCGCTTGATGCCAACACTTTCAAAGACTCTCATTATTCTCGCCACTGCTACCACTCCAAGTCAACTGGAGATTGATATTAAGGTAGCTGATGTTAATGATGAATGCATCCGGCTTACTGTGATTTGCGTAAGGCACAATATGAACCTCCTCTGTTGCGACTGCGCGGCGTCCCTAAAGCGCTGTTATCTGTCTCGGGTCGACCGGCTCTCAGTTGGTGGTATGATCATGCCAAGACCATCTTCAAGGATGTCTTCATCGTTTGCAATGCACACAAGTACGCAAAAGTTAATGTTTTCTGATCCCGAACTTAACGAACAAATACAGCTACAAGCATTATGAGCGCTGGGCAACTGGGCACGCATGCCGCGTAGAAAACATACTTAACGTAGGGTTTAGGTAATATCATAAGGTTCCTACTTAATTGGGTTATATTCAACCCTTATTAGTTCTGGAGCACTATCAGATATTGCATTCGTACATCGCGTCAAGTCGCTGAGCACTGATATTTCTATAACCATGCCCGAGTTCTTATATGAGCCAGAGGAATGTGTTCATGCGGTAGATAGAATGATCTCACAACAAGGCGACTATTCCATCTACAGTGCAAGTCGACCAATTGCATTTGGATTTTCGCTTGAGACAATCCAGGGCTTAGAGGTTGAAGCACAAAACCATGACCAACAGCACCAAGTACTAAGCGAAGAAATGGAGAGCTATATGGGAAATAGTCCGCGTGTGTTTCGTGTGGAAGCCGAGACAGTTTTTGAATTCATGAGCCCAACATTAACTCTATCCGCCTATCAAACCTGCTGGGTGTCGTATTTGGATAAATATCTTGATGAGGATGGTATTGAAAACCATCAGACTCAACCTATTCATACTAAAGCCTACGCACGCGTTGGACTCATGGGAAACCCGAGCGATGGATTCTATGGTACCATTGAACAGATGGGATATGGATTGTTTCATCTTACTAGTGTTATGTCGCAGGAAAGACAATCTCGTTGCTGATTTCCAACTTTTGGGCAGAGATAACATTAATACCTAACCGAAGAAACGAACCAGAATACAGTAGCATCCATATTCTTCCAAATTCTGCAGCAGATCCACAACGGTTTAGTAAGCTTGAATCACTCGCCTTGATATGCCAATCGGATGGTTACGAAAACGGCGAAAGACTTTTGCTGGCGTGTTGCAAAGTGTTTTACACTTATTGTCGCAACAACAACATTTCAATTGATACGCGTCAAGGATTTAGCGTGATGTTTGAGACGAATGTGGCACGCCAAGTTGGGTTAGCTGGATCGTCTGCCATCATTACTTCGTTTTGGAAAGCCTTAATGAAATTTTACCATGTGACAAATGAGCGCATATCGATGGAACGTCAAGCCAGTCTGATTCTTTCTGTGGAAACAGACGAGCTTGGAATTACTGCTGGGCTTCAAGATCGTGTAATACAGGTAAAAAAAAGGTATTCCATATCGTTTGAACCTCACAAGAGAATATAAGACCTATGGTGGATTAGTATACATGGATTTTGACAAAGAGTACATGGAGGTCCATGGTCATGGAAAGTACGAACGTTTGGACGAAAAGCTATTACCGGAATTATGGTTAGCATATGTAGCTAAACCCGAAGACTCTGGAAAAGTTCACAGCACAGTTAAACAACGCTTCTTAGCCAACGATCCGGAGGTAATGATTATATAGAACTGAGAGAAATGGCAATGGTATTGGGTTATTAACGCCTTAAAACAGGTGTTGGAAGCTATGAAGAGATTTGCATCGTTTACTGTAGAAGCACGTCAAAGCCTCGAACAGGGTGACCATCGTAGATTCGCCCAGCTTATGACAGCTAATTTCGAACTTCGCCGAAAGACATATGGCGATAAAGTTATCGGGGCGACTAACTTGCGAATGATTGAAATTGCAGGGCAACATCGGTGTGTTGCCAAGTTCTCAGGGAGCGGTGGGGCCGTGGTAGGCATGTGGAATGGAGAGGACAAAGACACTCGCGCACAAGATCTCCGTTCTCTCAGACGAGCACTTGAACGAGAAGGCTTTGTCTATGTAAAGTTAGAACCGTTGACAGCTCACTCAGCTTGAGAACTTGCATCAAGAAATACGGCTACAGTTATATAGGCAAATCAATAGAGACAGAACAGAAAAGGAACATTGGCAATTAAAACCCCTTTATTTTCTTACAAGACGAGGAAAACAACAAGATCAAAGACAAGGTGCATTCTCAGTTGTCAGTCTTGCCATCTTTCCTGAAGTCATAGCTATAGAAAGCTACTTTCAATATCAAGGCGAATATAGTATGTGCGGCTAGAATAGCCAGAAGGATGAGGCGGGAAGTTTTCGCATCCGCTCTGGAAATCACAATGTAAAGATTTTTCACAAGGAAATATGCTAGATTAAGATATATAAGAAATGTTAATCCATTCCCCATAAGTTTAGTTTTTTGTTCTTTCCAATACCTGTAAGAAAAAATGCGACACCGACGAATATCCACCTAGCAATATCAAAAGGCATGATGCAAAGAATCTAACAATGACATTATTATTACGGTGACGGTCTACGTGCTGTTACCGAGACGGGAATCCAGACTGTCAAACTGTAGCCATAGTAATTAACGATTTCCAAAAGACTTGGCTGACATCCAAAATATTTCGTGGATGCCCAAACCAGAACTGGACATAGAAACGAATAGGTATATATGACACAAACAGCGTAGCTCAGCAATCGAAAATCATATAGGTAGGTTCCCTTTTCAACAATTGCTGCCAAAGCCCCTGCGAGGGAGGAACAAACGAATAGCAAGAAAACAACAGTTGTCGAGATCCAGAACGGACCGTAAAGATCGGGTTGGTTGTTGAGCGTATCAGATGCAAAATCCCCAACGGGGTAAAGGGTTTTCAAGCATCGTTCTATAACCTATATATCCGTGGATATTTCAGACCGAGATTGTTGACATTCTACACGAACCTGAGAAGTGTCGACATCAAAAAATTGCGCGTAGTAATCAAGAGACCAAATAGGTTTGCCTATATTAGTTCTTGACTGCTGCTGTGGCTCAAAAAATTGGCTGTTTCCTGTCGACGGTGGTGGTGGCGGTGTAGCTATTGTTATAGATTGCATAAATAACAAGAACGCGTTATTGGAACACAGAAGGCTTACCTCCAGAAGGCTTATTGCCACTACCACTAGTGAAATCTATTTATCAAGCAAGCTTTGGTTTATCTTGGTGTTGGATTATCAAAGTTTATTAACATACCTTGGAATTCTAAACCATCACTTTCAATGGTAGCAGCCTAAACCAGCCCATCGCATGTTAGCTTTTCAATTATGCCAAGCATTCTTTCCCTTCCCAGCTTTTACTCTAACCCATTGATTCCCGTTCTGCATATCTGCTTATACCTGCGTAAAGGCTGAGTCGTCCATGTCGACCAAGACATTGTACTGATTCTTGGACATTTTGGGGTGAAGAAAGGGATGCGGGATTCCAGCGCAATATCAGCGCAGAAAAACTCAGCTATGGGCCTTGATTTTAGGGCCTGGCGGCTTTTTCGTTCTTCGTCCCTTACAGTCACCTTCCAAAGCAAGAGTAGATAATAATTGTAGACTCTTTGAGCTTTAAACGGGAAGAACTACTTCAAACAGAAGGCACAAATTAGAAGGAGTGGCCTCGATATGGCTATCGTATCGTACGTTAGAAAAAACACAAAACGACGTCCATAATACACAGACCACATAGTGCCCGTTTAACACCAAAGCGAAAGCTTATTGCCCAATCAGCTTATGAATAAACAAAGATAACTTGCATAAAATATCCTAACAGATATTGGTACCACCCTATGAAAACCGTAATTGCAGACTGATTCTCGCTGAAAAACGTCAGTTAGCTGATGTAATTAGAGACAGATGTGTTAGATGCTCGGGACAATAAATATATTGCTTTTAAAGGCTGCGAACCATTAGTTACACGGATAAATGAACTAAACAGCATGATTTTATTAGATAGTTTAAAAGGCTGAATTTAGGAAATCCAGTAGGTTCGAACGGTTCTGATCTCTTGCTTTATCATCAGCGGTCTTATGGATCTTTAGCTTGATCTATCCATCCGTTTCAATGTCTAACTAATGCTTCAACAAATATAGCCCTACCTTTTTCCCAGTAATCGCACTTCTTCGATAATCATCATCTTTTTCATCATCATCGGACACACTAGATTTTCGTGATTTTCGCTATATTTTAAGTTAGAAAGGCATGACATAGAATGTCTTTGCAACTTACACTACTCTTCTTCTTCTTTTTGCTTTTTCCCTTATCCTTTTTCTGTTTTTTGCGACGCTTTTTTTCGTCTAAGCTTAATATATTAATACCTGTTTCCTTCCATCTTTCTGATGTTTTCATTACCCTCCGAGTCAGAATCGTCCTCATCAGCATCACTGCTACTGTCGGAAGGGCTCATGGATCGACTCGTCGAACGTTGCGTGCTATGTCGACTACGGTGATATCGTACGGATCTCGATTTCGAGCGGTCTTTATCCGTATATTTTGCGTATATCACGCACGGTTAAAAGGAAGTGAAAGATCGTTGCCATTACCAACATGCCAATAATAGCAAAAATTATATAAATGACAAGTAACTTTTCAACTGCACGGCTCCTATAAACATACCACGAGACGCTGAACGTTCACGCCGGCGTGAATTGGCCCGATCGTCATCTTTTGAACGATCTGATATGTCTGATCGTGGCCGATGTCTTGAAGACTTTGGGGATTGACTGCGTTCGCGGTCACGGCGCCGTCGGTCATAGCTAAAATCTCGTAATTCACGAGCTATTACATTTATTATGAGTTGATGTATCCTTTGATCGCTGCTTGGCTTGCCTGTTCTTTCTTGCATTGGGCAAAGATGGAGAACCAGATCCGTATGCAGGTTGTGCCTGCTTTCATTGGAAAGCTCAGTTCCGAGTCGGAGTCAATCCAAGCCACGCTTTACTTGGCATGACATTTCATGATCCATTTCTCTATCACACAAATGCGGCACCTTCCAGATCACAAGCAGTAACTTCTCGAATAAATTGATCAATTTTTATTAGATGATATTTTGTGCTACTCTAAAACAAATTTTACTTCTGGGAAATGGTCAAGCTTACGCTAAAATTAAAATATCTGTGCGCCAACACAACAGCGGCAGTTTGGGCCTTTCACTACTGTCTAGCCGATGAATGACAGTAACGTACTGAATTTTCTCCTGCTATTGGAAATGCGATATTAACAAACGTTTTATTAATGATTTCTGCTTTTTTTTTCTCCTATATAACAACGAAAAAAGAAAAATAAACGATCAATGTTGTCCTTTAATATGGATTGAATTCAATGATTAATATCAGTGCATCGTTTAAAAGAATCCTTCAATAAGAACGGAATTCAGCGATTATCGCTGAATTGGTCTTAAAAATAATTCTTGAATAACCGCGGTAAATGTAAGTTTTCTGTCTTATTGAAGGATTAATTTAAAGGATAATTTAAGACTTAGAATCTAAGGATTAATTTTCCCGTAGTGTTGGTGGTATAAGTAAGCTTCCTGGACTGTATTAGCCAAGTAAATAAGAAACGCTGTCTGTTTATATGTAGTGTCATTTACTCTCTTGTGCTTCACAGTCCTCGCCAGGTGTTGCATCGCTTCAAGTCCTCCGCTGACGTTAAACAATAAACCCGCCCGCTCAACGACGCCGTTCACTTTTATCAACACCTCCCTCACCGGTTAACGGTGCAGAGCCAGTCCGTGCCAATTAGCAGGAATACCCTTCGAGGTAAGTAAAAAGACACTCCCATATCATTGTCGTTTAGCAATATGAATGGTTCATTATGCTAATTGGACAAATTTTGTGTCTACTGGGGAGACAAATTCATGCAAATAGAATATTCTCATGTATTTGCTGTTTGCTAATGACGTATATCTATATCATTTTTAGCGCAAACTTGACCCTTTTATGGACGAAAAACACATTTAACGTAGCGTAAAGTAACGTTTAGTAGGCAGTATGAAGTCTAAGGCTTGTACTTGATTCAAACAGTAAGTACAACCGAGTTTGTCGCAATCCTGATAATGTGCATATATTGCATTGGATGGGCCTATGGAAAAAGAAGCCATGGTCATGTTGTCCTTCATATAGAGTGTAGGAATTTTTCTTCCTCAATTACTCATCTTCTCCTCAGGTCAAATACTTCCGTCTAATTTTGAATATAGATTAACTCTATATCACATAGTTGTGCTGCCGGTAATGTTTGGAGGAAGTCCTTTGCCTTCTTTGGATTTCCTGTTTTGGCTTTCCGTGTTTCCCTCAACGGCTCGTCCCGTTGAGCATCAGCGTCTCTGAAAGGAGTGCGTTCAACCTGGATAGGGTACGATGTCTGTAAGTGCTTGATTGATAATGTTATTTCATGCTTCCATACTGATGGTGCGTTTGTTTTTAAAGCACACGACCGCTGCTGGCTTTCTGATTTTTCATGTATTTCCTTTGTCTTTGATACAGTTACGTTTATGCGTGTTCCTTTCCTTGTTGAGCGTACGTGATATCAATAGCGTAAGAGATTCATTGATTGTCTCCACTATTTCCTACTCTAATGTTTAATTTAAACCGATAAGTATCAAAATTCTCCCAATGCAATCATCATGACTCATTTGGAATAGTAAATGATACGAAGCCGGAAGGTCATTATCTTTTTTTAATTTCCCAGCCTTTCTCTGCCAGGTCTTAAAGTGAGCCCATCATTATTTCCCCTTCAAGGTGCCATCAATACCTTAAGCGGGTTTATGAGGCCTGTAAGTGACAAATATTGTGTAGCTGAAGCAAGCAGTTTACTACTGGGAAATGTTTACCATTCAGCTATTTGGCTAGCATTGCCGCTCAGTTGTTATACACAACTCAGTGCTGCCCCGGATAGGATACGCACGCGGGTGCCAGTCCATATGCCCTCGAATTGCAGGTTCGCTTGGAAGGTTAAAAGCACTAGTATTGGACTATTTCGTGAATAACCAAAAATATCGGCGAAACAAATAGAGTTCTTATTATCTTTTGTCTTAAAAGCTGAGAAAGATTTAGAGTATGCGCAGTAAAAACATTGCGTTTCTCTCTTAAACTTGAGCACCCTGTTACGATAATATACTAGTGCGAAATCTATCGTTCACAGCGCAAAATCATGCTATTCACTGACGTAATTACCTTGCAACATCCTGTATACGTCTGTTTAAGACCCTTTACGGGCTTGCAAAACATAACGGCTCTGTTTAACGTCGCATCAGAACACATCCATACTTGTTAATTGGCTTCAACACCTTTTCGACGATTCATTGATCCTAGAAGCCTATATGATAACCCCATTTCGGAATAAACGAAAATATTGCATGAGCAAAGCTGAACCATTTATCGGCTTGCCTTTCTTTCTTTTTTTTTTGTTTTCTGCTATCTAACTATGAGAAAAAAAAATTACGTACCAAATTGGAAGTGGAAAAACGAATGTGTACAAAGAGAAAGAAAAAAGTAGAAATTAGAAATTAAAAGTGCCGACTGGATTCTTTCGTAACCCTCAGCTTTATCGTACGGGCACAGGTTTGAACTTGACAGATACCAATATGGTGAAGTATTATGCCTTAACACAAACTATACTCTGCATTCATCGCAAAACCTATGCATAAAGTGTTAAATTGCTAGAATGTTTTTCCCTCACAAGCAGTACCATTTTCCAGGAGGAGGTTCAATAAGGCCCACACAAGCATAGTGAAACCATTCACGTTCGCACTGATATCATTTTTTAACATTTTCTTTGCATTTCTGATACACTTACGTTCTCTCCATCACATGCCACCATATCGCCGAATGATACCTGGTTGCAATAGCAGTACCTCGGTTCATTAGGGTCAATCTCCAATTCAGCCAATGCACCGTTTTGATTCAACGAAGGATTTGGTCTTAAGGAATGATGTATTCTAAAGTACTGTTTCAGCACAAATACTATCCCGTTAGGTTATTGCCTACCGCTTCCTGGCGCCTGCAGGACCCCCAGGCGACGGTCGCTTCCGCGAGCCTATCAACCACCCACATAAGTCGGCATTCTAAGTTGGTTCTTACACATGCCCTCACGCCATGAATCTTCCCACGGAGCTGAAGGACTCCTTCGATTTCCATTCGTTACGCGCTGACCTATCCAATCCCCCTCTGCAATTCCACTTGCTGCCATTTGCGAATCAATACGTTCGATGTGACGTGAAACAAGATCATACATTCGCAATGCCAATTCAATTTTCTGGTCCTGTTTCTGTACTGCTGCTTTGTGATCTTTTTCAAGCTGAAGACGCGCAGCAACATGGTTAACAGGAGGCGGAGTCGCTGAAGTTGGTGTGGAAGGTGAACTGGCAGTGGAGGATCGGAGCAGTTTGGCATATGTTCTTCGATGCTTGGTATATAATTCTCTCAATCCTAACGCAAAGTTTGCTATACTGTCTTTATATGAGTGGCTTACGTTGAAAATCCTCATCCATGCTGCGCAGTTCATGCATGTTTTGATCAATCTCTGAGGGTAAATTCGTTAAGCCTAAAGTCCACGTCAATTACTGGACAACAAATGGACAGTTTTTGGCAGTACTTTCAACATATTCTTCAAAAATATCTGCTACGGACACACTCATGATATAAGAAACAGGATGGATCTGAACCACTTTGCTCTTGCAAAGGGAAACTGGACTTGATTTTAGGACAGCCATGACTGCCTTATCGGGATTTCATTCGTCCATTGCAGAACTCTGCCCTGAAGCCGGACACGACCGGTTTTCCTTTGTTGATCTGAATCTATAGTGTGACAGCTTTGATGAGTGAATATTACTAACTGTGCAGCATTTTTACAAAGCTCGAAACTTTTACTCTTTCTTTCAATTGTTGACATCAGTAATATATCGTCTCAACTTCGCCTTGCTGAGAAGCCATTATAGTCAGGCTTCTTCTTCTTATTCTGGTTACAATATTATAATTATGCTTTTAAACTTCCCCTAGTCTTCTTACCATTGCTGGCTATTGCATGACAGGTATCGGTCCTGCGGATGACTTTGTCCTTATCGCAAATCGGATCACGATACTTAGTCTCTTGAAAAGCTTCTGAAAACTGCGAGAGTATATATTTTTGCTATTGTAAAATCACTGCTGAGTTATGCTTTAAGTGACTAGCGTTCTTTGAGTAGCGCAGTATTGTGGTACGAATTTATGATCTTTTTCCGAAGGGTAGATGAAAAGTCCATCGTGAGACTTTGTGGAGTCAATTGGTTACACTGGACATCATTGATGTTACCATGACAGTGAAAAGATGATTCATAGAAACGGCAGAAAGAAGAAAAAGTGGGATTCAGCTTTGACCAATTGGTTTCCGCATGAAATTCCGATCGCAATTGCGGCACAATTTAATTCTTTTTTTTTCCCAGGTACCATTTTAATTACCAGTTTCCTCTTCATTTTATGGCGTCATAACAGAATCTCCCGAGTTATAGTTTCCGGATGGATCATAACATTTAAGGAAGGGTAGCATTTACGTAGATGACAATAAAAAGCCATTTCTAGGGGAAAGCAGATCTAATATCCTGAATCTACCCGCCTTGTGCGTGTCATATGCTTTCAAAAGACTACACAAAACAGTTTCCCGCTGGGAGGAATGCACTTGGCTACTAAAAGTTATTCAAACCAATAACAATGACAAGGCTACCCTTAAATGCAAAACAAATGTAGCACAAGCAGCAGCGGGACCGTACGGAATATACACACTCTCTTCGTGGAGAACAAGTTCAGCTCCTTGCCAGTGATCACGATGGTAAGACAGGCCGAAGATCTTTCGGCGTACGAGGAAAACCTGACGTGGTTGCGTTTATTCAGCAACTTCCCGAGTTCGCTTGAGATGTGGGGTACTTTGGAATCAGACCATATTTAAGCACAACAAACATGCAATTTTTTACAGGCTTAGTCTTGCACCTCGAAACCAATGATGATGTCTTGGAAGTCGCTTCTCCTGCTACTTGGGCCCATTGCTGCTGCTACTGCTGCTATCCCTACCGGTAACTCTTCCCTTAATGCTTGGGTGTCAAGTCAAGAAGACATTAGCTTTTCTGTGATGCTGGGAAACATCAATCCTCCTGGAACTGTCAAGGGATTTGTAGCCGCGTCCTTATCCACGGCAGGCCCAGATTACTTCTACTCGTGGGTACGCGATTCCGCCCTTGTTTCCCGCGTGGTGACCCACAAATACAATACCACAGAAACCGGTAACAGCACCGTTGCCGGATTTCTTCAAGACTATGTGCATTTCCAAATCAATACGCAGACCGAAAGCACCGTATGCAACTGCCTTGGCGAACCAAAGTTCAACCCTGATGGTTCAAGTTACACAGGCCCTTGGGGAAGGTAAATTACTTACAGTGCCCGAAAAACATGTTCTATAACCATGACTTACAGACCTCAAAACGATGGTCCTGCTGAGCGGGCTTCGACCATGATACTGATAGCAGACAGCTTTTTGGCTCAAACAAAGAACACTTCCTATGTGGATAATACTTTGAAGCCTGGTATGATTCCTGTTTCCAAAACAGAGCGTGTCCTCTTACTTGCTTGTGATTAGCTATCTATAAAGACTTGGATTATGTTGTCAATACTTGGAGCAACCCATGCTTCGATCTCTGGTAACCAAAAACATTCATAAACACACAAGCAATGTAGACTAATCTCCAACTTTGCAGGGAAGAGGTTAACGGTATTCACTTCTATACACTAATGGTCATGAGACGTGGACTTCTTGATGGTGCCAATTTTGCCACCCGTAATGGTGACACTTCTAAGGCCAGTAGCTACAGTAGCACTGCCTCGCAGATTCAGAACAAGATCGATTCATTCTGGTCCTCTAGCAAGAACTACATTATGGTCACACAGGACTATCAAAATGGCGTCCAGAAGCCTAGTGGATTGGACATCTCCACTTTGATCGCAGCTAACGTGGCAGGAATGAATGATGGTATGAATAGAAACAAATGCCGGATTTAGCTTTTAACCTTTTTTCCCCAGGCTTTTATACGCCTGGATCTGACAAAATGCTGGCCACTGCTGTAGCCATCGAGAATGCTATGGCTAACCTCTACCCTCTCAACAAGAACTTGCCCTCTTACCTAGGCAATGCCATTGGCCGTTACCCAGAGGATACCTATAACGGAGATGGAAACTCACAAGGAAACCCATGGTTCCTCGCCACGACAGCATTTTCAGAGCTTTATTATCGTGCTCTTCTTGAATGGCAAGAGACTGGCGTGACAGTGACGTCCATCAGCAAGGACTTCTTCTCTAAGTTCGATCCAAATGCTTCTGCTGGCAAGAAGTACAGTCCTGGTTCTGATGAATTTAATTCACTCGCTCAGAACATTGCTTCCGCAGCTGACCGATTTCTATCAACAGTGAACTATCATCGCAATTCCAATGGATCCTTGTCCGAAGAATACGATCGCAACAGTGGATACATGACAGGTGCAAGAGATCTCACATGGTCTCACGCTGCTTTCATTACAGCTGGTCTGGCAAGAGCCGGCACACCGTCATTTTAATATAACTATCCTCAATGCTTCGAAAAAAAAACTGGAAATAAAAATATTTATTGTACTCTTCTCACTATATAATGATGCTAGCCAATCTTTCTCTTGCTGACTACACAGGAGTTTGTCCACTTTTTAAGCGAGTAAGCACCTGTTCAGCGTTTGTATACCAAATGCATCCAGCTTTGTACTTCCATCGCCGGAAGACGTTCTTAAATGGCGGACCGATGACATGCATGTGTAAGTGATTAATCGAATTGAAAGGTGGAACATGGAATCCCAAGCTGACAGACAGTGTTAGCTTCGATATACGCGCTTTTATTAATCTCATACCGAATTTCCTCACTGTATGGGTCGTAACCATTCTCTTTCAGTAACTGGACACCTCGGTCTATCATCTTCTGTACTTCAAAGACTGAGCGATTCGGGTACTTTTAACATACACTTACATAATGAAACATCTCCAGCATCCAAATCTTTTACGGTCCTGATATGTTCCTGAGGTATAAGTAGGAGATGAAGCTTGCTTGCAGGCGATCGATCATGGAAAGCAACCAGATCGTCATCCTATCGTGGCCATGTCAAACTTATTGCCTTTCAAGCTTGCTCTTACTTCGAAAATCACGCGAGCCTTCGTTTCCGCAGATCTATCACAGAATGGGCATAACTGACTGACGCCACAACAAAACATATCGACAACAGGTTGTGCCTGGAAACTCAGTCTGCGTTTCAGTGGTGTTTCCAACACCGCCGTTTTGGTCACCTCCTTCCTGCCATATCGAAAACCCGACAAATGCTTATTATCAATCCAACTTCAACCGTACCATATTATTTATTACTGTTGCATAGATCCTTTCTTCGAGAAAAAGATTACTAACTGATATTGCTCTGGTATATCTGATAATGAGGTTGATCACAAAGCGACTTCTATAAATCCGTATTCTGTTTACTTTTATCTTCTTTCTCTTTTCTGTTCGGAATGACCAGCGATTGTCACGCTGATGCAATAGTTACCAATGTCCAATATACCCGAGAAAAGTTTTGTTGGGTGGAAACAATTCTGTAACCGAAGAGTTCTTTGCTAGCTGCCAAAAAAAAAATCACTGCGGCCATGTACAGATATAGACAGATACATTACGCAAACATCGGAGAACAGCAAACCAGTCTCCATCGTTTCGGCCACTTGAAAAAAAAAAGCTATACAAAACGTATGAGTCTGCGTTTTTTTCATCACCACTGCTCCTTCATTGTCGATACTATCAATGAACACAAGAAACTAAAAAAACACACCATCAATACAGCACGTAATATACATATTAGTAATTGTTCATTCTGTAGACAGAATAAACGGCATCCTTGCAAATCTACGCATCAAAACTGCTTTCTGGAGGGATTGGATCCTTTGGATGTTTAGCCTTGAGAGAGAGACCGGCGTAAGTAAAAAGAAAAGAGTAAGGATAAGATGTTTAATAAGCCAAAGCGTACCTCCATGTGCTGAACAAGCAATTTGTAATTTGCCATTGGGGAGAAGCATTTGCCACACTTAATCTAAGCAAACAACATGAGATTTGTATTTCCAGGATTTTTCTGATATGTATACCTGCAAACCAGCAGCACGCGCCGCAAGTTGCGAACCTGCCTTGTTTTTCTTTGCTGCTTCTTTCTGGGCCTTTTGCCTAACATAATGAAGAGCATAGTTTAGCGAATTGCAAGGTATAGAGTACTTCAGTGCATACCTTGCTTGTTCTTTTTGCGCACCACGGGCCATAACGATGGAAAGGAGGTAAGCTGTAAACAAGTGTCCTGTTTTGGAAAAATAATCAGTCGCGTCACGATATGAGTGCTTCCTATCAAAATCCCCGCTGAGGGGAAAGGGGCGGAGAGTGCCGGAACCAACAACGTACGAGCCACTTATGGCTTGGGAACAGTTGAATGGAAAGCCAGGGTCCAGTTATGCGATCATTCTATGTCTTATTTTTCTTCTTGCTGCTTATTGCCATTTCATTATCATTATTATACCTTCAACTGAGTAGTGACGGGTCACGGCCAAAGTCTGGACACTCCTGTTGATGTTACTCTTTTTTCATCGCCCATTCTCAAAATAGAAGAAAAAAGCTGTAAAAAGCTATTTCTGTGACACCCACAGCTGCAAGACTAAACAGCCACAGATCCAATGGCAGGCATGGATCTGCTAAGTACTTGTTATGACCCTTGCAAAATCGTTACACATACCATACATTGGCTGTATGCCAAGTAGAACACATATTATCCTTTTGGGAGTCATATGCACATCTTTCATTGCTTAAACTAGTGCAATGTGCGCAAACCATAGTTACGCCCCCGGAAGCATTATAAAACATTGTAGGTAGTCTCCGGACAAATTTTCGTTCCAATCGCTTAATAAGGAACCTTGTGCGGGGAAGACGATAGATAGGACGTCCTGTGGCTTAATGTAACATGGAGATTTTAATTCAAAGGAAGCTATGATTTGAAATATCAATATCACCCGCGGAAGAGCAAGGATTTCCTGTATATCCCTGCGTGTATCAGGCCCGTTTAACCGTAAATCGTTAATATCACTGCAAGATGCAGGAGATGTAGAGTGTTTGAAAGTGCTGACAGCCTTTGTCATGCAACGGATGTCGCTACGCAAAATAATTTATCTCTACTTTCAATGAGTTTAGAGACTGCATTTCAGCAATCAAGGCGATCGATAGAAATTAGGCTAACAATCCAAATACCTTGAATGTACTATGAAATAGCCTCTGTAGTATCCAGCGGAAAGCTTCTGAGTTCGGTAGAATTCGTTAACGTAACGGGAATTGGCTCCGGTCTTTTGCAGCTTAGTTGTTTTTTTTCCTTTCAGTCTAGATTTACCAACTGATAATGCGATAACTCAAGAACAGATTGCGATCTCTGTGTTCTGCTTCACTGATTTCTACTTCTGCCGAAATGCTTTTTTACTGGGATGGCTAATTGCACATCTGGTATACAAGAGCGAGCACAGCTACCGTAAACGTCTTTTCATCTCCGCAGCGAAATGAAATTAACTCGTAAG
Source organism: Apophysomyces variabilis (assembly GCA_002749535.1). NCBI lineage: Eukaryota > Fungi > Mucoromycota > Mucoromycetes > Mucorales > Mucoraceae > Apophysomyces > Apophysomyces variabilis. Next base: position 613,399 of record MZZL01000409.1, on the reverse strand, counting down.
GAGGGGTCATACCCAATGGAAGTCTATGCGTTGCAAACGGATTCTATCAAGGAGCAAACCAATTTGGATGCATCGAGACTCGTTCCATCTTGGACTGTAATGCGCTTATCAAAGGGCTAAACCGCGTTAGCTAGAAGAAATGCATGGGCTGCGCGCATGACTCTGTTATTCTTATTAGATTTCGTGTAACCCATCTGTCCGTCATCATTTAGGGACATCAAGACAACATCAAATGGTATAGACATGATCACGACATCCATAGCCTAGGAAATTCGTCTTGCGATTATTTGATAGGGAGAGAAACGAACAATTATAGAAGGGGATGGGGACCTTGTGTGAGTTTAAAACCAAGGATGTGGCAAAAATTAGCCAAAAACGGTTACAAATAAAACAGGGTTGTTCTTTTTGCTGTGGTAAGTAGCATTTCTTTTTGTCAATTAGTCCACAAGTATCCTTTTTCAAAAAGTATTTTGTATATAACAAGCAATATATGTTATAAAGGGACAACTACCATCTTTGTGGTTTGCGATCTTGTTTCAGGGTACCAAAAAAAAGTTGCAGCACACAGGCTTGTTATTTTAGGCAGGTGAATAGATTTAGCTTACAAGCCATCGAATAGAGGCACTCTAGTAGCTAACCAAAAGAAGCATATTGCATCGGAGAAATGGACCCGCAAGGGTATATTTCCTTTTCATCAGTATTTGCGTAGTTGATTCGGTCCCAATGTTGTAAATGGCTATGGAAAAGATAGGGAAACTTAAATGGATGATCGTAAGCCGAAATGGCGGTGATACTGAGTTCTGAGATATCGATCGGTTTTTCAATGTTACTTGACCCAGTCGGGGTATTAGAGAAAGAGAGAGAATGTATGTATGTTGTGGCGCGGGCGCACTAAACTGAGAAAAGCCACATAATCCGGCTTGGCATTGTCAATTTGCCAAAACGATTTCCATTGAAAAGAACAAGACTACCTTCTGGACTCCTTTCCTTTCTTCTTCTGTTTTTTTTCTCTTTTCCCTCCTTACATCCAATTCATACCTCTTTCTTTTTTTCCTTTTTACATTATTTTCCCTCTCCTTGTATATAACTCGGTTGTGTTTCTTTTGTTTTATTTTTTTTTTATTTTTCATCCATTTCTCACCTTGGCAACCATTTATAAATTTGAGGCGCTGCTCTCCCCGACAATGACCACAGCAACAGAACAGAACTCAACAATGCAGGAACGCTGGGAAAATCAGCCACAACAACATGAGGCACCCATATCCTTATCGTCGCTATTAAACGGCAAACATACTGATAAAACGCACGGCTACCGACAACAGGAATATTTGCCGACTCCGGTGACGCCAGCAAGCAGCTTTCCAGCTTCGTCTACAACAACATCTACAACCGCCATGTTGCCTACACCAGCCAATGACCTCGGTCCTGTTCATCACCCACGTAGAAACGAAAATAATACTCAAGCGGAGTCCATCAATGGAAGTGGCTACGGCTCCTTTGCCCTGCAGACGCCTACGATCACCGCCACGGCAGCAGCGGCTAAACGCCCCTCGACGCCAGGCTCGGGCAAACCCTATGTTTGCCACGAGTGCAACCAAACATTCAGCCGACCACATAATCTCAAATCACATCTTACGACCCATTCTTCTGAACGACCGTTTCAGGCAAGTGTCTCAAAAAAACTAAATTTAGTTTTCAGCACGAGCGCGCTAATACTTTTGCGTGCTGTACAGTGTGATGTGTGCAAACATCATTTCCGACGACATCACGATCTGAAGCGACATCAAAAACTGCACACAGGTGAACGACCCTACGTTTGCAAGATTTGTCATCGTTCTTTCGCACGTCTGGACGCCCTAAACCGTCACCGACGTGCAGAGGGTGGCACGGCCTGCAGCGCGGTTCACCAAAATCAACGAAGTCCGAACAACGCCACGCCTGCATCTCGTGGCGCCGCCCCTTCGTCCATTCCCCGCCCCGTCATTCCACAGCTTCACATCCCTCATCCGGCCTCGCAGCCGTTTCCCAACGAAACCTACCCTCACCCAACAACACAAAAATTAACCAACACCACTACCGATACCACTACCAATCTACCCTCTATGAATAACAAACCTAATGTGTTACCCTCACCGAGTGCCCTCTCTTGCTTACCCGTATCCGACAGCGCCGATCTAATGCCTATCTACAAGTTGCAACTATCGCCTCCAAAATCACCAGCCGACCGCCTGCGCTCTGCACCATATCGCACATGGTCCTATCCTCCTCCGTCACAGGATCGTAGTATACACTCATCAGCGACCACATCTTCCCAAAAAGACCATGCAAGCTGGCAATTATTGGAAAAGGAGAACGAAGATCTACGGCAGGAGATCGCTAAACTACGTGCAGAACATACAAGCAGCGAGATCAATGCACTGAAGTCTCGATTGCATGATCTAGAAGTAGAGGTAAATCTTTTTCCTTGTGAACCTCTTACTTTTTTTGAGTGACATTTGTTCTAATACTATGCTTTTTTTAGAACAACGTTTTGCGATCACTCATTATGGACGGTAAACAGTATAAGGGCACAAGCAGAAGCTTAGAGACAGTCAAAAGTGAACCCTCTTCACCCAAAAAGCGGCGTATGGATACAGATTAGCATCGGAAAAAAAAAGGCATGAGACACCCAAGTAGCTCGCCACCCAAACATATTCCCTTGAAGGCTATATGTTGTCATACTCTCCTTCCCTTCCTCTCCCTTCCCTTCCCTTTCCTTCAACAGAGCATGTGTACCTTTCCTCTCTGTGTTTTAGGGACTTAGTCATCGACGAGTCAGTTCGTAAATATCCAGCCAAAGGCTATAAAATTGTTGGTTGCCTAGATGCGGTCATCCAGTTACCAATTGCAGATGATCGAAATTAAAGCTTTATGAAAAGGCGAATACACAAACCGGACTATCTCTTTGCCACAGCACCTCCTTTCCCCAGTTGGACCGGTTATCCAGCAAAGAACATTCCTTCCTAGCCCCATATGCCTCCAAGTGACGCCATCAGGCTTTCTGTAAACTGTCGTCATTGATAGGTCGTTTGGTCTCACCGTGGGACTTTGTCTATCATGGGGAACCAACGTATATTAGGTTGAGGCGATTGGGATCTGCATTAAACGTAGTAGAAGTGCGTTATTACTGTAATTAAACAAGTGAAAGTGTATGCAATCCGTTTGGGAGAGGGATGACCATGTAGCCAGAAGTTGATTCTTTAGTGCATGAGAAGGAATAGACCCGATATTGTTTGAGTTTGTCAAACAAAGAGGAAGGATTTGATGGGATAGGCATCGACAAACGAAACGTTTCCTATGTTTACCTTCCCTGGTATGGATCGATAGGGCGATGCTAACATTGAGTATGAGAAAGTGATCCATCATCTGGAAACCTTTACTAAATGTCAGAAGACACCAAAAAAAAAGTAAACAACAGACTATGGAAGACAGAATTAAGTTTCCTTGATTGCAGAGATTCCTTATGAACAAACAAGACAAAAGCCATCTTTATCAACGTCCTCCTTTTCCCTTTTCATTCGGATTCCCGTTTTTCCGTGGCTGACTCTCTGTTTATTCAGCTCTAAATTAGTCATATGGGATGAAGCTAATCGCTTAAACTAGGTAATCACTGACATCCCTCGACAAGGAAGCAAGAAATCTAGTTTTCTGTTCTCTTTCGTCGAAGCGAAACATGAACTGTTCCGCCACAACAAATGGACAATGGAAGGAAGATGATAGATCAAAAGAAAAATGCGTATTCAGGTTGCATGTGAACTATAGTCGTGCTGTGACCCTGAATCCCACTGTGGGTGCAATGCCATCAGAAGGCACCTGGATGTGCTAACGAGAGCACTTAGAAAAAATCCCATTATTTGCCTTTAGATCCCATAGTTTGTTAATGTCGCCATTCGGCAAGAGAAGCCTGGCAATATTACTCATCCATCGTCAAGGCAGCACACCGGCTTAGGAAAAAAAAACAAGTGAATAAAACACGTCTCGCCAACTGCCACGTTGTCACTGATACCGCGATCCTTTTATATGGAAAGAATGTTCTGCACTGGATAAGACGAGTTCCCGTTAACTGAGAAGCCATATTCTGCGTCATTTAAACAATGAAATATGTGTAACTGATGCGAAGAAAAATCCCTCTCTGCTTCATGTATTCAGATCTAGAAGCTATTATATCCACAATGTGATGCTCGTTTCATTTATCTTGCTGAATAGATTAGATTCTCCCTAATAGTTTGAGCTTAGGCCGGATGAGAGCTTTTACCTAACGGACCATACATTGGGAGATCGATTCAGATCTATGAACGAGTACTAGTGTAAAACATTTTCCCCTTTTCCAGGACGAGATTTTCATTGCTAAAGAAAAACTCCCTCATCGATCAGATTATGATGGCAGGAAAAAAAACAAAAAAAGGGAAACTGCCAGATGCAATCATTTTTATGTTTTCTATTGATACACTGAAAGAAAAAAAAATATTCTCGGTAAGCTACAGAGGGTTATACCCATCTTCAATGGCTACATCATCCTTTGCAAAGCAACCGTGCATATAGGTAAAGCCTGCAAGGGTGAAAGCCGCAAATGCAACGCCAATCATAGGCAATCCGGGCCCTTCGGTTGCTTCCAGATGAGGATATACAATGTTGAGCTCCTGTACTCCGTTCTGATACATAATCGAGCACTCAGCCACCAAAAGCAACGATAAGGCTGAAGCGCCCCAGGCCAAAAATCCTCGAGAATAGTGTTCATCTTGGACATAGCGATAAAATGCTGTCCTTGCAATACCAATCAACAGAGCAGCTCCGCCGCACAGTAAGCAGAGGACGCCTGCTGGGAATATTTTCGGGTTGTGCAAAGGAGTCGGTGTCGCGAGTGGGTTCAGTGAATCATCTTGTTCGATAGGATCTTTCAACAGGCGTGGATAGGTATCGTTCAACATGGTACTGGCCATTATATCTAAAAGATTTCATTTTTTTAAGCATACGTGTAAATTTTTTTTCTTTTTCTTTTCTTTGCAACTTACCAAAGGGAACCATCATCACACCATCGTCCGTCGCGCACTTGATGGTTTTATCATGTATGCAATAGCCTTGCAATCCGTATAAGACCATCAGATCACCAGCGGGTCGATCCGTGATTTTGGCGAAATAAAGTGATTGACCCGAAGGCGATCGGCAGCCGACTATACATAGCAGCACCAATATGAACCCGACCAAAGAAAATAACATGCCAAGGTAATTGTACCGAGTCGGGCGCACACGTAGTGCGAACTTGCGAGACTTTTCGGCCATGCTTACATTAGAGTTAAGAAAAAAGGAGCAAGTTGAAAAAAACTCGAATTTGTCCAAGGGCTTTGCCGAAAACGTACTGGGAAGCTCCGGTAAAATGATTGGCCAGGGCTAGACATGGCCCTCATGCCACGTGCTGGCACACTTTATTCAAGCCGTTGCTGTATATAGCAGGGATACGGAATCGTTGTATCGGATTCAGCAGCAGCGAATGGATACAATGCTTAATTTTCTTCAATAACGAAGCGATTTTTTTAATCTCTGGTTTTATGGTAAGTACGATCGCTTCTATGCCAGCCCGGTCGATTTAACTAAGCATCATCCTATGAAAAGCTCTCCGCTAAAATGCTCTCTGATATAGAACTGCTTCAGCCAATGTACAACTGTGACAGGTCCTTTCCATGGATTCGCAGGTGAATTGGGGTCCCAGAAGGCTGCTCTTCTGTAGAAGTTTGGAATAATGATAATGCATCAATGTATTTAATCTAACTGTGACAACATCTATGTTATCAAACAATAGCATGCATAGGGTCAAAGAGAATGGACAGAGATTCACCAAAGTGGATTCGTCTGATAGATTCTGCAAAAATAGGCGTAACGTCGAACATCTTGATTTTTGGGCTTGTGATGTGATGGTGTTGAGGTACAGAGTTACTAACCACCATTTCATCAATGGCACTTTTCTCGACGTTTTCCACTGCATTGGCGGACAGAATGGCGTGACTGATCAAAGCAGTGATTTTCAGCGCACCCTTTTTGCGCAATAGTTTAGCAGCTTGTGTAATGGTATAGGAGGTGTCTGTGATATCGTCTAGGATAATACAGTTTTTGCCTTCCACATCGCCTACGAGAATAAACTCTTGTTTTTGTGAAGTGATCTGGCGTCTTTCCTTGTGAATCAATGCGAAATCCATGCACAATTTTTCCGCAATCGATGTAGCTCTACATCATTTTCCACCCATCCGTTAGAGTTCGTTATTACTAGATCATTTCTGGTTTCACCTCTTTGCACCACCAGCGTCGGGAGAAACAATAACCCAATCCTGATAATTAGGTACTTCAGTGCGGATATACTTGATCATGAGAGGCATACTTTGCAGGTTATCCACAGGACAGTCAAAAAATCCTTGAAACTAACCATGAGAAGATTTTAACAATCTGTATGTTTCCTATTCCCGTACCTGAGCGTCGTGCAAATCCATCGTAATGATATGATCGGCGCCTATTCATCAGTCATCTTAGCTTATGCATCCATTGTGTGCTCGGACAAGGAAAAATAATTGGAAAGACATCACACACCTGCGCAGGTCAACAGATCTGCGATTAATTGGCCAGATCGCGCAACCCATTCGCGGTAAGGGGTCTTTTCATCTTCATTTTGGAGTTCGTTCGTCAAACGGCTGAGCAACTGCGAAGACACATCTTCCACATTGGGCGAATTCGGTTTATAGACAGGAGTGGCAGCAATGGAAGGCGTAGAAGGAGGAAGTCCAGCCAGGGGTGCTCCTGAAGTCTTGAAGGGCGCGTCGGCTTGACGCGAATATGGAAAGTAAGGTATAACGGCCGTAATACGTTTTGCCGATGCAATTTTGCAAGCGCTAATCATAATCAGCAGCTCCATCAAGTTATTGTTGACATGGCCGCAACCAGACTGGACGATGTAGACGTCGCGTTCTCGAACTGATTCGTTGATTTCGACACTGGTCTCATTATTGCTAAATTTTGATAACTTCGTCTTTCCTGGAGATACGCCCAGACGACGACATATCCTTTCAGTCAGCTCCGGGTGGGAAGATCCACCGAATACCACGAGATTGCGCATATAACAAACAAACAAAGCACACGATCAGTAACTTTTTTTTCTCGGTGGGGTATCCAATCAGGTGTCGATGGTCTGTGACAAGTGAATTGGCATGGATGCCAAATTTGGTAACGGTGAGTGATGGACTGATGCGGTGCAGCTAACCCTAACCAACCAATTACAATCGTAGTGGGTTAACGAGACTAAATATGAACATAGGCGAAAGACCTCTCCGCACATACATGTGTAGGTATATGTAAATGATTGGAAAACACGAAGAGCAAAACTTGGAAGACAGCATATGAAATGATCACTCTCGCTATAATCAACGACTACCAACATATTACCCGGCAAACCATAGAAGACCATCTCAGATTGAGCAGGACGTAGATTAACGAATGTTAGTGTTCATATCCCATCAATAACTAAAGAAAAGAGATTTGACGCTAATTAAGATTGGTAAAAGGAGCTGTTTTATATAGATAAACGGAAAGAGAGGGCGGTAAATACAGTTGATGCATGGGATGTCTAAAGCTTAGCGGTGGGGTTGACAGACTTGAACACGTTATCGAGCTTCATTGCGAGCATAATTTGACCCTTGATCTTAAGCTTGCCGCTCATAAAAGCCTTTTGACCTATTATTGCCAAATGCTTAACTCTCTACGTGCAATCAGCATATCACCGCTTACCGTTCAGTTTTCCAGTAGCCAATGCCACGAAGTCAGCGTCCTTCAAACTCAAGATGGCATCTGCCTTCTGTTTGCCCTTGCCGCGAACGACGGTTCCTTCCTTCTTGCAGTCAACAGTGAAGATCTCCTCCTTGCCCTCGTCATTTTTAATCACGAATTGGAAGACACCGTTGACCTGAACCAACGCGTAAATAACACTTCCAATCGATTCCTTTGTATAAGATATGGTACCTGTTTGATCAGCTTTGCCTTTTCTTCCGCAGAAAAGTTCTCAAAGACTTTGTTTAGCTCAGCAATAAGTTCAGAGCTCTTGAAACCAGGAACAACGATGTCAGACATGATAAATAGAAGATAATGGATGAATTGGAAAGCCTGTGCAAAAGCAGCTTGGTCTTTATATACAATCCTGAGATCACATGCGATAGGTTATCGTATTGGTGGACCGACACGCACCTTACCAAAAACAAGCAGTCTGTGATGACAGCTCTGTGTAACTTCGCCGTGATGGCAAAGCGGTTTTTGTGGGGTGGAGAACTATGCTTTGATTCCCATATGCTTAAAGGGTATATTTAAGGATTCATAATATCAAAACAAAAATTGGACGTGGATGCTTACGTCTTTTCTTTTTTACCCAAAACTTTTTATTACCACTGCGTAATATCCACTTCAGCCTCCCCAAACAAACTCGTCTTTGTCGCTTTCAATGCTTCTTCTTGTAAATGCGCCTCTTCGTCCAGTACGGCTGTTTCATAAATCTCTGGCAAAACTTGCTTGATAAATGAGGAGATATGGCGGTTAATCTGATCAAATTCAAGCAAGAAACCATCATGACCATCAGGAGACTCGATTTCTGTCATAGTAGCATTCGGAATCCCTTCCGCTAGTTCATACTGTTCTGAGATGGTAAAGAGACCATCGGACTCGATTCCTACAATTTTATTTAAAGAAAATAAGTTTAGGGGACTGATGGACTAACTAAAACCTACCGATCACCAATGCTGGTTGCTGTATGGACTTCAGAGCGTCTTGGAAATCACCTCTTCCGCGAGAAAGGTCATGGGTATCCATTTTACGTGTTAGCGCAATATAGCAGTTTGCGTCAAAACGATTAATAAACTTATCACCCTGGTAACGGAGGTAGGATTGTGCAGAAAATACAAATGGGGTAGGCATTGGCGGGTCATTAATGGTAGTATGAGGGTGGTTATCCTTGGATGTCTTGTTTGAGTGCTTGTGCCCATCGTTATGGATTAGTCTATATGCTTCACCCGGCGTAGAGGCAGGGGAAGGTGGTGGAATCCTGGTTGCATCTGCTGATTTGCGACCGAATCGGGATTCAAAAGAATTGCGTGATCGGTAAGTCAAGAGTGCTGCCATTCGTGCTGCCGACAGACCCACATTGGGCGGTTGCTCATCAGTGTAATAGCCGTCAGCTGCAACAAACATATCAATGGCCCAAGTTCAAAACTAACAAATATATAATTTGGACTTACCATAATTTGGGTCGCAATAGATCGATTGACGTTGCGCCTCACCCCAGCTAATACCCCACGCAGAATGGCGTCCAGATGTTGCGATAGGCACAATACTGCGAACATATTCCTTGCCCATGAATGCCCACTCCAGTACCTGCATACCACCCATCGAGCCACCAACGCAAATGGCCACTTGTTTGACCCCGAGTTGGTCCAATATTAAACGATGTAGTCGAACGTCGTCTCGGACGCTTGTTAGTGGAAATTCAGGACCATACCGCTCGCCAGTTTCGGGATTGATAGTTAAAGGAGAGGCCGAACCATACGGTGAACCCATGACATTGCAACAGACGATGAAAAACTTGGTTGGATCAAACGCACGCCTTGCACCCACCAAGGGACCCCACCTTATATGCAGGTTAGAATTCCGCAGAAATGCGCAGTTAAGAATGCCTTACCAGTCTTCGACATCAGCACTACCGGTCAAGGCATGGCAGATAACCATACAGTTATCGCCAGCTTCGTTCAGCTTTCCAAGAGATTTCCATGCCACAGGGACCTGATAGAGTTTAACACCTGACTCTAAGGTGAATTCTGGTACGACGGTGATATTTTGGCCGGGAATAAGCTTAGCTAGCTTATTTTTGGCTAGTGGGGGTGGTAAAGCGTCATTCGATGTTGCGTAAGTGATATGCATTTAGCTTGGACAAGGATCTTGTACGACAAAAAGGGAGAGATCAAAGGAAAGGGAGATGTGATATGATCCGTGCGAATGAAAAAGTTGATGGTTTTAAATGATAATCAGCCAATGGTCTTCTTGCTTGATGGTTCCATTGATCGCAGTACAAAGTGACTGCCTAAAAATGGAAAATCGCATCTCTGTTCGGAGCCGAGCCGGGCATGATTGGAGTTTAAATCGGTTTGAGTCATTTCATCTCTTTCCTTCCCTTTCAGTTTACCACCAGAAAACACCCTCATGTCCAACGAGCAGAATCGCCCCCGTCGCTCCTCAGTGACCCAACCTAAGCCTAAGGTCTTGAGACCCTTCAATACAGCAGAAGTAAAGATTCTTTTATTGGAAAACGTCAACGAAACAGCTGTCAAGGCTTTTCGTAAACAAGGTTATCAGGTAAGTAAACAATGCAGAACTTTTTCGCGTGTTTGCATCTAAAACCCGTATACAGGTTGAGACATACTCCAAGGCCCTTGTAGGAGATGAATTGATCGAAAAAATTCGAGATGTCCATATCATTGGTATCCGTTCAAAGACTAAGCTTACCAAACAAGTTTTGAATGAGGCCAAGAATTTGCTGGCCATTGGTTGTTTCTGTATTGGTACAAATCAAGTAGATTTGCAGACTGCTGCGAGAAGAGGTGTAAGTACACACGAAAGCAAAAACTACAAACTCCTCCTTTGGGCTATCCTTACACTCGAGTTGATTTGCTACAGATCGCTGTGTTCAACTCTCCCTTCAGCAATTCCCGTTCTGTAGCTGAACTGGTGATCGGCGAGCTCATTACGCTTGCCCGTCAGCTTGGGGATCGAAACACCGAGATGCACAAAGGTTTATGGAATAAGGTGTCCAAGAATTGTTATGAAATCCGTGGCAAAGTCTTGGGCATTGTCGGCTATGGCCACATTGGTTCCCAGCTATCCGTCCTTGCTGAAGCCATGGGCATGACAGGTATATATTGCTGTTTTGCCAGCGTCCGTTTTTCTCACGTGAACTAGTGTATTTCCACGACGTATTGCAAATTATGCCTTTGGGTACTGCCAAGCAAGTTGAGTCCCTCGAACAACTGCTGTCTATTTCAGATTTCGTCTCTCTCCATGTCCCCGAACTGGAAGACACGAAGAACATGATCGGCGAACGTGAGATTATGGGTTATATGAAGAAGGGATCTTACTTGCTCAACAATGCCCGTGGCACGGTTGTTCAAATCCCTGCTCTTGTCAAAGGCTTGAAATCTGGCCATCTTGCTGGTGCTGCCATTGATGTGTACCCCAAAGAACCTGCCGCCAATGGTCCTCATTTCACAGATTATCCAGAACTGCTCGAGTGTCCCAACTTGATCTTGACACCGCACATTGGAGGCTCCACTGAGGAAGCTCAGCGAATGATCGGACTAGAGGTCTCGAATGCGCTGATTAAATATGTCAATGAGGGTACCTCCATCGGTGCTGTCAACTTCCCTGAAGTTGATTTGCGTGCTATCCGTGAAGATGACAAGAACACCGTCCGTGTACTATATATCCATCAGAACGTTCCTGGTGTACTCAGGGTACGTGATCCTATCTTGCTTGTTTCCAGTTGAGCTGACGATCGTACAGGTTATCAATGAAATCTTTGCGGACCATAATGTTGAGAAGCAGCACTCAGATTCTAAGGGCGATATTGCGTATGTTATGGCCGATATTGCCAACGTGACGGATGAGCAACTGCACAATATTTACGATGCCATCATCGCCACCCAAGCTAACATTATCACTCGCATGTTGTATTAGATCATTGAATCATTGTTAAACTTTCCTCATCTTTCCATGCTCATCATTTAACGCGAAAACAAAAGAACAATAATAATGACTACGCTTGACTAGAAATTAGCGCTATCAAACAAAAAGGACGTTATATTTATTGTATGAGATTGCACTCAGACCTTTCGATCGTCACTGTTTTCTGTTACTCATCATGATACTGTAAATCTGCCTAGAACCGATCACTCCGACCAGCTGATTTTATACACAGCCCGGGCCAATTAGAAAAGCTCAGTATAGACATGAAGCATTTACATTGCTGAACATAGTCATATACGTCCTTGACAAGAAGTACGCATTACCTGTACCATGAATGTGCTGCATAAATTCAGAATCTTGCGTTTTCAGCTTTATGCCTATCTATCATATTCAACAAGTCGAGTTCGGATATGGTAATATGCATTAACTAACACGTGTTGACTATGATATTGAAGGCGATGTGCATATTTGCGACAAATTGATGTTTTCATAGTGTGTGTTGATTTGTATGAGCGGTGGCCCCATTGCCACCCACGGTTTCTGTGGACAGGCATTCACAAAATCCGCCAATATTTCTTTGAGAGCTTTCTTTTCCTGGAACAGGTTCAAATAAGTACATACTCGAAGGCTGCTAACGTTATTCTCGCAATCTCCACCCTAATTCAGCACTGACTCCCAAGAAGTGCTGCCACATTTTACCGGGGTTTATGTACAGTCCACTTAAAAGTTTATAAAAGATTGCGCAATGAGGCGTCAAGCCTTAAATAATGAAAACAAAGTTCAGAGTTTACTTTTTTATCTATTTTGATCCAATGTAACCATCCTTTTCTAGTAATAAAATAATCTCATGGACAACCTGTGCGATCGATTGCTTGGTAATATCAACCACAAGGTCCGCATCTGTGGGTATCTCGTATGGATCATTGATGCCAGTAAATTCCTTGATTTCACCGTTTCGAGCCCGCTCGTACACACCATCCCGATCCAGTCGCATACATGCCTCCAGAGGTGTAGCCACATGAACGAGATAGAACCCACCAAATTTCTCGATAGACTTTCTTGCATTCTTGCGTGCATCATCGTAAGGTGCGATAGGTGCTACGATGGTTGCGGCACCTGCACGAGTGAGCTCACCTGCAACAAAGGCAAGTCGCGCAATGTTGGTATCACGGTCCTGTTTCGAGAAGCCAAGCTCGGAAGACAACTCTTGTCGAACATTTTCACCAAGCAACAGTGATACCGAACGTGTGCTCTCTTGGTTTAAAGATACTTGCAACGCGCGAGCAATTGCATTCTTTCCAGAAGCATGAAGACCCGTAAAAAAGACGGTAAACCCTTGCTGAGCCCTAGGCGGATGGGAGCTTCGAAGGACACTGACGACTTCAGGGTATGAAAACCATTCAGGGATGGGCAAACCGGTCTTAAGACGGCGACGCAGTTCGGTGCCGCTAATGTTCAAGGTCTTGGTGCCCTCAGGAACCTCATCTGCTGGCAAGTACTCGTCTGTTTCGGGACAGTAGGTAACCATTCGGAAAGGCACGATCTCGATTCCAATTTCTTCCTTGTATTTTTCCACGAGAAGCTGTGCATCGTAAGGGCCATAGAAATCCTCTCCTTGCGAATTCTTCCCAGGCCCAGCATGATCACGACCAACAATGAAATGTGTGATACCATGGTTTTTACGAATCAAAGCGTGCCAGACCGCTTCACGCGGTCCTCCCATGCGCATTGCCAAAGGCAGTAAACTCAGCTCAGCCATACCATTTGGATACTTGGGCATCAAGGCCTTGTACACCCGCACGCGAGTATAATGATCAATGTCTCCAGGCTTGGTGAGACCTACCACGGGATGAATGACTAAATGTGCCTTGAGTTGTCTTGCTGCTCGCACGGTCAATTCACGGTGAGCACGATGCATAGGGTTTCGCGTTTGGAAGGCAACAACTCGCGTCCATTGCAATTTCTTGAAGTGTGCACGTAATTCACTTGGAGTAACTAGGGAGAGCCATGAATACCTAAAGAGTGTCTTAAATCTGGTGCATAACACTTACATCTGTTAGCGACATAGTCGTAATGAGCTGGAGGCTGGATTGCTTCAAGAGATCCACCGATATTGAATTCTTTAGCCACGTTGTGGAGATAGTGAACAGCAGGATGAGCCTGATCATCTGCACCATACACTAGTCTGGCCTCCTTAGATTTGTCCGGCTTATACACATCCTCTACGGTTATGATCGCCAGTGCTTCATAATTTCTAGGATCAAGCAGTGCAAGACGACGCTTCGGTTGAATCTGGAGGTTGTCAATATCTGTCTTGCTAACGTCCAAAGTGATGGGTATAGACCAAAGTAAGCCAGAAGCAAGACGCATGTTTTCCACGACACTGTTTGCTATTTTAGAGAAGCCATCGATATTATTTTGATATCTTACCCATTATAATCACTTTGGTTCAAAAATCCTTCAAGAGGCGAGAAGCCGCCATTGAGAATCAACTCGAGGTCGCACAACTGTCGTTCAGTCAGCACTAGAGAAGGGAGATCCACAGCCTCAGCATGCAAGGCCTCTTTCTTTGCACTATCGCGCAAGTACAGATCTTTTAGTACACCACCGTGAGGGATATTAGCCATTATGAAGAAAAAGGAAGAGGTAGAAGAGTATAATGAAGCACCAGTAGGATGGGGGAAAGGGAAAAGCAGATGGGATGTAATTTTATATGAGATCAATGAGCCAGCGAAAGATGGCGCAATAGCCAAATCGCCCAATGATGCACGCCTAAAATGACGTCAATGATCGTTAGCTGGTGTGATTGACCCATTGGTGGCATCCGCTTACTCATACTGACGGTTTGCTTGGATATGTACCTTTTTGTTTGTTCCAACGTACGGGTAAACATAGGGTTCCGCGGAGTAACTGTATGGTTGTGTTATGGGAGAGTATAGGTTGAGCTGTGGAACGGTCCGCCACAACTTTCGTCCGTCCCCACCGTCTTGTGACCATACCCATCGGCTCATCCGGTAATAAGAAACAAAGCGACTTAAAATTCATAGTGGTTACTCTTAATGGAATTTGCATCACAGCCCCAACATAACTCTGTCTAATGCTCGACCAATGTATGCTCTTCTCATTGTTATTTCGAGATTACAAATCATGGGAGAGCATCGAATCATTTGCAGATACTGTCCGTAAAGATGTATCCGGTAACACTGACCTTTAAGATTATCAGAAAATGGTCTAAGCAGAAGAAAGGAATTGGATTGCCGGGGACTGTGCTTGTTGAGAATCGATTTCCGTGCGTTCGACACAAACTTCCCTCGTACCGTTCCAATTGACATTACCTTGTGCGGTTAGCCACTAACACAAATTCACATTCTATTTTGCTGTAAAACAGTAGTAGACAACTGTAAACATTTTAAACTATCATCGCTTGCAAAACAACGCCTGGTTAGAGGCCCTGTGTCATGAATTGGGCGCTGACGCATCCAAACCAATACTCGACGGAGTTTAAAGCAAAGGCACATGCAGACGAAAGATCAAGTTCGTACGACTGGGGAGACATCCGACTATATTGTCATTCATGATGAATCCAACCATATCTAATGTGAAACAGTCATTTATCCAAATTGCTCTTATCTACATGCATAGAATTATTGAACAGAACGTAATGATTTACTTCACTAACTTGAATTAGTTACAGCATCAGAACTCTGAGACACATCCATGACTCAAATAAAAGCGTCAAAATCCTTTCTCAGCTCCAGAGTAGCTGTTTTCTTATCTGAGGCAAAGGTCCTGATAACTCCTGTCATAGCGACAGGTCTTGGTTCTCTCAACCTTGACTGCCATGAGAACTATTGTTGCAAGTGCAGAAATAATACTTACTCTCCACAGTGCTTGCGAGAAGAATACACGCCCCTTCAAAACTAGGACGCAAATTAAATACGCAATAGTTGCAGAATTGAAAGCCACTTTCCGAAAAATGGTGGCGCCGGGAACAAGACGTTTTCCAGTCGAGAATTTGCCGGGGTCTTGTGATTTTATCTACAGATAAAGTGTTGCGTGTCAACACTATGGTTACAGCTGCTTGAACGTTTCGGATCTGCGAGGCATGGCCTCATTGGTGTGTTGTGCAGGAGAGTTGGGATTCGCACATTGTGAGGCACCGTTTCCTCTTACTGTCTTCCACTCTCCGCTCTTGCTTCGCCATGCTTTGGTCCTTTCAATTCGTTCAAAAAAAGTAGACACGTAACTGAGAGGTCTGTGTTGTTTATCCTCGAGCTCGTTTAGAATGATTTCAATGAAATGGTTCTGGAGGACGTTGTGCAAGGCTTGATGTGCCTTCTCCGAGGATATTTTTGGTTGGGCTACACTCTTCCTTTTGCGTTCGTTCTGTCGTAATTGAGGGAGCCGTACACGCATGGCTGACAAAGGGACAGGTCTGGTTATTTCAGTTTCTGTGTATATCATTCAACGAGACTTCACTTCAAATAAACCAAAGCAGGGGGGGCCAGGAAGAGAAAGAGTTATTTTTGATACGTCGATATTTTTTATTGACGGAAACATGAAACAGTCGTGAGAAATCTCTAAATCATGTTTGGTCATAATTTAATCATCATCAATATCGAGTTAAGTCATAACGCTTCACATACCATGCCAAAAGGTCGTAGACGTTGTCTCACTAGAACACCCACACGCTACGAGCAAAATATGTCATTTGCCTTTTGCAAAGGCGGGAAAGATCAATTTAGTAATGTAGATTATCTTCGGATTAGCCAACGATATGTAGGCTCCGAACAATTCGATTTATTTATCATTTAAACTTGCTCCAGACCGGTTTTGACTACTATTAGAAGGAATCCTTTAAAGTCATTAAGCCTCTACACAACTATCATTGTACAGAAACTCATACAAAATGGCTACAATCACATCCCAATCTGTATACGTTACAAGCTCGCTCCGCTTGAAGAAAAGAGGTCGATTGTCTTTAGCACATAGGTCATGTACACTGAATTAGGCTGCTTTAACTTCTGTGAGCATCCTTTCCATACTTTATCAGGTTTGCTAACATCTGCTATATCTCTTTCTCTTGATAAACTGCAAAGCAAAAAAAGAATATGCGACGTAACGTCAGTAGCATACATTTTCGTATTTACACATTAACCAAATACAAACGTACCAGAGGCAGCATGATAAGATTGCAATTTTCAATTGCAATAATCATTTCGACCTAACAATCTTATAGCTAGTCTATTTCTAGATTATGCAACTCTGACTGCCCAAAAATATGAACATGTAATTCTTATATGTTTTATATATAATCATCTGAGGACAAACCAATGCTTCCCAAGTTGTTACTTTACAGGTCTAAAGATGAACAAGATTCTAGAAGAGGTAATTTCCCCGTAAGTGTCACCCCACCTGAAATCCACTGAGTTTCAGGACCAAGAAATACCCTTCAGGATTCCCAAAAATGATTTCGCAACGTATGAAAATCAAACGTCGAAACTGAATGTTGCAACGAATGAAACTCGATATCTGTTTCTCTTTCCCTAATTATTCTATAGCACAGAAAATAAGAACAGCTTTTGAATTTCTTTAAATGCCTCTAGTTGCTATAAACCAGAGATACGATACATCTAACACTCTTAACAATTTATCGCATAAGGTAATCAACATCCCTTATCTCCAAATTTAAAACTTACTCAAGTCACTGGAATACCCCATTTGCGACAGGATGGGTAACTTTTCCTGACAACAGCTCTACTAGAACTGAGTCATTTTCAGATGTTTCAGTTACTTCGTTGCATTCTATAAGAACTCTGGAAAAGCAACCATTTTTTGGCAATCACAGGTCGGTATTCCTTTAAGGCTACAAACGCACTGTTGTCGACGTTTCTTGCAGACCAGAAATGCTTGGAAGATCAAGCCATAATGCTGCAGTTCAAAGGAACGATGAAGAATCCATGAGTCAAGTGGATAATGCTTCTAAGCCCAGTAACCAACCAGTGTCCTTGAATGATTGTATTTTTATTTTCATACTCACTATTTGAGATTGTGTATGCATGTTGTGTCCGCTTGGCTAGGATCTGGATATGGGATTGTCAAAGTTTTCCAGAATAGGTATGTGAGATGCAGGCAATTCATACAGGATAACTAACTGGATTCATTAACAACAAGCTCAGCTATTCAATTGCCTCGACTAAATTATGACACGTGAACGTACTTGTTAAAAATACTATATATGCTCTACCAACAAAAATTGTACCGATGCAGGCAAGTATCTTTTCTTTTCTGAAATAGTAAGAATTTTTACAAGAAAACTGTAGAAAAGTTGAGTATTGATAGACCTATACAGTCTATTCCAAGTTATCAATTGCTAACTTTTGCACTGAATTAGTTCAAGGAAGCTATGAAATATTTGCCTTTGTCAACTTACTTGGTTACTATTAATAAGCCATCCATCTTATTTTTTTACCATCAGTGTCACCCTTGAGGAAAAAAAAAAAAAGAAAAAAGGAAACTATGATTCACCGTCTAAACGATTTGATTCAGCTCTATTTTCAAGTTGCTTAGGAGAAAATCGAGTTGGATTATTTTCTAGGTTAAGGTACTGCTTTAGAATGAATGATGATGAATTCGAGGGATAAATGTTGGTTTTTTTAGACGAGATATTATCGTGTATAAATAGGGTGTCAGACGGTATTGACACTGATCAGGGCGCCACAGTGGAGTAACGTGTAATTGATACCATATATGGCAAGGTAATAGTGATATCTGTGGTATGCAAATTATTGCCTAGATGTTCATGGCATATGAAAGGCAAATAGTCTCGTCAATAATAAGCTTAACAAGTTATGACATAATATTCTCTAACTGAATACTATTTATGTGCTTGCCACTTTAATAAAGGGATCTGGTCGTCCATTGGCATAATCTCTCATGTGTAAGAAAAGGTGCAAAATGTTGGATGCAGCCATAGAGTCTCGATTCCAAAACATGGCCGTACATGATTTGTTAGAGCATGTCAGTACGGCATGAGTTTTCGAGGCTTCCTGGCCTCGCGCATCTTTTCCTTCTTTTGCATTCTGTAAGTTTCGCTTCTGACATACTGGACATATTTGAGACGTAAGATATTCGTCAATGAGAAACACAAAAGTAGGAGCCTAACAAAAGCGAGCTTAGTCACTCATGGAATTTTATATAACCGCTTATACCTTCCTTTGTCTGGCTTGTTGTTGCAATTCCTTCAGAATAGCTTTGCTAGGCGCAGCTTTCTGTCCTTTCATGCTCCCAGAGAATGCTCCATTTCCATAAGCAATAATTATGGGCTTCTCTTTTTCCTCCGGCCGATCATTAGCTGATAAAGGGACCCATTTCGAATCACTGGACTTGCATGTGTTTTCCTTGCTATATGACCCATCTTTTTTGCTCCCATACAATAGTCTTTTTGCAATTTCGCTCCGTCCTTTCTATTTCTTAATATACGACTTGAATCTCAATTTACTGTATCTGGGGGAAGTAATGATATTAGAATTATAACAAAGAAAATCCGCCACACCTTTGATTTCGGCTAAAAATTCGGAAATAGTGTCATAGTGTTGTATACAATATCGAATTGCCATAATCAGCTTTTCCAGATCAGATGTCTTCAGCGAAGGTGTTTTATCAATAAGATCTTTGATGGCTGGTTCTTGCTTGTTATATTTTTCTCGAAATCTTGAGGCATCGTTAAACCCACATAAAGAGTAGTATTCTTCGGTACTGGTAGAGCGGACCCGGTGTCGAGAGTCATGTGTTCCATCTGCTGCAACAAAAACACTGGCCACTCCAGGATCAACTCCTCAGATCAACGCATCTTCAAACTTTCCTTTCATATCTGAAGGTGTAAGTGGCTTCTTTTTCGGGTCGTATGGTGCTTTGTATTTTTTAAAAATAAATTCAACGTCGGTGCCATCGGTTCGTATTTTGTCCCTTCAATGAAAGCGTTAACAGAATCCCACATACGAAATATAAAAATCCTACCAAAATAGCACTTTTTCTGTTTCCAAGTCTTCGATAGTCCTGTACCCAATTTTTGACATGTCGAACAATTTGAAATACACTTCTCTGGCTTCATCGGGCTTGACAGGTGCCAGAGTATCTCGTAGCCCAGATTTGCACATCAGTCGACCAAGCGCTTGGTTATCCATTGTGATATGGCGCATTTGGGTGCTATACACAGGCAACATTGTAAATCTTCTCTTGCCCCGTGGGTCTGTATGTTTTTCAGGTTTAAATATCTCAGCATCAATTGCATCCCCTGTCTCCTTGATAAATTCCTGCAGTTTCGACAGAGCTGTTTCCGATATACGAGCGAATTTCTTTGCCAGAGAAAGTTTCTCTCGCTTTCTGATGGCTATCCTAACATTCACTTCGAGGCTTTTCACGAGTCGCTTTGGCAGTTTCTCTTTGTCGAGGACCTAAGATATCGTCAGCTCATGTTAAGTTTGAATACCATTGTCGACATACCTTATCTACCATTCGATGAATGTACCCTGGGGAGACGTACTTTTGAGCTGTGAGCTCGGCAATAAATATCTTTTGTTCAAGACGCTTAAGCACTTGAAAGAACCAACGAAGGAAGAGGTGGGGCTCCGCATTGAGTTTTGTCTAGTCAATTTCCGTAATACTTATTGACTGCTGTAGAAACTCGACGCAAGACTTGACATAATCACGATTGTGTCTATTGTCTGTAATGCTTTTGGGGCCAGGGCACTTCTGTACCACATGCTTTTTTGTATACAGTCTGGAAAAGCAAATGGTTTTATTCAAAAGAATAAATCCGACATGAATGTGAAAGTATAAGAACCTCCTACAGCATTTACGATGGACTCATCAAGCTGAACACCCATGGATGAAAATGCAAAGACGTTATTGTATGCCCTAATGTTCAGTCTGAACTGCTTTCCTGCCTCAGTATTGGCCGTAGGCAATCTAAGCAAAGGCTCTGGAGGTGGGGATAAGGGTGGAAGTCTTATCTTTCCCTGACAACAGCACATGTTGAAGACAGGGTGTTCCATACTGGAGCGAAGCGCTCTCTCCCAAACCCACATATTGGCGCCACAATGTTGGCAATTAGCCTGACGTGAAGATAGAATGTGTCTGTGATTGACGATCTCACGCCCACGAACGTTAGTTTCGAGAAAAGTACTAAACGGGCTTTCCTATTACTATCAATAGGTGTATCCTGGACAGAAGCAGTCAAAGAAAACGCTTCAGTCTCCGATTCCTCATGAGGAAGATCATTGCGATCATTGACATGCTGACTATCTTCAGCGTCTACAAACCTTAATCGAATACAACGTCTTAATGAAGAAGAATCTCATAAAATTTGCGCACTATAATTTCCATGTCGTGTTGATTTATCTACCTTCTGGCAGTCCTAATACTGAAAACCTGTCCGTTTGGAGCAGTGCGTGCAAGATTTCTGGGATTACAGGGACATAAGCGGCTTGTAATTAGGGAATGGGTGGTAAGATTGCAGTGACTACAGCGTGTTGGCATCTTTTCGTCAATAAGGTTATTGTTATAAAACGTATATATGGAACAAAGAGGACGTAAAGTCTTTTGAAAAAGAAGTGTAGAAGTTTTATTGTCCCTCCTTTTTATCAGCAGAGCCGAAAAAGCAATTAAGGTTGAGACAATAGTGACCAACTGCCTTTTATATATTAAAGGTTGAGGCTGTATAGCAAGTGAACTGCCTTTTTTGTGAGTTACGATTTTACTTTGCTATTTTATAAGCTTAATACTGCCTAATGTAATATATCTACGGAATCATTTTATGTGTCCTAAATTTAGGCGTTTCCGTAGAAAACCCGCTCAATTGGGATGGCGAAATGCAGGCAATCTCAAGTGACAGTCATAACTTATGCCACGTCACAAATATCCACCCCGATTGCAGGTTCCAGCGCAGTTTTTTTCTTTCTTTTCTTGGCTTCTTTACTTGCACACCAAGCTTACTCTTTGTTGCCTTTCCCTGCAATGGATTTTGCTTGGATATCTGATGTTTCTCATACCAAGAAATCACCATCATACTATCCGAAAACATCTATGGCAATGACTTCAACCACAGCTCCTTCCGTAGTGTTAAGGTAAGGACTCGTCTTCTTTCTTTCTTTATTTTTCTATCTTTTTCTGCTCAATTGCCTCCTGACTGATATTCCTATTGAAGGGCACCGGAAGAGTCGGAAGAGAACGTTTTGGGTCCTTCGAGAGAATTTTCTGGACATGCAATATCTTCGACATTGCGCCGCCCTCGTGCGGATACGATGCCATCACAATCCTCCGCATTTCCTTATGCATCTGATGTTTATTCCAATACACCAAATCTGACAGTCCAGGCCCCATCGGCAAGACATCGCTCGGGTTCTGTCACACTTCCGTCCGACCGTGCGGATGGCGTGTTCGGTACCACCCTGTTTAGCTCCGCGTTCTCATCGTACGAGGCGTCAAGCCCAATAGATGAAAATACTATCGCAAGTACACTTGCATCACTGGGCCTTGACGATGAAAATACCCAGCAAAGGTCCGCTGCACCAATGTCAACTTCATCTAAGGCGGACCAATACCTTCATCCCGGCTCAACGCGCAGTCGTTCTTATACCGTCGCAAGCCAGATTCCTGAACATCCTGAAATCAGTCGTTTACAAGGGATGTCTTTTAGCCCGTTTTCGCCACAAACACGCAGCAGCGTAATGCAGCGACCACGCGCCATTAGTTTGGGGATGGCGGATGGGGCTCCTTCCATGGCTTTACCGAATGCGTTTAGCCCGTTTGAAATGGGCTCGCTTCACCGACTTCAGCCACAGATTAACCAGATTCATCACCTACAGCAACAACACCAGCAACAGGCAATGTCGGGAGACCATCGACCACTCCGTAATTCTCGCAGTAGCGGAAACCTTGTGGACCTTACTATTGATGGATACAGACCTTTCGGGCGAATAGGATCTCACGAACAAGTAGTCAATCTGCAGGATTTGAACGCAAAAGTAAGACAATAGAAAGAAAGCCTTTTTTTTCGTGCTGAGATTGTAACGCTCAGTCCTGCTTAGGATTTCTATACGTCTCCACTGATGGGCGAGGCATCAAATCCTATGCCTTCCGGAGCATCCTCCGCATCTCATGAATCACCTTCTTGCACCCCTGCGCAAATACCTTCACGAGCCTTGTGGCTAGGAAACATCAATCCTTCTCTTAGTGTGCCAGATCTCATGCAACTTTTCTCGGGTTATGGTACTGTCGAAAGTGCTAGGATTTTGTCGGATAAGGAGTGTGCCTTTGTTAATTTTACAACAATGGAGTCGGCCGTGGCTGCAAAGAACGATCTTGAGACACGCCTCGGTAGTAAGCTAGCAGGAACCCCTGTTCGTGTCGGGTTTGGAAAAGCAGATGTCAGTTTGGCCATGGCTTTGACAAATGAAGCTGGACCAAATGCGCAGGGACCCACGCGTGCCTTGTGTAAGTTTTGCCTCTGTTTCCGCTTCCAACGCAACTCAACTTCTTTTTTCTTTTAGGGATCGGTAACATCCCTGCTAATATGAACCCCGCCGTGCTGCGTACCCTATTTCAACCATTTGGCCCGATTGAATCCGTCCGCGTTTTGTCACACAAAAACTGCGGCTTTGTTAACTTTGAACATCAGGAAGATGCTGTGCGTGCGCGAAAGACACTGCAGAACAAAGAAATCCTAGGACCAGGGACAGGCTCGGTTAGAATCGGATTCGCAAAAGTACCTTCGAATAATCCGGATGAAACGGACGAGGCTTCGACACAACAGCCAGCATCTACGCCTGACACATATCAAGCAACACAGTGGGCTACAGCAATGATGATGACGAGCATGATGATGAATGCATCGGGACAACAACAGACAACACAGCCCAGTTTGTATACCGCTATCGGGGCCGAACGACAGTTTATTATGCAACAGCTTGGTCAGGACGTGTCAGACAAAAGTTCAAGTAAGGAAGGAGGCTTAAAATTCATTCTGACTCATGACGTTCGTAGTCGAACGCATTCCTCTGAGCTACTGTTCTGTGATACCATCCGTTCCGGAATTAAGTTCAGACAGAATACTTGAACCGCTACGTCTTCGTGAAATGAGAAAACGGTTGGAGAGCGGTCAAGCAGTACAAGATGTGGAAAGTATTGCAGCCGAGTGCATGGGTGAAATTGTGGAGTTATGTAGCGGTACGTAAACTTCTGTGTTCGAAAATGTCGATTTACTAATGGCTTGCAGATTACATTGGTAATACGGTTGTACAAAAACTATTCGAACACTGCGAAGAATCAACCAAACAGATTATGCTCGAAAAGATTGCGCCTTATCTGGCAGCTATTGGTGTCCATAAAAACGGAACCTGGGCTGCTCAAAAGATTGTGGATTTTGCTAATACGCCTGCTCAGGTATGGTCCACCTACACATGTCTACAGATTATTCATTGCTGGACAAATAGATTGAGTTGATACATGAGCATATCGCTCCTTATGTGCCGTTGCTATTGTTGGATCAGTTTGGCAACTACGTTGTGCAGTGCTGTTTACGTATGGGGCCCGAACACAATCAATACATTTTTGACGCCATTGTGGATAAATGCTGGGAAATTGGACAAGGTCGCTTTGGCGCCCGTGCTGTTCGTGCTATACTTGAGAACCCTGTCGTGAAGCCAGAGCAACAGGTACTGAAGGGTATACACAAACGGATCATCTGCTCACATTTCTCTAGGTTTATGTCGCCGCTGCGATCGTGCAAAATGCCGTCTTGCTTACCACGAACGTGAACGGGACGCTCCTGTTGATATGGTTGCTGGACACTTCTGAACTTCCTGGTCGTTTTAGAGTCTTATGTCCACGACTTCTGCCCTACCTTGGCAAACTGTGCACGCATAAATTAGGATCGATGACCGTATTTAAGGTGATTAACCAGCAACAAGAGCCGGACGCAAGTAGTCTACTTGTGAATGCTATCTTTGGAGAACCGAGTCTACTAGACGACGTGCTGAAAGATCAAGTTCATGGTGTTTCTCTTATACAGAAGATTGTGGCGATTCCGCACTTAGAACGACGTGAATACGTCTTCAAACAGATTAAGGAGTCGCTGACGCAACGGTTAAAGGTGCAGAATGTTCAAAGTTACAAAAAGTTACTAGAGGATTTAGAAATGCTGCAGACGGAGGAAAACCCTGCGTCTGAAACATCATCATCACCATCATCCCGGTCTGCGGGCACCGATGAAGCTAACAGCTCGAGTGATACGGGGAATCTACCGTGGATGCAGAACCCACAAGCTGTTGCAATGATGGCCAACATGTATGCGGCAGCAATGACAGCAGCAGCAGCTACGATGCAGCCTCAGCAACAAGCGGCCACACCTGCAGTTCCATCCTCAAAGTTAAGCGACCTCCCCCAATTCGATCGGTTGCTCAAGACGTTATTGAAATCATCGAATGAGCAGCAGGAGGAAGAGACATTGTGATATATTCAATTTTTTTGTATTTAATTTGACAATTAGATGTAGAAAATCTTAGTTTTTAATTTTCTAACCAGGCCCGATCACAAAATATATATATATATTGTGTGTACATACCTACTGTACATTTCTTTCTCCTGCCGAATTTCACAAATTGTTTGATATTGTGCAATGAAGACCACGCTTACCAATGGTGTCTTTCAAATGATGCCGAGCTAAAATTGGTCAGTGGCGGTATTCAAGAATCAGTTACGGTTGTAACAATAAAGACTTGGTAACGGTTCGATAGGCGGAAATATAAACTAAACATGACCCCGTCTGAATAAGCTGTCAATATAGTGTGTGCATAACCAGCAGATGCCATGAGTAGTTCCACACCAGCAGGATTGAGCTTTTGTAGGGTTGTATGATTTATTGAGCGTTTTAAACTGTTCCGTAGCTTTTTGGAACACTAATAAAGCGGGGCGATGATAAGTTGTCCGGCAAAGTCCACCGCACTGTGACTATTTAGAACATGGTTACTTTCCGGTCCGCGCCTCGCACCTGAGCTGTGCACCGCCAGGCAAAGATGATGGGTGATGGTCCAGAGGATGGATCCTTCCTTTTCTCGCATCGATTGTATGTAATCCCAAGGAACGCCATCATTAGGTTCAAAATGGCTGATGGATGGCAATAATAATTGAAGAAAAACAGAAAACTGACTGATGATTTTTCTTTTTTCCCTTTTCTCCTGTGCTGTACCTTTACTTTATCTTACGGGCCTTTTCTTTACCTGACCTTACGAACCATTCTCACGCAAACAAACCCTCATTATGACATTATGCAAATTACGCACTCGAACGAATATTATCAATATAGCTAGTCGACATGGCTTCCCACAAGATTGCAAAGACCGCCGGTGCTGCACCTGCTGATGAGTTTGAACTCACCGTTGCCCAAGCCCTCGTGGATTTGGAAAACAATGTTGCTGAATTGAAGAAGGACTTGCGCCCACTCCAATTCAACGCTGCCAAGGAGGTGAGAACTAATAAGAGTAGAACGCGATGTTGGTGGTTCGCGCCTGCTTCGTAGGTATTAATGCGGCCATTTCTTGTAGCTCGAAATTGGTGGCGGCAAGAAGGCCATTGTTATCTTCGTGCCTGTCCCTGCTCTCAAGGCTTTCCACAAGATTCAAGCCAGGTAAATAAGAAATACGCCCAACTTTATCTTTTTTTGCAGTAGTCGAATTACTTCTTTACTCACATCAATGGTCTCTGTTTTAGACTCACCCGTGAATTGGAGAAGAAGTTCTCTGACCGTCACGTCGTCTTCGTTGCTCAGCGCCGTATTCTTGCCAAGCCTGGCCGTCGCTCCAACGCCAAGCAACCTCGTCCCAGAAGCCGTACCTTGACCAATGTCCACGATGCTATCTTGGAAGACTTGGTCCACCCCACCGAGATCGTCGGCAAGCGCACCCGCGTCAAGGTCGATGGTTCCAAGACCATCAAGGTGTAAGTAGACTGACGATCATCCTTTGTCATCATAATGATCAAAACAATGAGTTAATCCTGTTTTCCTTGCTAGGTTCCTTGATGCCAAGGATGCCACTGCCCTTGAGTACAAGCTTGACACTTTCTCCGCTGTCTACAGAAAGCTCACTGGCAAGGATGTCGTCTTCGAATTCCCTGCCAATGCTGACTTCTAAAAATCCTTCCCAACATCTTATCGAGAGAAGTGATAATAAAATGTTGTAGGTCTGTTGTTTGTTCAAGAAGAAAAGAAAAATAGTATGCCCAGTTGTGCGGAGATTTTGTACAAAGTGATGGCCATAAAGGAAAGTGGAACATGATTGATTGCTGAGTGCTTCTCTTTCTTCAATTTCTTGAACACTGTTTATTCAAAAGTTTTCAAAGATTTCATCCATAATTGTTCAAAGATTCCGCCCGAGATTGTTATAAAGAATTTGCCAATAATTGTTGGTAAGCATTTCCTGTTAAAATGTGATAGAAAGCTTTAACGATGGTATCATGTATAAAAGATAAACTAAAAATCTTAACTGGAAAATTGCCTAATACACTTCACGTAAAAATCTAGACTTCCTTGAGGGGAGGAGCCGCGTTCGATTCGGTGATGTTGTTGGGGGACGGGGGACGGGAGAACCGTTGCGGTCATCCTTGGCCAATTCAGGCGGACAGCGCGATCGAGAAAATGTTTTTGCAAGCGTTGACATCTCTCTGCCACAACACTCCACAGCATTTGCAAACTAGTATGCCGTGGCGACAGGCAATGTCCGCAGTCGTGAACTTCTTCATATTTTTTAATACATACCTCCAAATAATCAATACTTAAACGGATGGCTCATTTGTGTGATCTATGTACTGTACTTCCTGGACTGTACCGCTACAGTATGGTATTTAGCATTGTTTTCTATAGCAAAGAACAATCGAGTTGTTTGTTAATATGAGCTGTGGATCCCGCTACATAAATAAAACAGGATCATATGAAATAGACTGCAAACATTTCATTTCTCTAGTTGACTTTTACTTCGTCCTTTTACGAAATTACGGGCACGGTCAGTGTTCCTATAGACGAAGTGATTCATCTAATTTGTTCAACATAACAGGCAGCCATGAACGACATATCCCATAATCGAGAAAGCTAATATGGTGGCATAATTAATAGCTGCGATTATCTTGTTTGCGAGATGATCCACAGACATTGAAAACGAGGATCAGTGCATTGAGAATCATGGCCTCCTTTGAAACAGCACATAAGCCTCTATGGTATGTCTTGACACAATACTCAGTAATTCAAACTGTCACCGTTGATAATGATTACTTAATTTTCTTTTTATTGCTGGGGTAAATGATATGTTTAGTAAAGTTTAACCTTTAGTCATTCTCTTTCCATACATCATGCAGATACCTGGCGTTTGCACGAAACAAACAGAGCCCGCTACACTATTTTTGCTGATATTTTCCCGTATCCTCAACTGTTTTAAGCATTGGGCTGTTTAAAATTATCTTCTAGTTAATGGGATAGGTATCTATGTCTTCGTGATGTAGTTGCGCTTGCCTCTGAACGAGGACACGCTTTTGATTCAAAATCTCTTGTTGGAATCTTCATAGTTTGATTGGATGATTCTGCAAAGTTTGAGTCTCCGAAGCTTCAAACAAGTTTGGGCGAATAGCCTCAGAATAATCCCAATGGCAATTAGTCATATAATCTTAGGGCATGTATATTCCTTATGCATTGTTTAAGGCTGCTAGCAGCTTACCAGAAGAACAGCACTGCCGTGATGGGCAAAGCTGGTGTCCACTCGCGGATCACAGACAAAGCAGAGATACAGGCTATCATGGATACCTTTGCGAGCTATGGCTATACTGACATCGGTTAGTGATGGGATACAGTAAAAAAGAAAGCATTAAACAATAAAAACCGAACAAACGAACGAATTAGACACTGCACGAGTGTATGCCGCGGGAACTTCTGAGGAGGTTCTCCGTGAGCTGGGGGCACCAACCAAGTTCAATGTCTCAACGAAAATCATCCCTATGCAGCCAGGAGACCATCGACCTGAGAAACTAAGAGAGACAGTTCAGGCATCTCTGAAAGCTCTTGGAGTCTCCAAGGTTCCAATCCTATATCTACATGCCCCGGTACGTCTTGCTATCGGAACGCTCCATTTTATTCATTCCTTTTCTGTTCTTCATCTTTGTGTTCTGTGTTGGATTGTCCTGGCTTATTATTGTTTCTTTTAAAGGACATAGCCACGCCGTTTGAAGAGACGATGGCAGGGATTCAACAGTTGTACGAGGAAGACATGTTTGATGAGGTATATCCGATGTTCTTGAACAGAAAATCATGATGCATAAACTTAAAATTGTGTTGCTGGAACCATCATTAGTTTGGATTATCCAATTTTGCGACTCATCAAGTCGTCGAGATCTACATGATAGCAAAGCAACGAGGTTGGGTAGTACCAACTGTTTACGAAGGCATGTACAATGTTCTCTCTCGCACTGCTGAACTGGATCTGTTTCCTGCTCTGGATCGATTCAATATCCGATTTTACGCTTACAGCCCGCTTGTGGGTGGTTTGCTGGACCCATCATTATCCTTTACAGCCAAAGTGCCTACGGGCTCCCAATTTGACCCAGATACACCGGTTGGCCAAATGTAAATCAGAGATAAAGTTATCCTGACATGGATATACTCTATCCATGAGAGGAGTAAACCTTTGTTTCATTCTGTCTTTTTTTTTCAGGTATCGCGCCCGATATTGGAACGAAACATATTTTGATGCCCTCAGCAAAATCCATAGAACAGTGGAGAAACATGACATGACTGCCTTTGAGGCAGCGATGCGATGGATAGTTTATCATTCAAAACTGAATCCTAGGCGTGGAGACGGTAAAAAATGAAATCCCCGCAAAGCACATGAGCAAATTTATGGATCTGTATTATTTTAGGTATCATTATTGGTGGCTCGTCCTATAAAGAGATATCGGCAAACTTGGGGTATACCACTAAGGGCCCTTTACCGGACGAGGTATTAAGTGTATTGGAAAATGCATGGGAAGAGGTGGCGGGAAAATCTGGACCTTATTATCTTTGAATAAGGAAGATGGAAAATTCGGAATCAAAGAATAAAAGATAACAAACATATGTCAACTATACATCTTCTAATTTCGCATAACCTTGCGCTGGACCGCTCCGATGGACAGTTCCACTTGGCGCATGATTGCCGTTCGACCCGGTTTGACTTAATCCCCGTAACCGGTCCCAGATCTCAAGATGCTTGGTCATGTTCCGACTGTCGTTGGGATATTCTTTGTCCTGTTGAACATCCTCTTGCCATTGAACCTGATCGTTTGTCTTGTGCGTTTGAGTATCTCCATCTCTGGTGTCTCCACTTTCGCCACCGCTATACACAAAAAGCGGATGCCCATTTTCTTCCACTGGTTTCTTTGAAGTGACTACGTTATCTGATTTGGATCGTGTAAAGCTACCCGGAATCCATCGAGGATTCGGCATACTTTCATTTTTCCGTAACCGTCGGACATAAAATATCAGACCCGCTGAAAGACCTCCGATCACGGCTAGCAATCCAAAGCCGATGCTGAACCCTTTAATTTTAGCTTCTTCTGAATTGCCTGGGTTGGATATCACGGTAGGATCATATGGCAACCCAACGTTATTTCCATTGTTATTATCGCCACCATTGTCAGTAGGCATGTTCGGAAACTCAAACCGACAACCAGGATTGGTCATAATAGCTGGCATGTCTTGTCGTGGTATTTTGTCTACCCAATTCCATGTGGACATATCCAGTACATTCACAGTGTCGGTATAAGTTCGTCCATATTGTTTGTTATAATCTATGAATCCTGCATGAAGCAACAGATTTTGTTAGTTGCTACCTATTATTTTCTTTCAGAAATAAAATTTACCCATCATGACCAGCATGTAGTTTCTGTAGGTAACTGCCTGGTGCCCAACGCGGGCGCTAGGTAAGGTACCACCTGTATTCTTTTTGGACCATGTCAGAGTACAGGTGTCTAGTACGTAAATGTCACGAGCCGCATCAAATATTTGCGTATCCATCGCATTCTGGCCGCCAAATATCACAATCGATTTTCCATCAGGTGCTTATTTCAAATATGCGAATGAGCTACAAGATTCTTTAATCGTAACCGCAGAAATACTCACCCGTTGTGGCTGAAAAACTGTATAGTTTCCGGTTATTTGGATTTGAAGACATATTTCACAATAATCATACCTTAACCTGGCTGGCGGAATATCACCAATGGTAGCCATGCTTACACCCTTTTTAGTCTCCGTATCAAACACTAAATGAAATGATCCGTTTAGATATCATAATCCATAAAGTTGAAATCGATAAACATAAAGATACGAACCCAACACACTCTGGAAGTCTGCAGTGTTGACGATCCAAGAATTGTCTGTGACGTTAACCACTGCAGTTTTGCCACCTAAGATAAATAACCGATTTTGGCTAAAGCGGTTTGCGGTTTAATTGTCAGATAGGAGATGACGGATCCAAAAAAGCACCGATCCTACATCATATTTGCAGTGTGTCCAAACCGGGCTGGTCTTTGACCCCATACATATTGAACCTCAGGCCAGTTCCATGTAAATGAGGAGATATCGAAGCTGTAAAACTCATTATACTAAAGGGAACTTTATGCGTAAGCCCACAAAGAAGGCAATGATAGAAAACTCACATAAGCTTCTTGTCCAGCATTCCATTCTGCCTGTGTCATTCGACCGCCATAAAACCACACTTGGCCTGTGGTTTCATTGAGTGTGGCGGACATCTGGGATCGTTTCGTAGGGGATTTACCGTATAATGTTGCTGCATTTCAGGGGATAAGGGAGGGAGGAAAAAGATAATGAATAAAAGACGCGAACTTACGAACTGTCCAGCTGCCTGAAGTATTGTATAAGGCCATGCGCTCCATTTGACCGCTCATACTATCGCCAGCTTGTACACAAATATTCTCTCCTGCACATCGAAAACCGACACCGTAAAAGAACGGCTGAAACTGAACTGGGACGGATTCTGAAGAATGAGCAGTAGTCCAAGGCAAACAGCTGGTTATATCCAGTCCATTATCCAAATCTAATGACCAAATGTCTGTAGTCTACGTAGGAAGAAATTGCGAAGGATCAGATCGTGGGTTATGTCGAACCGATCCATTTTTTTGTTTTACCCGGCTTCCACCGGCAAGATATATGTTATTGTGTATGTTGATGGCAGAAAAGTCAGAATAGTTTGTGGGACCCTGACATGATTCTTGAGCTTGAATAAACTGCACGAACAGTAAGAGAAAGCCAGACTTAATTATGCGATGGACAACATTATGTAAAAGGGCCATGGGTAATGAGTGAAAGTAAAGGGTGACAAAGAGGAAGAAAATAGAAAACGATGCCAAAATAGAAAGCATAAAAATAGCTTCTCCACCCTTTTCCTCATTCTGCTGTCAAAGAGACCAAGGCTTTTCATTGCCGAAGCTTAGTATCACTAGGTTAACATGACAGCAAACTTCATCCATTCGTTTCGATAGCAACTCTCTGATCACATTCCCCTTAAATATAAGACGTACCATCCCGGTCAGACACTTACTATTCGAAGAACAATGAGTTACAGAAAAGTCGGAGAATGAGCATACCTGTCTTTTCCCCTTCAAAAGATAAAACGAGCATGGATGAAGTAATGAAATCTCAAGGGATGATCACCAGGAAAAAGGGGGAAGTTGATGCCAGCTAAAAACGCCAAGCTCAAAATTCTTATCGTAACAATAAAAAAGGGGCAGTCTTAAACTACGCGAAATTGCCTCGTCTTCACGCGTTTCCTCAACGTCCCCACCCCTTTTTCGCTCCTTTCTCCCTCTGACGTTTTCGTATCCCATCTCTAGTTGACATTGTCGATCTCTACCTCCAAAACTAAGAAGGCATGTGAGATAGAAGGTAAGGTACTTGGACACAAACAAGCTTATCCCTATAACCTTGATACTGAATGCCGTTTATTTTCGCTTGCAAAATCACAAATCTATGGAATTCTTAATGACCAAGGCTATCAGATGGACATGGACTTTTTGTCTTCACTCATTGTAAGACACGTTGACGAACTAGAAACGAATGCAAAAATGTTCAGGGGAAACCAGGGTGAAAGTCAATTTTTGCTGCAGTTACTGACCTTGTTGCTCAATCAGTTGATCATCCTTTGTCACAATGCATACAGACCGTATTACACAAAGAGAGTTACCCCATTCTTGGTGTTGCATATTCACTAGCTGTTTGTTGAGGTTATTGGTTGAGATAATAACACAAAGAAACCGAGTGCAAACAGACAGTAAGAAAAAGAAAGGAATTTTATTTGATATGCGCGAAGTTGCACATCTGAGAACGAGCAGTGAATGATGACCATGGACAGTGGTTCCACAAGATATATATGACATGACACGATACGACTACACACTGCTCCCTCCTCAAACTTGATGGTTCAATAAGTCTCTGCGCATTGAATGATCAATCATTTAATATTGGATTAATAGAGATGCTACAAACACTTGGTTGCCTTCAAAGAGAGAAAAAGCGCGCAAATAGACCTCTTGGAAAAGTGCCGCGTGACGGTTCCAGATTCCCAAATCCGGGAAGCAATAAAAGCGATTCGTTGTGAATTCTGCTGCCTTTCTGCACTTTTTTTTTGGTTTTATTACTGCCACAATGAGAGAAATCATTTCCCTTCACGTTGGTTTGTCATTATTTCTGTTTAATACGATGTATTGGCGTTAATGCAACTTCTTGTAGGGCAAGCCGGTGTCCAGATTGGTAATGCCTGTTGGGAATTGGTAAGTAATTGCTTAATCAGTTCTTCATTCTCGATTCATAAAGAAAGATAGTATTGTCTTGAGCACGGAATCAATCCAGACGGACGACTTCCGGAAGGAGTAGAGATCAACGACAACTCGTAAGCATTAGGCTGATTGACATCCAGATTCTGATTTGCAAATTTCCTCCATCAATCAAAAACACAAAACGCACCATAAAACTTATCCAAATGTCACAAGCTTCGAGACGTTCTTTTCGCAAACTTCAGCTGGAAAATACGTTCCGCGTACAGTCATGGTTGATTTGGAACCCACTGTGATTGACGAAGTACGCACAGGCCCTTACCGTCAATTGTTCCACCCAGGTGAGTCTTTTTTTCTTGTGTGACATGAGGAAACCTGGTTTGACCTTCCGCGACCTTTTCTAGAACAATTGATTACTGGAAAGGAAGACGCTGCCAACAATTATGCTCGAGGTCATTACACAGTTGGAAAAGAAATGGTCGACAGCGTGTTGAACCGTGTGCGACTGCTCGTCGAAAACTGCGGCGGTCTTCAAGGCTTCTTGGTCTTCCATTCTTTCGGAGGTGGTACTGGCTCTGGTTTTGGTGCGTTGTTGATGGAACGCCTGTCAGTGGATTACGGCAAGAAATCCAAGCTGGAATTCTCGGTCTATCCTGCACCCCAGGTTTCAACAGCTGTTGTTGAACCATACAACTCGATCCTGACAACACATACCACGCTGGAACACGCAGATGTGTCGTTCATGGTCGATAACGAAGCTATCTACGACATCTGCCGCCGTAACCTTGACATTGAACGTCCGACCTATAGCAACCTGAATCGCTTAATTGCACAAGTAGTCTCATCCATTACAGCCTCGCTACGTTTCGATGGGTCTCTGAATGTGGATCTCAGCGAGTTTCAGACCAACTTGGGTAAGTGGACTATATTTTGAGCGCTTGATTATACGGGTTGTTAACGATAAACACGAAACAAACAAAAGTCCCATACCCTCGTATCCACTTCCCGTTGGTGACTTATGCACCCATTATTTCGGCGGCCAAGGCATACCATGAGCAGTTGTCCGTACCTGAGATTACTTACGCCTGTTTCGAACCGAATAACCAAATGGTGAAATGTGACCCTCGCAATGGCAAGTACATGGCTTGTTGTATGTTGTATCGAGGTGATGTCGTGCCAAAGGACACCAATGCCGCGATCGCAGCCATTAGGACAAAGCAAACTATTCAGTTTGTCGACTGGTGCCCAACAGGCTTTAAGATCGGTATCAATAACCAGCCACCTACTGCTGTCCAGGGAGGAGATCTTGCCAAGGTCCAAAGAGCAGTTTGTATGTTGAGCAATACCACGGCTATCGCTGAAGCATGGTCTCGTCTCAATCACAAATTCGACTTGATGTATGCCAAGCGCGCTTTTGTTCATTGGTATGTTGGTGAGGGTATGGAGGAGGGCGAATTTTCCGAAGCCCGTGAGGATTTGGCAGCATTGGAAAAGGACTATGAAGAGGTAGCTGGTGATACGCTGGACGATTCGGAAATGGAGACAGAATACTAAGTTAAAAAAATGTACAACCATTTTGGAATAATTCTTATTCTTCTTTTTTATTTCGATATTCTTATTCTTTTAAAATAAAAAAACGTTAGTTATTAAAAGCTCTGGCCTAACTAACTGATTTATGCTGAAAAAAGAAAGTATACATAGACGGTTGAGTTTGAACCGTTATCAGTGCAGTTCGGGCTTGGATCAGTGCATTATCCACAACTAAGCTATAGGGTTCTGCATCTGTGTATAGTAAAGCTTCGATGGACAAACTCTGAAGGTCTAACTCTCACGCTATGGAGCAGCTTTTCAGCATCCATCAATTCAACGTGCCCATAACACAACTACTTGTAATGGCTTGACCTCGTTTACTATTGCGCTTAATACTACACACACCTCTTTGACACAATTTCCCCAAAATTAAAGTATTTTATCCCACTGTTTATTCTTTTTCAACTGTCAAAAAAAAACTACCTCACTAAAAAAAAGGTTTTTATGGAGAGATTGCGTTTCTCAGAAAGTTTACTTGGGGTTGTGCGCATCGTCCACTCCGGTTGTTAATACAACGGAAGTGAGCTCAAACAAGAGGTGCCAGTAAAAAAGAATTCATCACAGAAAGCAATCTCTCCATAACGTTCGCAAACCATAGAATAAAAAAGAATTTCATTTGCCAAACCTTTGTTTTTTATTTGAACCGAGAAAAAAAGGTCCTAAGCCTAACTTGATCGACTTACCTGTAAAATAAAAATGAGATCATTAGACAAACGTCAAGTTGCATGCTTCCCAAACTCCAAGTGAAGACCCATTGTTTATGTCAGTTCTTTCGTTCAAACACGTATCAGCATAAGCCACCGCAAATTTTTAGCGTGACTCTAAGCCGGCTCTTCCTGATGTTTGTGTTGTTTTTTCTCATCCTGTTGTCACCAAAGTTTCCCTTCCCCATAATAAAAGATTACATACCATGTAAATAGGGCCATAGTTTGCTTGAACGTCTATGCATGTCTAGATGCAATAAACTAAACAATAATATCAGTGATACAATCCTGATGTATAATGATATCCCATCAGACATCCAAGGAAGTGTTTTGCCGACACCGAGACAAAGTCTCTTACAGAGGAAACTGCGAACACGGGATTTACATCATCACATGGGATAATTGAAATCAAACCCACCTTTTATTTTTATTTTTAAATAACAAAACAAACATCCAAAAACCGCAACAACCTGGTAGGAAGCAAACAGTAATGAAAGTCTATATAATATAGTAAAGTAAGTAAATAAATTCATAAAACTGAAAATATCTGGGGAACCTCAGACATCCAAGGAAGTGTTTGTCCGACATTGAGACAAAAGTCTCTTCCAGAGGAAACTGCGAACACGGGATTTACATCATCAACGGTCCCCCCCACTAAGAAAAAGGGAAAAAAACTCACCTGTCTTCTTTGTACTCGCTCCCATAACCTCTCTCACGCGTCAATACGCGTAAAAGAAAAGCATTGGCATATCTCCAAGGAATTGTACCACTGTCAAATAGGAAAAAAAGAAGTCAGACTCCACTATTCCAGAACAGTCACGAAAAAACAAAAAGAAAATGCTTGGGATGGGTCAGGAAAATATACTGGCAAGTATCAACCATGCTCAGCGAAGCATGGCGGGTTGTTTCACCATGGTCGATAAGAAAAGATGAAGACGAAAATAACAATTTCATCATGCCCAAAGAGAAAATAGGAAGAAATGGGATGGAAAAAACACTTACATTTTTTTCTTTCGAGGCCTCGTTGGCTTTTAATGACTCACCTGCAATAAAGCAGGGAGAACAAAGAAAGAGCGAGTAAAAGGGAAAGAAAGAGAGAAATAAAATCGTTCGGTATGGAAGGGAAAAATGGGCGACTTTTATAGCCCCAAACCAACGGAAACAGAAAGAAAAAATTTACGTGACGATTTTTCTAATTGAATCACCGCTACCAGGCGTGGATTCCAAGGTCTTCGATCTTCTCGCGTTTATTGGCTAGAACGACTAGCACCCGTTGTCGATGATTGAACTTTTCCACGGCCGACTCTGTGATTTCCTCCTGGGCAGCAGCGGTGTCGCCCGAAAGATAACCACCCATAAAGTCCGATTCATAATAGTCGCGATGCAAGGTGATCTGCTTGACCTGAGGAAACACCTGAATCAACTGGTCCAAGAATACCATGGGTGTGTGTTCCGGTAAACTATCCACCTCAAGAAATGCCAAAGGATAACTGGAGACGCTCGGAATGAGTTGGTCCTGGTTGAGTCGCACGAGTGCCTTTGCGACGGCCATCGAAACCACCAGGTGAACAAGTTTGGCTGCACTCAAACAACGTGCCACACGGTCCGATTCCCGATCAAGCAGTTTGCAGCCAGAGATATCAAGATACTGTAAATAATTGGCGAGACCTATCCGAAAACCCACAAGCGTCTCTGCATCGCAAGGCGTTCTTGCCAGGCTGAGATAATGCAGCTTGATATTGTATTTGCCCACTATAGCCAGACCTGCCGTAGTTATCTTTCTACACCCTGCGAGATCCAATTCTTTCAGTTCAATTTTACGAAATTTGGCTAACGCCGTAAGGCCTGTATCTTGCACGCCACATTCACGTAAGGAAATCGATCGAAGTTTGTCCGATTGATAGGCAAAAGCAGCGACGCCCTTATCCACATCGGTGTTGATGCCATCCAGTCGGAGCCGCTGCAAATTGGGAAGCGCAGTCGCCAGTGTCACCAGCAGATGGTCTGTAATGTGCTCAGCATAAGCAAGGTCGAGCTCCCGTAAATTTGACAAACGCCAACTATGATCCGAAGGAAGCCCTCGTAAAGAGGCCGGACCAAAGAAGGAGACCTTACGCATGGTCAGCTTCCTGAGATTGGGGGTGAACCATACTAGATGTCGAAAGAAATAAGGATGGGCCCGGTCATACAGCGACTCTTCTATCCCAGAAAAATCTAGTTCATATATAAATGGACGAACAAAAGTTAGATCTGGAAGCAGATCGATGAAGCGATTGAATAAATGGAGTGCATCGTGTATGCGACCGTCATGGAATGTGGGATGGTGCCAAATGGCAGGAGACATGTAACGGTGACATATGGAATTGATATTGGCGCATTGGATTTGGTCTTTTTTGGTTAGATATGGCCAAAGTAATCGGATAACTTTGCATAATCTGTCAGACGAGTGTCTAGGTAAACGAAAAGGATTGTTGGTGCTGTACGTCTCTGAATCAGGCATGGGCTGGGAAACAAGATGCGAAAAGAGAAAAAGTCACGTCCCGTTTTCAAGTAGGCATCTTTTTCTCTCTCTTTCACTTTGTTGTGGTCGCGTGCTCAGCAATTCGGTCATGGTAGGCTGCGGGTGTCTTACACGGTCCTGTGGTCTGACCCTTTTCGGAGGGTAGCACAAGAAACGGCGCATTACAGAACCTGAGAATCCCAGAAAGCAATCCAGCACGGACCGTGTGCTGCAACGACAAGTTCGTGAAGGCGAAGCCAAAGTAGATCTGATGAAACGAGCTAAAGAATACAGAAACAAGGTCAGATCAAAAGTATATATATAAATGGCTGATATCACAAGATCATTAGAAAGAAGAGCATGAGCTTGAAGAACTTATCATCCGTTGGCGTACAATAGCTCAGGTATTCTTTTTTAGGATATAAGTATTGACAATGTTCTGCATCGGTTAGGATAACTTTGGCTGAATTTAGGAGGCAGCTTATGCGTTGCTGGTTCTCTTACGTGGGGAGGGTCTTCTTGATACCGGCTTAGATGAACCCCGAATCATTGAAAGTCAAGAAGAGAAAGAGAAAGATGATGATATGGGATGCATGTTGAAAAAGCTGCATATTGATCACGAACTGATCCAATATTCGACCGAGACAGGCATGTTTCGTTCCCACTTAGGCGAAACTCACCATAACTGATAAAACAATAAGGCTCTTTATTCTGTGTTTGTTTCATTCTATTCATTCGAGTATCTGTAACCGGTTGTTAACACGGGGCTTCTCTTTCTGAAAATAAAAAGAAACGTCAAGTATTGCGTTATTTGCGTAACCGTCAAAGTTCAACAGATTGGTCATTGTGTGGTGACACGTGGAAAATCTTGTATCGCATCTGTTTTATTTTCGATCTAATCAGGGTGTACACGTTCGTTTAGTATGTCCTATTTTGATATGTACCAATGACTATATCATTCTGCATAGACCTGCTTCCTTTTTCTTCCTCTTTAGATGCGGATCTAATGCAAAAGGATCAAGCCAAACTGAGGGAGAGGATACCTAACATGGTTTGGTTCGGTCTGATTAAGTTTCGGGCGCCACTTCAAAAATAGAATAACATCATTCCTTTCAATGCTTGGGTAAAAAGTACGCGGACCTCTTCTTCTTTTTTGTCTCTTATTTCCTGTTATCCTTTTTCTTTTTCTCTCTATCCTTTCCGGTTTGCTCATCCTGTTGTTTTGCTCATGTCCGAAACCAGACATCTGTTAATATCACCGGAATCAAACAAAACTTATAACTCTATATCTGCATCAAATGACTATCAGCAACAACCTATTTACCAAGAACCGCAAGCGTTGGATGATCAGACAAAGTCGGATTCGATAACATGGGAATCACTCCTTCAATATTTGGATAGAACATACCATCGCTACTCATTTTCCCTTTACTTGGAAAACAAAGGAACGGTGGCAAGAGATCACCTCGGTAAGCTTCATACAACTCTGCATAGCCAAGTTAAACAATAAAGAAACGTGTAGCCAACGAGCGAACCTATCTGGCTTGGTTACGTACAAGCCTGTCTACGATCTCAGTAGGTGTTGCCATTACCCAACTGTTTCGACTAGATAAGTCTACCACACAAGAACGTAACGTGATTACCTCGGGACGACCGACCGGCATGGCATTCATCGTCATGGGAATGTTCTTCTTACTCTTTGCTTGCATACGATACCTTCATGCACAAACTGCCATGGCAAAAGGTTATTTCCCCGCAAGTCGAGGAATCATCGCCATCACTTTCACCTCCACTCTGACGGCTCTCATTGCATTATTTGTTGCCGTCTTGGCCAGGACGTAATTTTTGAATTTCTCATTCCTAACCCTTTTTCTTTTTTCCCGTCTTTATCTCCCTCAATCTATCTCTCTCTCTCTCTCTCTCTCTCTCTCTCTAACACACACACCGTTTCTCTTGCATTTTCATCTCTTCATCGCCATTTTCTCTGTAACTGAACTATACCATGTTGGAACAGTTGTTCTTTCCTGTTGTTATTAAACAAAAGAAACCAAATTAAACACGAGAAACAAAGAAAATGAAACAAAGAAGAAAAGGAGTGCTAGACAACGAAAGATGGTATCTACAGGTCGAAAGCGTTTGCATGAAAGAAATAGAGGTAGATGTTTCTTATTCGTCTCCAGGACCGGAAGAACGCAGTAAAGGTGTTCTTTCGTTCTCGTCTTCAGACGTGACAAACGGCCAGCGCAGCACGCCATTGAAATAGAATGTACCGGTGACCATCATAATGAAACCGACCACTTGGATCCAAGAGAAGTTTTCCCATCCCAAATACAATGACACCATCCAGATAAACAATGTTCTACGAAAACAGAATATATGTTCACGTGCCAAATAAAGGGGAAAGTTTTGTCTTACCTGCAAGCGTCAATTGTACTTCGTGAAGTAGCCGATATGGTGTTGGTGATCGACAATCCGAACCAGTTAAAGAACGCGATTGATATACTGATAGCCACACCCGTTTGCCAAACAGCAGGCGTATCGAAAAAGTCGTGGAAACCTTGTTCAATATTAAAGTACGGATGATTCTTGCCAAGGATGACATGGAGAATGGGCATGGCGATGAAGAGTGAAAGCAAACCAAAAGAACCTTCCAAACCGACCGCTTCAATGGGCACGACTTTATAACGCATGAATATCTTTTCTTCAATCACAAATTGCGAAGCTGTGAAAAGCTGAGATCCAAGAACAAGAGCCATGCCGAGTATAGATTGTAAATGCAAATTGGCGTCTTCTGCGTCCACACTACCGGGTTTCTTTTGGGGGGACAATGCCGAAGAGAGTCCGACAACACCTACACCCGCAACGACCAGGCTCAGCGAGAACCATTCATATAACCGCAGCTTTCGGTTCAAGAACAGATAGCTGAATACACCCGTGAAGATAACGACAGCACCACGAAGCATTTGGTAAACGCTTGCCGAGGTCAGTAATAAACCGACGTTCATGACCTAAAGCGTTCACCATTAAAAAAAACCTAACGTCACAACCCCACATTGATTCGTCAAAGAAGCCTATTTACCGTGGTTGCTGTCAAGTCGCACAAGGTGGGAATCCAGAACAAAAGGAGTCTAGAGCCTTTAAAAGTCTTTTTCTCTGGTTCGTCTATAACTTTTATTTGTTCTGCTTGGCTATCTGTTCCGGTTGCAGAATCCAATTGGTGATACATCCTTTGCCGCCGTCGTTGCCATAACTGGTAAAGATAAACGGTCCATACGGCGAATTCACCCACAAACATATTAAGCCTATCAAAAGATCCCGATAAAGAATGAGCTCCCCCCCTTTTCCCTCTGCCCGTCGCTTACAAAGAAGCAGCCTTTGCATTTCTTTCTTTTTTTTTCACTTACGTTTGCCACACGGGTTGTTGAAAGTACCTCCGATTATCGGGATTGGAATCATGACAGTTGCCCACGCATACCATATCTTGGTATTTGTTCAAGATAGTGTTACAAACACCTTATTCCAAAAAAGAAAAGAAGTAGAGATAAGATTTCCATGCTTCTATGCGATGCAAGTTCAATGATAAATAAGTCTTACCAGAAATAAGCATGCCGGTCGCTAATACCACGGCAGCCGTTGTCTTTGAATTGAGAGGAGGCATATAATAGTTTTGATAAGAGAAAGATGTGAAAAGGGAAAAGGTAACCAAACGCGGTAGTTTTATTCTTAACCCCCCGATGTGACCGCTTCCATCACCCCCCTTTTTCCAGCTGCACGAGCCGATCAGGTGGAACGGGAATGCACCAATGGCAAGCCTTTCATACCCGGCAGCCCAATGCTGCACGTGAATGACACGATGATGCGACGCACTCTATTTTTTGCATGCGCTATAAGATGGTAATTTTTTATGTTTCCGACCTCACATGTACAAACCAAATGGATACGCCCTGTCAATGTCCAAGGCAAAGAATTCAGGTAAACGAAGGAATGGGAACACAAAATGGAAAGGAACTAGACTCCTCTAAAACTTGGAGGGCCACCTTTTATCGCAAAGGTCGAAATGAGGGACAAAGACTTTTGAGAGGTGCGTGAGGGGCTCACAGGAACCGCATCAAGCGATGTACGACTCTTTTATACAACTTACGCAGTATCCAAGCGGTTTAATATTTACGAGTCAGAGTTGAACAACAATGGATCTTTCTAATGGAAAACAAAACAAACCGCTTGCTTTGTTATTTATCGATCGACCATTATGTCTTTGATCCCATCAGACACCAGCAAACAAGCCGGTGAACTAACGTATAGAAGAAGAATACTGTTCAAACAAGCCTACATTCATGTTTCTTGTGAAGAAAGAGACATTGTAAAATGTGCGAAAATCGCAGATTGCGTTACTTTTTGATAGCAAGGAAACGTCATCGTTTACGATGTTGATATCGCTGGATGGACATATAATCATCCTTCCTACCCAGTCTTGATACGATAATACTGAAAACAACCGCTGCAAGTCTCTGCTTTCATAGTAATATCCTGCTCTCAGTTAACCCGGTAGATCAGAGTGCCATGGACATCGCAAAAGAGATAATTACCCAAGTAAAACATTGCCATACTTATAGATAATACTAGTCCAGAAGTAATAGTGAATTCAGAAGTTGAGAATGCAGCTTCTTTATATGCTGTTTGTATTCAGAAGACTGGTTTCCAATGAAAACTGCTAGATAACCAGCGACGACGGCTCGGTAACAGAATGGAAGCGTTCAATCTTAAAGCATATGTTCGAGGTATTACTAACTACAAACATCATATGGTTTGTCATCCATTAACCCATTGATTGTCTAAATGTGCATGATCCACAACTAAATTAGTTTTGACTTATGAGGTTCCGCATCAGCACACGAGTCCATCTTAGATGGTCTAATGCCTCTGTAGGTAGATATCCATTCCAAACGGATTCACTGTTGTATCTATATTTCAAAGTCTAGAATAACAAGCCGGCTCCACGCGGTTTAGCTGCTTGCATCAACAGAAATTTCAAAAATCATTCTATGCGTTTGGCACTGGCTAATTAATCGGATTGCTAGAATTGCTGTTGGGGTAAAGAAAGCGTCTGATAAGTTATCTTTTGGCGGAGAAGTTGGCTGGTACTTTAGGAACCGAAGTTCAACAGCATATAAACACCAGGATCATAGATTCCAAATATGCACCACACGGATCTCATCTCCGATGAACAACCCTGACGTGGATATTTATTTTGTGCTATTACTAGAGTCATCTTAGAATGCACGTTGATGATAG
This sequence comes from Apophysomyces variabilis, assembly GCA_002749535.1. Taxonomy (NCBI): domain Eukaryota; kingdom Fungi; phylum Mucoromycota; class Mucoromycetes; order Mucorales; family Mucoraceae; genus Apophysomyces; species Apophysomyces variabilis. The sequence goes on along the minus strand of MZZL01000409.1, from coordinate 569,650 downwards.
ACCATGCAAAAATAAAGAGAAGATTGTATTAAGACGCAAGAATAGATACAGGATGAAAAAGAAAAGGTTCTGTGAGGGGAATAGGGTGGTAAGAATGGGGTAGGAGAGGAGTAAGGTTAAGTTCTTTTCTCTTTGACGGAAAATGGAGTGTATAGGAGAAGTGTTTGGGTGTGCGTGGAGAAATAGGATGATTATCTTGTGCGTTTCGCCTCTGATTCAATGGAGACGGATGCACGTCGCTTCATGCCGTGGGTCATGTTACCGTTGTCGGCTGGTGTGTCCTGCACACCTTTTTCTTCTTCCTCCACATCCGGGATCTCCGGCATCAACAGAGAGCCATCGCCTGGATACTTGTACACCGATGGCATAGTCGACGGATTAAGTTCCGGAGATGACTCTAAAGAAGCTGAAGCCGGACTTTCATCCCCTTTCTCATACTTAAGAAAAGAATAAACGAAAATGAGAAACGCACAATGCTCATCTTTTTCATTCTCTACCTTGTCCAACGCAGGAACATCCATGGTGTCCAGTATCATCTGAATAAATTCACCCATGCTTTTCTCAAATGCTTGTAAGGGATATCTCTGCGCTAATTTTTCGAAATGCTGTTTGAGATCATCTCCTTGCTCTACAATAAGAAACTGGAAACAAAAAGTTGAGCTATCACCTTAAACAAGATGTCATTCCAAAGAAAGGCAAAAGATACCTCTTTTTCTCTTTCACGGACTTGAGTCTTGAAGAGATACATTGTTCGAGTTTTAGGAAACAAAAGATGGTGATCGGCAGCTTTGACACCCCATTCATCTTCTTCCTGATCCTCCACTTCATCATGTTCCTCTTCCTCCGTTTCTTCCGGTTCGTCTTCATCCTCGACATCTCCATAAGAGAAAATCTCAAAGATCGGCTCCAAACCAGCCTGACCATCACATAGATAACTCTCTATTGCCGCCTGCGTCAACAGTTCAAGGAATAAATCATACCAACGAGGTGGCATTCCACCGCCCATCACTTTTTGTCCAGCGAAGATCATAGGCGTTGCCTCCTGGTCTTCTCCTGTTTCCAATGTGTGTCGCAGCATATCAGCACTTGTCTTTAGAAAGGCGGGTATTGCTTCGATGAGGCCTGCAGGCGGAGTGGGTGGATGTTCATCCAAAGCGGCCTTTTCTTGAGGTGTTTGCGACTGAGCGTGCTCAGACTTACGCTTTGATGAATAAGAAGAGCGACAACAAGGACAGCCCTGGCGTCGATGGCGTCTGCAAAATGAGGGTATGATATGTTTCGAAAACAGTTTGTATCGTCGCTTGATATCACAATCCTCATTTTGGTCAGACTCAATGATGGATGCCATTTGTGTCTCATGTCTCCTCCGGCGCGCAGAATTGTGTGCAATCACGTGCTCACCCGTGGAGGTTGCATCAAAACGACCAAAGACGAAATTTGTCAGTTGACATAGGTGTAACCGTTGTTCAAAACTGACGTCCATTTGGAAAGATGGTTTTTTACTTTGATGACTGGAAAGTATACCTACAACCATATATAAAAACGTGATTTAGGCACAGGCCTTTGTTGACCTCTTGTTCCTTTACCCTCTCCCAAAAAACCCTCTACTCCACACAAATATATATTCCTATTCCCCCCCCCCCTCTTCTTTGCAGTTGTCCATACGCACACTCTCTTTCTATCTTGTAACTCCCCCTCCCCCCAAAACATCTCTCGCCCCCTTTCTTTTTTGAATCTGGATTAAAATATGTCACTCACCTGCCACAATAGATTCTACTGCATTTTTATCCTGCTCGGCCTTTGATGCACTATCCACCCACCGTTGTTTACGGGCTTCCATTGAATCATCATCGTGGTCTGGTAATGGCATTGATAACTCCAATAGCTCCACGTGAGCCTGTTTAAGTCTGGATTGTATAGACAAATAAAGCAAATAATCAAGGATGATCTTATTGGTAGAGGATGTGCTACTCGTTTGAGGTTGGCTCAATGGTGCAAATATGTATTTTAAACTAGGTCGTCGGGAAGTGGTAAGCGTCGGTTGCGAAAGTACATCTGATGTTTCCTGTGTTTGCATCGTAAGTGTAAGAAAAAACAGAAAGAAAGGGAGAAAGAAGAAGAGGAAAAAAAAATAGTTAAGGACAGTCGGGTAGGAAACGGAAAAAAATGTTGAGGGAGAGATCCGAAAGATTGCTACGAGCGATAGCATAAACAGTCACATTGATATCCAATCGCCTGTTATCGCTGTTTCGTGAGAACCCTACCGCGAAATTCGTTCGATAAGACATTTTTGGGTACACGTTTTTTTATTAAATGCGCTGCTGTATATCCCCGGTCAACAGCTTTTACCACGGGGAGGAAAAAAAAAATAAACACTTGTTTAGTGTGATATCAATGAATTGCTTCTTATCTCTGAAAGAAGGAGGTGATCGTTATTAGCCTTACGTTCTTTTTACATTGCCCTCACCAATTTGTTGTCTGCGGGGGATGACTCAATTTTCCGAATGGCTACGAAAATTGAACCCTTAAAAAGGAAAACGGGGGAATATTGTGGAGTGCCTGACAGTTCTGTGGAAAAGAAAAGAAAAATGGCCATCAACGTGATGGAAGTGAAATTTACCATCACGATGTTCTCTAACAAAGAGTCCTCACAATCAACTAGAAACTAGAAAACAAATACCTTACAAGAGCTTGTTTCATACTTGACGAATTGACCTACTTGCCAAACAACTTTTACAGTGATTTTGTATATGAACATGTCAACGATCCGACTTCTCGCAGAAAGTTATACCCGTACAAGGGTGCGCCGCTTTTTGATATACACGCACCTATTGGCCGTTTGTTTACGTTACAATTGATTGTCTCGTAGGATGGTCAGACAACGCATGATTATTTTGCCAGAAGGTCTCCTAAAAGTTTACGATTCGATTCTGATGGAAAGACTTTTCTATACCATGTCTGAATTTTTTTTTTGGTCGATAATGATGGACGAAATTATTGTCCGTTGGAGAACATTGACCGTTTTGTAACTCGGGGAAACCGGGAAGAAAAATTCGAGAAACATCCACGGCTAAATGTAGGAGTAAGTATAGCCACATAACCATAGCATCGGATCGTATCTCTTTTGTATAAAACTGGTAATAATTAACAAAATGTAGATGTATCTCTACCATTCCGTAATCTGATGCAAAACTGGACATAGGCTTCCCTTAATTACCAGTAATGACCAAGTCCACAACCATGTTGAACATGGCTTTCTTTATATTGATACTGAATAGGATGAGCGTATAAAAAGTAAAGAAGATAATATTACTCTGCGATTTATTTTGCTTCCTCGTCTCCTGTTCCATAATGACTTTAATATACTAGGCCTTCGCATGGTAAGTCAGAGTGGAGATGTCAACGTGGAGCCATACACTTTCTGTAATGATAAAAAAGGTATGTGTACACGTTCTGTACGTTGAAAGCCATTGACTAAGCTTGTAGGCTTCTAAAGTTTAATCCAGCTACATAAATCCATTGATAGAGAAAAGCATCAAAGTTACTCAAGTAATGGCTATGCCACGAGCATACCGTATTCGTCATTGCTTATACATGCATTAGACATCGTGAAAATTGCATAATTAACAGATGAGGGCGAGTTTTCCCATTCATAATTTAGTCGATATCACTATATAACTTACATCAACCAAAAAAGCTTATCTATAGAGGGCCCCAATCATGCACATTTATTCTTTCTTCTTCATGTAGCACATGTTATTTGTACATTGAGAGAAAAGAAAGATATCAGGTAGCAGGAAGTAAATAAGGACATTGCAGACTATCTATATTAGGTACAGAGTGAATACAAACATAAACGAAAAAAGCAGCAATTTTTGGATGTTCTCAATAAGTGCTCAATGTACTCCTGCAAAGAGTATGCAGCATGACCGAAGTTGTTTGGAGCGCGATAGAAATTCATGAAGCGAAAATGGAGCCCTTTTTTTTACTGGTGTTCCCGATAAGCTACGGCATGCGGCGGTTTCCGTTAAGGTTTTTTTTCCTTCACTCCATATGGCTTACCCACGCCATATCAAATACCATTTAAAGAATTCCGTCGTAACTTCACATGACCTGAAAAAGGGGGGAAAAGGAAACAAAGAGGACATTTTTATGTACAATACAATGGCATAAAGAGGGTTAAGAAAGTTATGGTTTTTTTTTTGTTGGTTCAACACACGGCAGTGGTTGCCTTATCTGATGGAATGCGGTCTTTAATCGGAAGTTGTGCTTTGCCTGTTCGCCCGCGGAATGTGCGGTTGTAGGTCCAGAAAATAGGTGCAAGGCTCTGATACATAAGCCAGGTAGCGGTTAATGAAGCCACTGTTCTTACTGTGGCCATAAGAACAGTGAGAACGTCCAAAGTGTTTCCAATCTGTAACTGTAGCGTGTCTTTTGATCTTGCCTGATTTGGTTCTAGTCGCTGTACAACGCGGTCTAGGTAGATACGGGATGATTTTTTGATAAACTGGCTAACATCTACCAGCAAAGCCCATAAAGTTTCATCTTCGAGCTCCTCGTCATAGGAATCTTCCAGCCAGGAAGAAAGTTTATGATTTCCCAAGGAAATCGACTCCCGAACGGGTGATTCCGGATAGTAATTGAATTGAACAACTTCTGGATTGAACCGTACGCCGTGTGATGATGCTGTACCAGGGTCCGAGACACATTTAGACCACGGCCGATAGAGGGGTCGTTCGAAGGAACCCCAGGCTTCATTCAGTGAAGTTGACAACATAAGCTCCTGGCGTAATTGATGCAGTTGCCATTGTCTGGAAACTGTTGTCTTTCGTAGGACTGATTTCAGTTCTGGCGGTGAAGATGGAGGAGAGACGGTTTGAGCGTCAAGCTCAGTTTTGTAAAGAGGCCCATAGAGCCCTGTCAAGACATGGTGAGCATGGCAACAGAGACGGAATGAAATAAATAGGAGAGGCTCAATTTACATGTAATATCCGATTCTTTCTGCCTAGAGGGAAAATAAAACGCCAAAGCGAAATTTAATGATATTGCTTCTTTCGGCGTATTTTGTCCTACCAATTGACTGACGATGGGTGAATCATCTGGTTCTGATTACTCAAACGATCTGTGCAGGCTCTTGCCATTTGTCTCCAGATTGTGTTTTCATACCGCATCAAGTTATTACGCTCAAGTCTTAATTTCCTCTGCTGTTTTATATCAAGATTGGATGATGATAAGAGTCTGACTCTGTTCTTTTCCATTTGTTTCCGGATTTCATGGTAAGCTTCGATTAATTCATTTGGTTTCCAGTCATAAGAAAGATAATCCACGCAAATGCATGCTTTCATGATCTGAGAGGATATGGTATATAATAGAAAAAGAAAGGGTTTGTATATAGAGAGAAAGAGAGACAAAAAAAAAAGAGAGAGAGAAGCGGGGAATAAGAAAGAAAAAGTAGAAAGGAGATGGAGAGCATTTATCGATATTCCCACCCAATTTACGCACAAGGCATGACATCCGGATCCTTTTTTTTTTCTCTCTTTCTCAAGATGACCTTTTTTGTGCTAAACTTAAAGATACAAAAAAGCCCATAGGTAAAAAAACTATCAACAAACACTAGAGCCCTGTAGTAATTTTCCTCGGTGATGGTGAAACCTTTGAACTTATTGATACCTTATCCTTTTGATTTGGCGCCCGCAAAGCCAGATAAAAAGAATGCAGGGCATAAAGCCTTTTCCCTCCCTCAGCATTCCCCCCTTTATCATCCTTTTTATTCATCATCATGCGCACACCTGGTTACATATTTCCTTGTGTTCCCCGTTTCCCGCGTGGGTCTGTTGATATCCCCCCTTGGGGAACCGAAAGCAATTAGTTCCCCGCATTTCCTTCTTTAGATGACCCGAACCATGACCACCAACCCTTTGTCTTCTCAATGACATGGTTCAAGGAGTAGATTACCTGTTAGCCACTTGGTCCTCTATGATGTAATATACATATCCATTAAAATGAGAAGGAGGAAGACAAACACGGATTGTAAAGTAGTATGACATTTTAGCTTAACCATTATAAAAAAAGTGATTCCGTCCAGACTGCATAACATAAAACTTCCCGTCTAACCTCACCAATGCTCTTTATTTTCTTTCCGCTAGTCCATGTGGGACAGAACACTTGGTTGATCAATGACTTTTCATGCTTGAGTTACAGCAACCCATTGACACCTTATCTATTCTAATAGAGAACTTACAGACTACAAGAACCTCAGTCACCCATTCGAACCAGAAAGAAATATAACGTATGTCTCTCATTCTTCCATGCCCGTTCTCTCTTTAATAAATTGACAACAATCTATTTACCTCAGGATACTTTCTTTACCCCATGGCTATGCAATTTTGACGACAAGTTGTATCTTTGACTCTGTTATTGACCCTTAACCTGTCATCCCTTAGGTGTCAGCGTTTTACCATGTATTCTCATTGCTTATCTTGCTATTTACAGATTATTCTAGACGAACTTTCTTGTTAGTGCAACAACAGGCCTTTCACTATCAATCAGTTGCATTTTTCAGTGATAAGCAAAGTAAAACATCTCCCTAGCGGCGCTAAACCTTGATATGCATAAACACGAAATACTGGAAAAGAGGCGTAAAGAGACGGCCAAAAGTCTTATGTGAGCTATACCCATGTTGTTTCGTGATCTTTATTATATATATGGTCCGAATTCTGCTTTCCAGTATTTTATTTAATGCATTGGAGTTCCAAGGTAAGGATCCGTGGAAAATCTCATTGGATCGTTCATTACTACGTCACTTCGATGCCAAAGTGCGCAATTGTGGTGCGCTTAGGCAAACAATCAATCTCTCTATAGTCCTGCTGCTTGATTGCCGTGTTCAGGACACAAAGATGGCGATCGATTCACAAGTCTATCAGAAACAATCACAACCACGCGATGCACGAATCATATCACTCATTCTACAGTCCCTTGGAGTAGAAGACTACGATCCAAAGGTTGTCCATCAATTACTGGAGTTTGCTCATCGTAAGATGTTTACCCACACCCCATCCGTACGCCTGACCTCAGGGAAAATATTGCAGGTTATACAACCGATGTGTTTCAAGATGCACTTGTATACGGAGAACACGCGAACAAAACCGATTTAGATTTGGAGGATATTCAACTTGCCATTCAAGGACGTGTGAATCATTCATTCACAACGCCTCCCCCTAAGGAGGTACATACAAATACGACGAAAGCGATGAGCTTACTTAAACATACCATGTGTTCGTTCTAGTTCCTTCTTGAGTTAGCACAAGAAAAGAACAAAGCGCCCCTACCTTTGATCCCAGAAAAGTACGGTATACGACTTCCTCCCGAAAAGTATTGTCTCACGGGACTCAATTTCGCCATCCAACCCGTGCCCGATGTAAGCGTTTACTTTGTCTTCCTGCAGCTTAGACCCTAATGATAACATGGTTAGACAACACCAGCATCGCAATCAATACTGGATAAGCCTCAGCTAAACCCGCAGACTTCATCTCCCACGATTAGCTCGCAGGACACATCCCGAAATGAGCTTGAATTTGATACAGTATCACAAGCCCAACCAGCCCCGTTTTCTGCAAAACCTCAGCAGCAGCCATTAGTGTCGCAGCAACAGCAGCAGCAACCTATGAAGCGTGGGAGAGATGTGATGGAGGATGACGACTACGATTTTTAAAGAAAGCCTTGTTTCTTTTTTTCCTTGTAAATATCGACAACATCATAGCACGCTCGTCATCCAAAAAGATGACTGATAAAATGCAATTGTTTATTTTGTCCTGAAACGCAGTACAGTTAAGATTGTTCAGATTCCGATATTGTCGTTTTGAAGAGTACCTCTGTTAAGGATGCTTGCTGTTTACTCATTTAACCAGAGTTGGAAAGGTCAGGTGAATGACAATTAATAGAGATATCTTAACCTTTTCGGGCAGTATCCAATGTGGGGTAAAATACCTTACGCCGATCAATTTTAGTGCATGACATCCATCAACCGGCCTTCAGTAAGCTGCAGTTCGTCATCTGACAGGCTCACTATCCTGAAATCGCTTCTCCAAAAGATTAAAACGATGTACGCTTTTTTTCAGTACGTTATATGCTCCTGCCAAGTGAACACCCGTGATCTACTTTTGCCAATAAAAAAGAAATCTTGCTTTACCTGTATCTTTCTTCCATCTAGCATTATAACAATATTAGCAGCAATACTGTATTTACGGCCTCACATGAACATATTCGTAAATTATGATAAAAAATGTATACAGTGCTTAGACGTTGTTCGCTATATCTGTGTGGAGAAGAAAACAGCGATATAGTTTCAAAGGGTTCACCAAAAGGGGACTGATAGATCATTCTGGAAATGAGTCGAGTCACACCAGTTATTCATCATGGCTCCTCGAACGATTTCATCCATTGACCGCTTCAAGCAATGGTATCGCTCTGTGCCCCCCATTACCAGGGCCATTGTGACGATCTCGGTGGCAGTAACTGTAGCACCGGCTCTAGGTCTGATCAAACCGTATACTGTAATTCTAGATTGGAAAGCTGTTTCTAGGCTCGAGGTATAGGGACCAGTGTAGGTTATGATAAAGATCGCTAAACTCATCACTTGCTTCAGTTATGGCGTTTAGTCACAACCTTTTTTTGTAACAGACTGAGTCTCAGTTTTGCCATGAACACATATTTCTTCTACCAGTATTCTCTAGAACTGGAGACAGAAGTATTCAGGGACAAACCGGTCGATTACGCTTACTTTTACTTGGTTACATCGGGGTTGCAATTGGTATGATACGTTAGATTTAGGAATGATGATAATATTAATATGACATGCTTGGGAAACAAAAAGATTGCTGCGCGATGTCTTGATCTAACGGTGTTGAGCGATGGGCTCATGTTTGCTGTGATCTATTTGTGGGCGCAGCATTTCCGTGAAAGGATGGTGTCGTTTATTCCTGGCATGCAATTCAAGGTAAAGAATAAAAACTGAATACGTTCTGCAAAGTATATTCATAATGACTACCGCAAAGGCACATTATCTTCCGTGGGCTCTCGTAGGCTATGAGTTTTTAACAGCTGGACTACCCGTGTCATCACTGGTTGGAATTGGAGCATCCCATATTTACTACCGATTTGCTACGGTCTATCCTCGACAGGGTCGCCCGCGCTACCTAGAAACACCCGAATTTTTGAGGGTTTTGTTTTCTCAAGGAAGATCTACTCGTCACGAATGGGGCCGAGGATATCGCTTGCGCGGATGATGATCGACTTCCGGCCTTATCTCGTAATCTGCTCTACCAATACGAAGTTGCACTACAAGTCGAATTTGGATGCCTTTCTCTATGACACCACTTGTGTTCTAGTACTATTACTGATATTGACCAATTACAAAGATTAACTGAAGGATAAAAGGGAGTCTTAGTGATTGAACAATTTCTTCGTTACCAGTTACAGTCGATCAACGACAACAATAAAAGTGAATTCTATGTCCGTTATAAGATCTTGTATGTGAGATCTCGGGTTTAAGCAATTTGCTTCACTTTTGGCGTTACTATACTTAAGCACGCTGGTGCAAACGAGAAATAGAAGGAAATGTTCCTATGGTAGCCTCTGTAAAATAGACGATGTAGTGAATAAGGGCAGATCTTGACCTTCCTATCTTCAACTCTTCATTCTTCAAGCCATATGTCCATTACACAAGATACCATATCACTGGATTCTTTTGGGATATCAACTCAAGTTCTACACTACGCTTAGTGATTACTTGTTGCGTGTCTCCATATGCGTCTTTAGTCGAGACGAACCAGTGCATTATTTAAACCCCGACTGAGGTCGACAGGGCTTCCAAGTTTGAAAGGTCAACAAAACTTTTTTTTTCAGGTTGCTGTGACCAGCTGTTGCTTTCCCCTTTCTTCCTTACTTCTTTTGAACATACCCCCTACTCCTCCCTACTCTTCAACCCATGTTCTCTAGGATTGCATTCCAAGCCACCCGACGCTCAGGACATCAGCTTGCCCAGGTAAATTATCCCACTCTCCAACATCCAAACGCTCCTTCTACGCACATACAGAGAGAGTACCCACCTACAATCAACAACAATGCCACTATCAGTCTTAACTCCCTCGTCGAGAAAACCCGCAACACCTACTTGTTGACCGGAAAAAAATGAACTGATTATTTTATTTTATTATTTTCTATCTTCAAAAAATATAGGCTCGTTTTGCGTCTACAAAACCTGCTGCTGCAACCGTATGTACTCGCATTGAATCGAATTATATTGGATACTAAAAGCGATTCTCTTCCTAAAGCACCCAACCCAAGTTTTTGGTGTCACTGCGGCTATTGTTGGTGCCACTGGTTTGGCCTACATGTACGCTGATAGCAACATCTCCGCCAATATGGCTGATGAGGGTCTTCACTCCCCAGAGTATCCCTGGCCACATAAAGGTCCTCTGAGCACTTTCGATCATGCTGCGTATGTTTTGTATTAACGATCGATGACCATTTGGACTTACAATTGGAACAGCATCCGTCGTGGTTATCAAGTCTACAGAGAAGTTTGTTCTGCCTGCCATTCGCTTGATCGCATCGCTTGGAGAAACTTGATCGGCGTTTCGCACACGGAAGCCGAGGTGAAGGCCATGGCCGAAGAAGTTGAATACGAGGACGGTCCTGATGAGAGCGGTGAGATGTTCATGAGACCCGGCAAGGTAAAATAGCAAGAGCAAGCAGGTATCATAGACAGGTGTACTAATAGATCACCCTGAAAGCCTTCGGATTACATGCCCAAGCCCTACCCTAATGAGGAAGCTGCTCGTGCCGGTAATGCTGGTGCTCTTCCCCCGGATCTCTCGCTGATCACTAAGGCCCGTCATGGCGGTGAGGTAAGAAGTCCGGCTCCATCTGAAGCGTCGATTAATGGATCTTGTTTTCACCTAATAGGATTACGTTTTCTCATTGCTCACCGGTTATGTTGACGCCCCCGGTGGTGTTGAAGTTCGTGAAGGTTTGAACTATAACCCTTACTTCCCCGGTGGTGCCATTGCTATGGCTCGTGTCCTTTTCGACGGTGTTGTTGAGTACGAAGACGGCACTCCTGCCACCACGTCTCAGATGGCTAAGGACGTCTCTACCTTCCTTGCCTGGGCCGCTGAACCCGAGCACGACGATCGTAAGAAGATGGGCATGAAGGCTACCATCATCCTGACCGGTCTTACCCTTCTGTCTGTCTGGCTGAAGCGCTTCAAGTGGGCTCCTATCAAGACTAGAAAGATCGTTTACAAGTAAGATTTAACCAGACATTCTACGACTAGAACCTAACCGTTGCTCTAGTCCTCCCAAATAAGCGAGATTTACCTTTTCCCTGAAGATCAAGAAGCAAATAGGATTGTTAAAAAAAATAAAAATAGACCCAGGCATTATGTAACTACTCACATGGACATCTGATAACAACCCATCATGCCAGGTTTATAGACTCATTCTGAGAGAAACAATATAGAGGTCTTTACAGGATATATTGGGACTTTATAGTGGATCGACGTATATTAATCTAACACACTTTTAGCTATTTATTGAATGTCCACTTTAATGATAACACTTTATCATCGCATCCGCCAGTATTGAGGATATCCATTGTATATAATGGGCAAAATCAATCACAGAATATAGCATTGAGCCCCAATAACGCATTAAAAAACAGAGAATTTCAGAATGGAGGGATATTATGCCTGTAGCACAAACCGAACAGTAAGGTGGACCATCAGCTACAACTAGATTACATGACGGGTTTTTGAAGCTATAGACCTATTTAAAATGAGTAGATGGAGCCCCATAACGTTAAACAACTGGTAGTTGATACGACCATTAGTCAATAAGCAGACATTATACCAGTACGGAAGATTCATAGCAACATTGTTTCGGTTTCTGATATACGTAGTCTGGCTTTTGGTATAGCTAAGACAACTATTTCAGCAGCAATGACTGGTTTGCCTTTTTCGCTTCGGATGGACCTTCCTTGTCTGAATGCGGGATATAAGTTTGTTACCCGTTTTCTTTGTTTTTCCTTTAGATAACAATAAGCAAAGCGCGCTGATAGGAGATCTACTGCATTTTACAGGCAAATATTTATTCGTGCAATATCAAACCTCGTAATTGTCAATACACTGATTTTTCAAGGTTTTAAAGCAGCCAACCTTGACAAAGAGACACCCGGCTAAGCCTGGATCAAGCAAAATCTTGCTGCTGTTCCCTGTTGACATTAACTTAGTTTAGTCTGTGGAGAAAACATAAAAGAAAATGAACGGACAAGGCCATGAATTGATTGTTTATCATATTAATGTTCGTGATAAAGCTGCATTATGTAATACTGTCTTTATGGCAAAATAAGAACAAAGCGGCACAGAGAAGAATGATGTTAAGCTTCACTGAAAAGGACTTGCAGACGAACGCATGGAAAACCAAGGGCAAAAATTCCAAACATATGATCGGTTGGCGAACGCCAATGTCGTCGCCGTAGTCTGAGCTGGAAATCCAATGGCCAGGTAAAGACGGAACAATAGTAGAAGACAATAAAATAAGATAAAACGGAAGATGTTCTTTATTCTTTGTAATGTGCCCAATATTTATATCTTTTTGATTCTGGATAAATTATGTAATCACTACGGTAATAAGATTCAAAAGGGAAACAGCTGAGAGTATTATATTAAAGATCGATGATCAAAGAAGACTTGTAGTTCTTGTCATTTATGGACGATGGCCGAGCGTAAAAGGTGATTACCAAATCCGGTCCTTAACCGTGATTGGTCTAACGATTTTTGCCACGACACCAACGACAAACCGGAAATTAAAAAAAATGCTCCTAGCGAGGATCGAACTCGCAACCTCCGCGTGACTCTAGTATAGCTTGTAACTATAAGCACGGCGCGCTAGCCTATTACGCCATAGGAGCTCGGTTACCTCGCAACGCCAAAAACACTACCTGAACAATATTTATGAGGATGAGATAAAAAATGCTTAAAAACCCTAGTTTAGAGCTAGATTTTTTAATTAAAACAATAGTTTAACCGTATATAAATATAGCAAAATTGATTAGCAGCGTCTTTTGCAAGTAAAAATGCAAGGAAGATATGCTGATAAAGATTTTTATCATTAAAGTTGAAGCTTAAACAATATTTTATAATATACATTTTACTATTACAGTGTCTTTTAGTGAAGATAGCCAGTAATGGTGACACTATGTACATGTCTTTGATATTAATATTTAAATTTGAGGAATGAGATCGTAATGACTCAGGCAACAGTTTAGATTTAATATTTAATTTGCATTAGCTTATAGAAAATGAAGGTAAACAAGTATCACACGAGTATCTGACATGTTCAGCTATTAAATACTGTTTAAAGAATACCAGCAAAGTTACCTGAAAACAACGAAGCACGAGAACCAAAAATAGCACAGCCGTATGAATTTTGACAGATGCTTTTAAATGATCGTCGTCGGAAAAGGAAAAGGCAGTTTTAACTGGTGCAGCTTTGCCAAGTGCTTAGCCATTGCATCTTTCTCTCTTCATGAATCACTCCGGACCTTACCCACCCCCAACCCTTCCAGAAGGATGGTAAAGTAATTGTCATTCTTCGCTACTCATTCATAGTCGGTGCAGGATAGCACTATGGGATCAAACTACACAACGTTATTATTACGTTCAGACCGCAACAGGTCAAACGCAATGGGAAGTACCAACACAACCTTCTTCTACTATAACGCAGCCTCAAGGAGAAGCAAGCAGTTATGGAGCAGCTCCCGCCGGTAATGCATACCCGCCTTACGATAACAACACTTCGGGCTATCCGCCTGTAAGTGGCGTGAATGCTCAGCAGCCTTACTATCCTTACGATCAGCAACCACAACAACAACCACAACCACAACAAGCACAGCAAAATGGTGATGGGCAAGATAGAGGACTTGGTTCCATGATATCCGGCCTCGTCGGTGGAGGTCGGCCACATCAAAGTGGCGGTAGCAGTAATATACTCCCCTCCTGACAAAGACGGAAAAGGAGCTAATAATCCATATTACCTGTTAGGCTTTCCTATGGGTGCGGCTGGTGGCGCATTAGCCGGTTCATTGGTTGGGTAAGTCCCTAGCATGACGAGCGTTTGCCACAGGATTAATCAGGTGAATAAGACTGGCAGCTGGAAAATTGCTTGGCAATCATCATGGTTCCGGAGGTGGTATATTCGGCGGCGGTCATCATCAGGTAGAGCGATAGATTGGGAGAAATTCCTTCATGGTCACTTACAATATCTGAAGGGCTACTATCCTCCACCACCACCTGCTGGTGGGTTAGGCTCATTGTTCGGTATGTTGTAACGTAAAGTATACTCGTTTGATGACTTGGCTCTTTTAGGAAATCATGGTCACCACGCGCAACACGGCCACCATGGACACCACGCACATCACGGACATCATGGTCATCACGGTCATCACGGCCATCATGGTAAGATGAAACGTAATCTGGATTGAGTCGTTGACACTGTAGTAGGTGGTGGTGGTTGGTTTTAGTGGTATTTTGCCCAACCGGCAAGTCTGTGCTTTTTGCTACGTCAAAGGTAGTTTTCTTTCTTAAATCCATACAGTCAGATTGGGTAAATACTGTAATTGCCATTACAGGAACACGCACATTTCTCACCGTTTTGGCCTTATGCACTGTTTATATATCTTTGAATTATTTTACATGCTGTCAGTGAATAATATCGTACAGCCCTAACAAAAGAGCTATGGGATGCATGATGAGGATGCTCGCACCGGCACAGCTGGTCTAACTGCTTTGTTTTGGCCGTTTTGTGTAGCTTTTTGTCGTTTACGCTGTTTTGATTCGAATTCGTGCCAATCTCCATTCATGTCCAACAAACTACAAACCGTTTAATTCGTGTTATTAATGAAGCCAAGACTTACTTAGCTGGAGGTACTGGCTGTGGTTCTTCTTTGGTGAAATAATCGAATTCCAATGCTTGAGTTGCAGTTGGTCTTTTCAGGGGATCCATTGATAGTAATGCCTCAGAAAGTTCAAGCGCACCGGGCGACAGGAAACTATGTCATTGTCAACTTGATTCCTCCCAGAAGATGATAGCACTTACCCTTCGTACATGTGTTTGAACTTGTTCTCATAAATTTCTTTGGGTCGGATTAGTTCGTACCACGGGAGCTCACTCACAGTAGCCCAATTCTCTGCTGTGGGCGTTCCCATGGTTTTGTATATGGATTCCAGCTGTGAGATCTCATCTACACCGTTGAAAGCAGGTTTGCCAGTAAAGAACTCGAGCATGATACAACTTTAAATACTAATCAGCTGTGCGATTTTGTTTTGTTCGACGAACATACCCAACACTCCATATATCCACAGCCGGACCGTATGCAGTGGCTCCTAGTAGCAGCTCTGGAGGACGATACCATAGGGTAATAACGCGATTGGTGTAATCGTGAGCGCGATTTTTCGCGAATACCCGAGCCAATCCAAAATCGGCAATCTTCAGTTCTCCTTTGTTGTTAATCAGCAAGTTTGATCCTACCGATCATGAATATCAGGTTCTATCCGTGGGAAAGGGGAGCAATCGTCCGTTTTCTCTCTTTGTTTTCTCAGCCCGCTGCTACTTACCTTTAATATCTCTGTGAAGTATGCCCATGTTATGAAGATAGCCTAGTCCTTCAAGCATTTGCTTCACCAAGGATTTCGCATGTGCCGGTTCGAATTTGAAGTTGGGATGGCCCAAGATACCTGATAGGTCGTGGTCCATGTACTCCAGTACCATATATACCGAACCTAAAAGATACAATATGGATTAACATACATATGCTGTCATATGCATAGTTTATATATACCTTTGGAAACCATGATTTGCTGCAGTTCAACTATACGGTCATGCTTCAGCTGTTGCAACAATTTAATTTCACGCATGGCTGTGATTGGGAACTATAGCAACTGATTAAATTCATCCATTATCTCGGGTTATATAATCCTACCCCATCCTTTTCGCTCTTCATCCTAATGCGTTTGAGCGCCATAAGGCGCCCTGTTTTGCAATTCCGTGCCTTATATACTTTGCTAAAGTATCTCTTATTAGGAAACAAACAATAGCAGCGAGGATAGTTTACCCGTATGTGCCTTCCCCGACTTGTCCAATCTTCTCAAATAAAGTCGCAGGATTATCGGAAGTTTGGAAAGGGTAGCCGACATCGTCCAGTACAGCTTCAGGCACGCCGCCAATATGACTTGTCCGTTTTGGGGACGTTGCACTGTTAAGTTCACGATCATCTCTCGGGCTAGTTTGCTTTGCAGGTATGTCCTCTCCTTCAGCTTTATTCGCTGTCTCAACAGGCTGTGATTGTGACGGCTGAGATGATGCAGTAGAAGGAATATTGGTAGGCGGGGGAGGAGTAGACAAGTGTGAATAATAATTTTGACTAGCATGATGATAATAACCGTGGTAGTAATTTGTAGTCGCTGAGCTTGTTTGATCTGTGGACGTAGATTGTTGCTGTTGCTGCTGTGATGATGATGATGATGGCGGCGGTGGCGGCGGCGGTGGTGGTACCTGTTGCCCATAGTATGCTGCATAATGTTGCTGATACTGTTCGCTTGAGTATGAATAGTCCCACGCCGATGTATTGGAAGACCATTCTCCTGGTTTCCCGTAATAATCCCACGTTTGTTGCTGATAGAATGCTGCAGGAGCTGTTGGAGGCGCACCAGTTAAAGAAGCATCGGAAGCCTTTGGCGCAGTTGGTATTGAGGATCGTTGCTCGTTTGTGCTTTCCTGTTTTGCATGATCGTTTCGTTTGCTCTGGCTATATTCGCTGTATGATCTGCTTTTTCGTCTGTGACTCCTATCTCTGCTCGATCTGCGTGAGTATCGGTCTCGTTCATGATATCGTGAAGAAGAACTTCGACTTTCATATCCGCGATCGTCTCCATAACTACGGCGTTTCTCTTCTCGGCGATGTCGATGATGATCATAATCGTCCCTACTTCGTTTCTCTCCTGCACCTTTGTGCTCAGAGGCACTCGTGCGGTGTGACGTATACTCCCTATCATGCGAATGCCTTCGATATCCACTACCGGGCTGTGTCGATTTGGAGGAGGGAGATACTCCTCTAGACTCAGTTTTGGACGTAGGTGATCTTCTTTCCATGGGTATCAATTGGCAACTAGAAAATAGATCGGCTGACAGAAACGTTGAAGTTCTCAACTCTAAGCAATTACACGACTCTCGATTAGAAAAGATTCGTCAAACTCTGCCAGAAACGTTCGAAACAGCGCTTTTCAGCCTAGAGGTTTTTGCTTTTTGGAATGACAAAAGGAGCTCCGAGGCGTGACGACGAATTTGTGGTCAAAAACTGTCAGCGGTAGTTCTGAAAAACCAGCTAAACACTGTTTATAGCCTTTAGCCAACTTTAACAAAAGCTGAGAGAAAAACAAGTGCTGAATCCAAGTGCTCATCTATTCAACGCTGATCTAGTCAATCAAATTTCTGAATAAAACCGCTGTGCCCCCATCAAGTGAGAGCCTGTCGTGATGCGTATCGGTTTCAGCAACCTACATGAATGACATAACGCAACTGAATCGCATATCTATCAATTTATATGGTTCAGACGAAAATATGAAGAAAATAATACGTGAAAGAAAGGAAAAGGTAAAAGAAACTAACAAGCAGCAGGCTCCAAACAATGATGACACAACGGAAGATCAACCAAAGGGATGCATAAGCAAGAAAAGCAATAGCTGATATACTACCCCAGCAATGAAATTACCGATTAGTCATTGTGAAAGTAGTAACCAGAAGCAGTTTATTGCTGGAATTGTGCATACGTGACAGTTTCCATGGTTTGCCTCAGTTGCAAAACGGCTGATTTGTTTGCCCATCATCAAACTATTGCAAATTCCATGAAAATATTCTTGATAAAAATGGGTATCGTGTATAAAAGCCATACTGCACTAAATATGAAAAGAAATAGTGAAGCAAAAGGGCATATTACATGCGTGAGCGCCGCGGCCTTTCCAAGGCTGCCTTTGCATTCCATCCACCGCATATTACGATTTATGCTATAAAAGACCCCTCGGACATCAACATACGTGCGGAAAACGAAGACCGAGATTACTAAGGAAGACCTTTATCGTGTGTAATATGTCGCTACTGCTGAACTAATAAGTCCTGACGAGTGCCTAATTCTCGTTCAACTGCTGTTTCGACCAGCGACTCTGATATATCGTCCTTCACGTATACTAAGAAGTAAGGATTGGCAGTAGAGCCTGTTGTATCTCTAAATATCTCAGCTTCATCCACCTAGTATTCCAGTTCATTAATAAGCTGATTCAATCCTTATTCAAGCTTACCTTGCTAACATTAGAGTCGTTGTATTTCCACCACTGGTCCTTAAGCTTATCGTAAATATAAACCCAATAATGACCATAGTTTGCTTGGCCTACATATGGTATAAAATAAGAAAACGCATCGACTTGTATATCCTACCTTGATGGATAAAGACAGCGTGTATTCTATATGCCCATTCTGTCAAATCCTGGTATTGAGTTCGAATACGTTTCCGAAGGTCATGTATCTTTTGAGTGCTCTCTGGGTTGACATATCAGCCATACAGATCACCGGATATTTCGGATATTTTATACTCACCTTCGATCATAGTTTTTGCTGCTTGAGCTTCTTTCTGTAACACTTGCAAAGCATTTTCATACAGTTCCATATCCTCATGCTGCTCTTTTCTGTATTCTTCCAGAATTTGCGCAGTTGCTTCTAGCATATCCGGCACGGGCATAGGGTATGTCTAAGGTATCAATTACTAAGCGAGCAAGAAACTCATCGATCTACCTTGTTGTTCGTTAACTGCTCAATCGATGCCTTACAAATTTCTATCTCTTTTCTCCATGCAGTAACCTGTGCACGACGGTCTGCTAAAGCTTCAAAATTACTACTGCAATACCTGTCCAGGTATATAACTTTATCGAATTGCACAAAAGAATTCGATTTGTAGACATTTGCAGTAGCACGATCAAATTGTACACGCTTGAACTATTTAGCAACTTTTCTCCTGGATAGGTAGCTTACCTGGACAATAATTTGCAACACGGGTGGGAAAGAACTGACCGTAACTTCACGTACAGCTTCATGACCACCACGGAAGTTTTCCACCTTGTCCGCAAAAAAGTATTCATCTAAACCGTCATATAGGTCCTTTCCCTCACAGGCATCCACAATCAGATGAGAAAACTCTTCTTCTTTAACCTTTTTAACATTCACAGCGGTTTCGGCATCCCTGTATGTAAGAATCTGCCGAGCCTTGCCGTAGAACGTATCTCGCACCATATCGCGCACCTGCTCGCCGTCTCTGATTTCTAATGGTTTCAGCGCTGCTTCCAACAGGTACATGACGTTTCCCATGCATTCTAGCAAAAGTCAGCGTCCATCTCCAAAAATCAAGCGTTTACCTGTTACATCCTGCTGCTTTCCAAACATCATATTAGCCGCATTGGTCTGCTTCTTAACATTTGTTTCCGGCTCCTTTTTCTCGAGTATAATAGAAGGCCCTGATAATGCCTCTTCATACGATGGTAGATCTTCGTTATCTTTTGGAGAACCCTCGGGTACCGCCTGTTCCATTTCACTTTCAGTAGAAAATCCTTCAGAATTGTCTGGCTTTGACTCTTGGTCTGTCGATGTCTCGTTCGCGTTGTCCAAACTGGTTACCAATCCGGATTCTTCGGGTTCGCCTCGTGCCGCTGTCGATCCAACCGAGGGTGGTCCTTTTCGTATCTCATCCGCAGAAACGCTGGTGATATGTTCTTTCAATGCAGGTAATGTGCTCGGCCCATTTTTTTTCTCTTCTTCTTCCTTTTCGTTCAATAACGCCATATATGCTAACTCATACACCGGCGAAATGGCCTTTTCTGTGCTATAGGTCAAGTTGATAAATAGATCGCGCAGAAGCGACACAACTAAAGTAGGTAATGAGCGCTTCGCCTATGGAAAGCACAGTTACTCACATCTTTTAGCGCGTATCACTTCAGCCTGATCCACCTTGATCCCTCCTATTTTTTTTGGCTGCCAATTTTCGCTCGTTTCGTCTTCTACGTATTCATCCATCTGAATAACAGTGTCTCGAAACGGCAGAAGAGTGAAGTAATACTAAGATACGTCACGCATTCGCCTCCATGGACTTCCAATCACCATACCTGAAGCAGGCTGTTGAAGTAGCACGTATTACCAATGTTATTCAATCCTACTGGTCTAGAAATGACGATAAGTGATTAGTCTCTTTTGTCCATTTGATGCTCTTTACTTGCTTACTTGTCTAGTGTATCTAATAGAATGGTAAGACGCATATAAGTGGCTCAATTTTCCAAAGCAACCATCACAATTACCATTCCTTGACTGCTCTGCTACCTCCTCTTCTCGTAAAAAGTCAAGCAGTGTGGAGCTTTGTCTCGACATGGCAATAGTGCGTAATTTTTCCTGATGCAAATTCTTATTCTTTGGTTCATCTCCCATCTGTTTTCAAATGTCAAAGTCGTTAGATGATATCCTCGTTACGTCAAGAACACTAGTATATTTGCCTTAACATGATATACACCGGTTAACAACTTTTCGTCGGCATGTTCACCGTCAGTGATTCCGAAATGCTGATATGCCTGCTCTACGTCTTGCATTCCAAGTTGACCTTTACTTCGCTCCATTGCAACCTCGGTGAGCAAAAGTTCGTCATATGTGGCATTTGCAATTTCGGTCAAGCTATCCATGTAAAGAAATGATCCAAGTGCGTTTTCTTCAAGTAACCGATGATATGCCCAGATCGTCAGCCTGGGCCTTGCGCCCGGCGTCAATCCCAAAATCTCATAGGCGCGTGACAACTTGCTGTCGCCTGTTGACGCTTCAAGTTCATAGCTTGCTCCGAGTAAATCACGGATAGCTTGCTCGGCTGATGCTGGTACATCCTTAAGTGGGGTTGATTCGTGTTCATGTTGTTCCTGCTGCTGGGTAAGATAATGTATTGACAGCTGTAGTTCCTCGAAAATACGAAGCAGTCGATAGCGTTCTATTGCAGGGCTGTCATCTGCAGGCGCCATAAAATAGTCTTCCTTTAAAGTAAAGCCGATAATATCTAACAGAGCTTTGCTGTACACAAAGAGTAAATCATAGGCTACCTTAGTCATCAATGTCGGTTTGCGTCAAATTACCTGGTATCATTCAACCCCACTCGTTCCAAAAATCGGGGATTACTCGTATTTATATTCCTACGCACATCCTTTAAGAGGTCTTGTACGTATATTTTCAATGTTGAAAGCAGAGTGATCAATGCTTGCAGGTCTGGAGCTTTCATAAGCTGGACCGGGATTATGGGATCTGCAAAAGTGACTTGAACAGAATATTGGCATCCGCAACAGCGAAATGACGTTGGGGATATTTGATGGTAATGATGAGTGAGGTAATTTTCCGCAGTGCATGTGTATTGACCATTGATTGTCTCGGTTGACAGGATCATCCTAGTGTGACATTTTTGGCATATAGATCGTGAGGTGTGTAAGGCGGGGCTTGGAGGGGGTAGATTTTCTTTATCTTCGATATCATTACAAATAGAGTGGGATGTATGTTCGGGAGATTCACTTTGAGAGATACCAAAGACATGTTTATGTGCCAGGGGAACTGTTGATTTTTCCACCAAGTGTTGCAGTAATGCGGCTGGCGTGAAAGTGTTGGTGTAGACAGGAGCATGCTCAGTCAATCCCACGCGATGCCTCGGTGGTAACGTTGGAGGAAGTTGTTTATTCATATCTGACTCCACCGTATAGGTGGTCGACGTTTGCTGCATAAAAAGAAGAATGTCAAGCTGTCGTGTAGGGCCGTATGTGGATGGTGATGCTGAGCGGTTCGTCCGGTCCGGATTGAATTAAATCCGAACTCAGCTCGGTGCTTTCAACTAAATAGTCCTGAACACGTCTTGTTCTCTCTATTAATGGCAAAAATCATACGTGTTTACGCTGTTTTCGTTGAGTCCTGCGTGATTTTCTCGAATCTATAAAAGGTGCTTGTAGTTATTATTCTCTTTATTTGGCAAAAATATCTTCTATCCTTATTAGAGCCTAGAAATTGTTCTATAATCTATTATTTCTATTGGATGATTATGTACGCTACTCTATCCAAATGTTGCGTTCATGGAAGGGTCTAGTCTGTGCTAAATAGGACATAAATTATACCTCGTTGGTATGCAACTTGCACGTAGATGTCAAATGCTCCAGACAAAACCAGAGAAGCTATATTTTTCCTACTAAATCCACTTATGCGAAATTGATTGTGCACAACAGCTGAACGGACTGTCTGGAGATTCAACCAATCATCTAGTCCGATTCTGCCGGCTTCTTTCCTGAAAAGTCACAAACCATCCACACTGGCTTCTTTATTGAAGAACACAATGGAGTTAACAGCTGGTCCGTTTTTCACCACATCCACTGGTCTTATTGACAGCGTTGACAGTATGTCGCTTCTTAACATCATCGCACACTGGGTTGATCGTCGTGTTTAGAAAAGTTGATGGTGGTCTTGAGAGACGGCCGCAAACTCATTGGCATCCTGCGTTCATTCGACCAATTCGGTAATATAGTGGATCATGTATTAGCGATAATGTACTCACGCGAAGTTAAAAGCGAATCTTGTCTTGCAAGATACCATTGAGAGGATATACGTTGGAAACTGTTATGGTGATATACCCAGAGGCATATTCCTCATTCGAGGAGAAAACGTGGTTCTGCTAGGCGAAATCGTACGTGCGCTCTAAGTTGTATTTGAAGACGTCATTGACTGTTGCATAGGATTTGGAAAAAGAAGAGTATTCAAACTTACGGCAGGTTCCAGTAGAAGAAATTTTAGTAGCACAACGAGAAGAAATGGAAGCAAAGCAACAAATGGAAAAGATTCGGACTAAGGCGCTACATAATCAAGGTTTCTGCGTGGACAATGTTCAAAACGATCTGTATTAATATCTACCATGGTATATGGCTGACTATCGAGTACTGTCGTAACAAAAGAGATGTTACGGGAACCAAAACACAGATTTTTGCCATAGCATGCTGTCATAATTTTTGCCAACACCAGCTGAGCTGTTTAGATGAATTCTGCGCAAAGAAGCGTTGTATGTTCTTGTGATGTATTATCATATGTAAACGCATAAAGATGCCATCATCTTCCATTCAGACCTCACCCTTTGATCCTGTTTCAGGTCACCCAAGTTCCTAGGTACAGATATCTCGAACAATCTCTCTACTTTTGTGGCCGTGTCACATACCATGCTTAACCCATCGTCAGAGACTGGTAAAGAGCCTGTATGTTTTTCTTTGGCCGCTTAACTATGTACATATTTCTTTTAACCGCTTGATTTTCTATGAGATGGTTGACGGTCGTTTCTGACAAAGCACCGGTCTACTAGTTACATAATATCCAAATAACTTCTATTGCGTGAATCATCATACGTTAACATGTATCAATGTGGGGGCATTTGACGCATTTGACCCGTTTTTAGTGAGCATAAATGAAGTCAAGTGCTCATTTTCGCCAGTGTGCCATGTTATCGCCACTATGAGATCTATTTTACGTTCATGCAATGTCGGTCATCCATTTTTCCCGCAAGGCACCGAAGGCTCCGCATTTTGGCCACATGTGAAACCTCAAATCAGAAGATGCGGAGCTCAAGTTTTTCGAACCAGCCATAACGTTTCGTTCCCTCCATGCTACCGATGAGTATTTTGATTTCTGTGGGCTTCAAGCGACTCATCCAGTGCCTTTATTCCAATATCCGCAGACACACAAAACTCAGAAATGTACTCCGTAGCATCAACGACACTAATGTTGATCTATTGTCTCCTTGATCTATGGCTACACGCTATGGAAGCCTGGGCAAAGTAAATAAACTGCTGTAATTACGTTTTATGTCAGATTCTTCTGACGGGATAGCTGGTATTCATATGTATTAATTTTATGATTTTGATGTGGCACCTCCAAACAGCCTTGACAGTTTACGCTGAAGCTGATCAAGAGCGCCTCCAAGGGCTGCAAGTGGTAAAATAAGGATTCCGCAGCATGTACAGTTGTTGACAGTTGATGGCTCCTCTGGAGCAGTAAATGGATCCTGTGTTGGATGTTCTTCCTGTTCTTCCGCGGTGCGTACTGTTCCGTAATTGGTCTCATTGGGAGACATAGAGGCAGTGTGGGACATGGTTTCTTGAAAGTGTCGGATTGTAGAAAAGAGGACGAGGAAAAGGTTACAAACCAACTCAGCTGCTTTTTTCTTTTCTCAAATCGAAAGTTGTTGATGGGCACGTGCAAAGGACTCATTGCAGAATACAACTCTTATCTAACTGTTCAAACTTCATAGACAGTTGGCTTGCATAGGTAT
The DNA here is from genome assembly GCA_002749535.1 of Apophysomyces variabilis. NCBI lineage: Eukaryota > Fungi > Mucoromycota > Mucoromycetes > Mucorales > Mucoraceae > Apophysomyces > Apophysomyces variabilis. Next base: position 545,178 of record MZZL01000409.1, on the reverse strand, counting down.
ATCAATTGTCTCAGGGCCATGTTATTCGTTCGATCTTCATGAATTGCTAAGGGTGACTGTATCTCTAGCGGGCAATTTTTTTTTGCTGCAGCCACCTGAAGAAACCAATCGTTGAGGGAGATGCCATCGAAAAAGAAGTACCTAATTCATGTCCCGCTCTTTGTTTATTTTAAAAGGGGGAGAAAGATGGCTCTTTCTTGAACTGTTGTTTTGTTACTTATACCATGATAACTTACCAACCGAACGAAATCTTGGAGTCAATTCATCATCACATATCTCAGGCCTGGATTCTCAAGAAGTCGGCCTCAGATGGCCTGCAGGGACACTTGGATACAGCATTTGATCAATTGGACAACTTGATAAGACGGTCTTATGACCGTTACACTAACATTGAGCTCGAAGACGGAAAAGAAGAGGAGAAAGAAGAAGAAACAGACCGGGTTTATCCTCACCATATTACCCAAGCAAATCACATGGCTAGTGCCATCCTTGTAAAAGTCGTTGCAGGCGATATGATTGTGGGCGATGATAAGGATGACGACCGCATGGAAAGGGCCGCCAAAATTTTGGCTCATTTATCAGGTCGAGGAGGTAAGGGTGCAATCTTTGCCAATCATGTTAAGTTCATGAGATCTTATACTTTCACGGTAGCCGCAGGCGCCATTACTCGCACGTGGCACATTCCGTATCTAAACGATGATGGCGATCGGCAGGAGTTTAAAATCAAATTGCATGAACCAAGCTTTATAGGAAATGACATTGGCTTTAAGACATGGGGAGCTGCTCCATTACTAGCAAAGTAAAGTTTGTTGTTTAGAAAAAGGAGCAATTTAACTGAAACAAATCATTCAGGAAACTCATCCAACAAAAGGTGATTACCGATATGCCGTCAAGACGGGTGCTTGAACTAGGAACAGGGACCGGAATGGTTGGTCTAGTCTGTGGTATGCTAGGCGCAAGAGAAGTACATGTCACAGACTACCATCCAAGGGTACTCGAAAACGTCGCTATCAATCTCAATCTCAACCATTCTCGAGCAGTCGTATCCAAACTCGACTTTATCGAAGTTGCCAATGACAATTCAGCAGAATGGAAGGATAAGAAATTTGACACTATCATCGCTAGCGATTTACTTTATGAAATGGAACATGCAGAACATCTACCAGTCGCGGTTGAAAAACTAATGGAAAACGAATTCTATTTTATGATTCCTTTGAGGGATACGCACTGGAAGGAAGTCAACCGATTTGAGCAAAAAATGCGACAAGTTGGTCTGCGGAACCGATGCACTATCGACTCAGAAAAGCAAGAGGAAGAAGGCATTGTTCGATATCGTTATTACGAGTACACTCGGTAACAGTGTTGATGGTCCAAAGTAGCTGGGCATGTGACAGTTAGTCTGAAACGCATAGTTTTTTCATTACTCGATACCACTCTATCTTTAATGAAATAGGACATAGATCTATTAATTCAGCTGTTTTCACGTCGTTAGGAAAGATATAGGGCATGTACATTATATATTGAGAATGGTTTTTCTAACCTACACCGGAGTTCCAGTAACTATAATAGAATACAACTGCAGATGTCTAGTCATTATCCAAAAGTTACGTCAGGGAAAAGAGAGGCATATTAGCAGCACGCAAACAAAAAGCAACTGCGTAAAAAAGCCGTATTATTTTTAGGTTGTGTATGGGATTGTTGCATTTCTAAAGAGATCATAAAATCCCTGTGACATACATGTCAATATTTAATTCGGTTCTTGTATTTTATATGGCAAAGTCAATATATGTGTTTGAAAAAGCAAAAAAATAAAAAGGAAAATACAGATACAGATGTGAAGTTTCTTCTATTGCCGAAACAATTGAGGGGCGTTTGAACTGCCTATACACCAGCAGCAGGTTTATAATGGGAATGGAACTTGGCAATTCAGCGGCACCGATCATATCCTCGCCAAGTGCTTGGAAACCATTAGCGCAGAAGATCTAAGGGATCTTTTTAGATATGTCAATAATCTCATGATAAGATTATTGTACTGCCTGACCTATTAGTATTATTTTTACATCGATAGTAGCTCTGATACTACTCAAAAGCCAGATGGGTTTACTACATCAACCAGCCGTTGCGGCTTCTGGTTTCCGTCGATCCAGAGCAGCTACTCCAGCCTTCAGCAGAGAGTTCGATATAACTTGAATTTTTTTTTGTCGTAGGAAACATTAATGATGGCTGATTACTGTCTATATCGTTAGAATAGCAAGCAGCGAAGGAGATGGTTTAATGGGCCATATGTCATTAGATGTAGTGCAAGTTTGCCACCAGAAATGGAAGTTCCATATGGGGCATTTTATATTAAAGGACGACAAATAGTGACAAGGCAGTTTATTTTAATGATGTTGTCGTTTCCTTTTGATGTTGTCTTTTGATTCTGGAGTTTTGAATTTTGATGATTGCATTCTGAACACAAAAAGCTGTCATTGGTATTCTAAATGCAGCAAACTCTAAATCAAATAAGATAATATTGTATTTTCGGTTAAGTAACTTAATTTAGTGGTGTTGTTTTGCCACCGATCGTTTGGATCTATAACTAAGGCAAAAAGTCGCATGACTGCAATTGAGTTGATTTGTTCCCAAATCTCCGAATTTTCCCTTGTTCGTATACAGTTGCTCACGGTCCATTTGCCATCCAATGATATGTTAGAACGGTTAAAGGTTTGGCAACTTAAAGTCGGGTGGAAATCCATTGTACGTCATTTTTGCCTTCTTCTTTTGCATACTCAAAAAGAAGACTTTTGCTTCGTTCCTCTCTTCCTATTGCTTCCTTATCTAGCTTGGCCAGCGACCCTTCCCGAAGACTTTCGATGTACAACATCCAATTCCACCATCCGTCATTTAATCCACAACAGCAACAACAGCAGCACCAACAACAAGAGGATGTTACATCGGTGACGGCTGCTGCTGTGCTCGGCAATGACAATAAAACTTTCGCACCTTCACTTGATTCTTCCGCAGACGATATTGGGCTTCGAAAACAATCATTTATGCAACCGTCTAGCGGGCGCAATTCACCGAAAACTGGGCGACAATATGATATCCAATCCTACAATACTACCCCAATGCCAAGCTACAAGCAACAGATACCTGTCCCGCAGCAAACAGGTTCTCCGAAAAAGGAAGGCCAAAATACTTCTTTCTATCAGACACCGAGCGCAGAAGACTGGATCGAGGCATCCACTTCGGAGAATGCCTTTGCTACTCAGCAACAGCAACAATCACAGTCACCATCCGAAACCAACCTGGATGATGAAATGCAACAACGACAGTAAGTTATGCGTTGCAATTAGGACGGGGGCGGAAAAGCAGGGTCCACGTGGCCCTACAACATAGCTCAGGATCTAATCGTTGAGTTTGATAGTATGCAATTATTATTTGAAAAGAAGAGACGACGACGCGAATCACACAATGCAGTTGAACGACGAAGGCGAGATACTATTAATGAACGAATTTTCGAGCTTTCAACGTTGTTGCCCGAGCGAGACGCCAGCAAAAACAATAAGGGCACTATCCTGAAGAAATCGGTGGATCATATCCGATTTTTACATGAAGAAATACGACAATACCAGCACAGAACACAGGAGCTGGAAGGCATGCTGGAGATGTATCGAGTAAGAATGGGTAGTCTTTTGGATAGACAGCCACCGCCAGCTCCAGCAATGATTCCGTCCAACCATCCATTGGATTTATCCGGAATGCAACCACACCCTTCTTATCGACGCGATATCTGATATATAACTTCATCGTTCTTTCTTTTTTATAATGCTACTATTTCCGAATTCCCTTATTTCCTTTTCTCTAATACCCAAACGTTACCCTGCCAAATTACCTTCCCTTTTATTTTGCCATGTATCATTTATCCAATGTAAACTACCACATCTTGCTGTAGCCACTACCATTTTTGTTTTGTCAAAGCAAGAATGCACTTTGTCTGATTGGTTCCTGTTGATGATGTGCGGATCGTGTGATCCTTAACACAAATTCACTCACGCTTTCAAAGAAAAAAAGTATTCCTTTTTTTGGCGGCGGCTCTTTTTCCGTTTCGATCTCATGCGATGGGATGCAGTTGTTATCACCATCACAACCGGGCTAGTTGTATCTGGCAACCTTCTTTCGTAAGTTCGTCTCTTAATGCAAAAACCATATCAAGCTAGCCGAATGGGCCGCAGTCTCCGTTGACCGCTGACGGTTTACTACGCCATCCCGAAGTCCTTCAAACATCGGCATATGACCATGTAGACACCCCGTGTTTTTCGCTCATATGGCTTGGATTACTTTTTCTCCATCTACCGTGTCTCACGGTTAAAGCAGCACGGATATCGATGGTACATGGATTTTCGTATAACTGGCCATACGTTTCTCTATAGAGGCTATTGGATGCTTTTAGGCAACATCGTGTCCATACTAGAGAGGACGGGTCTCCATCCGGAATAACAGAACATGAACCTTTTTTTCTTTTGAGGTAGTTGTCATGGCCCTTTACATTCTTTTCCAGATTCCTGGACTGTGCTGCTCAACCTAACGATTAGAGTACCATTTCTTCCTCTCTCGGAATTTCCCATAGTAAGTATTCGGCTTATATTGCATATTTGACAGAGATAAGCTTTCATTCTAGAACTGATGGCTTTCCATAACCTAATAGGATCAATTCTTGTTCAAAGGTTTAGGGAATCATTGTATAAATAGCGTTTAGCGGGAATACGTACACATACCTCTGCAAACTATTTTTTAACCAACTACCTGCTAAATTGATATTGTAAGCCGCTGCGTGTAAATGAGGATATACAATAAATATTGAAAGATAACGTGTCGTAAGTTAAGGAGGAATAGTAATTTGTGCCATGCTCCGATAGGTATCCTTGTAATATTGACCGAGGATTGGGAATCCTATCCAACATAAACAACAAGCAAACAAAAAATAGGGGGTTATGGAGGTGTTTCGGCCCGCATTTGAAATGCGTCTCTGTTATTACAGTCCGGTTATGTTAACGCGCAATTGACAAAGGATACTCGGTAAGGGTAATTCAAGGCTTCACAATTCTAGTTTGAGAGCTTTATAATGCACTACTCCGTAACTGAGTCCATGAGTTCTGACAGATGAATTTTTGATTAAATAGGGAAAAACAAAACTGTGCTTGTTTATAAATTTATCCACCAAGTCTCCATGGGACAGAGCCTTTGCAGGGGCCTAAAGAGATCTACACGCGAGTCCAGTAGTTCGCTCGGAATACGAGTTGTAAAACCTTTTGCCCATGATGATGTTCTACCCTTCTATGCGACAAACACACACAGCCTTTCATCGAATTACTGGATGTGATGTCCGTATAGACGCATATTATTGGAGAAAGCCGAAGCCGACGTATTATCCTATATGGAGCTTTCATTCTCCAATATTGATCACTCCAGTTATTGAGCTTTATTGCGTCTACTAAATATATGACGTTGGACGATCAGACATGTGATCGTCGGCATAACCTTCAATCAACTGATAGAAAGGGGCTGTATCTTATACTTGTTCAAAGTGACATTTTCCTGTTTCAGATCGATACAATGCTCCAAAAAGCCCAATAAAGAATCGGTTTGGACTATTGAGGATTGCAGCATGATATTTCATAAGCATTACCTTCTGCACTTTGGGATATATGCAGAATACGAATAGCAGGAAATCGAACTGTCTTGCAATACGAGACGCAGAGCTATGTGTTACCATATGTAATTGAGTGATCATGACTTTAGAGTCTCGACGAAACGTGATGCTGCTTGCACGTTCCGTACATATCATCTTCCGGGTGCGAGTCGAAATAAAGAAAACTGCTTCCGCGTATCTGTTCAAGCAAAGTAATACCGGATAATGTGGAAAGCTGACACTTTTCCACAGACGGCTCCATCGTGTTTTCTTTACCTTCACCCTTCCAGCAGAAATAGGTTATAGTACGTGGGTCAGGCTCTTTCATTTGATATCGGCATAGACGGTTCTAGTCTTTTCTTTACTATAACGTTATCAGCCGTCCACTGATGGTCCATACGACCAAGCGAATACGGCGTAGATTGGACCTCACGTGGTATGTCATGTGGCAAAACCTTGCAACTTCCAACTTGTCTACAGGGAAGGGATATTTCTTTCCATCTTGCTCCAGGGCTAACTGTGTGTGCACAATATCGACAATTCACATGCTGTTTAATATGCTGCATAAGATAGGTAAAAGTAAAAGGTAAAAGGCGAGGGCAAACGGGAATTTTGTTTTTGGGTTTGTATGTTAAGATAGGTAGGCTGTCAAACTACTCCAGTTTCTTTGATGAAGTGAATGACAGAGTCTACCTCCTTGTGGAGTTCATGTCCTGTGAACCAGTCCGATAAACACCAAGGAATCCAACCACCAGGAAATGATCGCTTTACGCATACCCATTCAACCTGCTTTTGTCCATTGTTTCCCACCACTTCTTGGACCACCTGCCAAGATTCATAAGCTCCACGGACATGGCCTTGGCGCAAGGGCGTCTGCAAGTAATCGACAGGTTTGGATACAATGGTAAACCTGCGGGACTCAGGATCCTCCCGCGTTACCACCAGTTCAAGACACTCACGACTAGGTACCAATGTGGCCTTGAAGCCCAACCAGTACACACCAGCATATTGATTGAATTTCTCCAATTCTTGCGCTTCAGATACATTGACGACGTATTTCGCTTGGTTTAGGGAATGATTGATCAATAAGACTTGCCGTAATTGATCGTAAGTGACATCTTCGGCGGGATGAATACTGCTACGTTGAAAATATTGATGGTCATCTTTTAAACATGGCCCTCTTCTTGTTATCACATCTCCGTTGTGTGAAAGTATAGGCCAATCTGCGGATTGCTTAATTCTATGATCCGCTTCAGCGATAAGAGCGTTAAACATTTTCTCCAACTCGTTAGAATTCTGTTGGTGTAGTGTTCCTTCTGAAATAGTAGGAATCATAACGACTAAAGAAGATCGGAAAAGAGAAAGAAAACAAAGCCAAGCAAGATAAAGAAAAGGGAATGTCTTAAGCAGAATTTGATAAACAGGCGAAATGTTGCAACTCAATTGCTGTCACACGCACACAAAAACATCACACATATATGTGTACATCCCTGTGCATCCCTCTTTTTGACAACAAATCCATATTGACCATCTAATAAGTAAATGAAAGATAGAACTTACGTGAGATATAGTACATATGAACATGATTAATTTTACCATTAGATGAAATAATAAAAACACTTTATTGTTCACATTCGATGCGATGAAAATGTTTGCTTTCTACTTTTCCATGTTTAATGCACCATGGCGCTTTTCGATTTTTCGTTTTTAAATGATGATTCAAATCGCATGACTTCATTTTCCATTGGCTACCGAGGTTTGGCTTTGCTCGCTTCCTTGCCGCATTTCGATCCAGACAAAACAACATTAAGATAGGGGATTGCAATATATAACATGATCGAATTGGAGATCCCAAGAAATGATTCTAGTTTGTTTCTATTTACTACGACTGGTGCTTTCAGAACGAAACGAACATGTACAAATAGTATTGTTTGTTTTTCATTGGGCTTCTGCATGACGGGATCGGATTATGTTTCACGTTGTTCTTTCCAAATCTGTACGCCTATACCACTTTCTATACACACGCCAGTTTTTTTTTAATTTCTTCAACTACATACATGATAAACACATCCCATCTACATTTATAATTTGCCTCTACTTTTTCTCCGCTGCTGTTGACTTTTTGCACGCAGTTTTATGCCCTCTCTTGTAATCCTGTACCTGGCATTCACGCGAACAGTACCAGATACTCTTGCATGCACCACAGCAAAGGAGTGATTTTTCTGGGTCTTCCTTGCGATGCGCTTCGCCACAGTTGGAACATTGTTTGGGATTAGGAGGATAAGGTGAAACAAGGATACCGGCCTTGATAAGCTGCTCCATTCGGTTGTTCAACTGTTTCGAGGGTATAGCGCTGTTGATGATCTTGCTTGCTTCATCAGGTGTCTCATGTAGTTGCACAGCATCGCGCTTAGCATCACTCATACCAGTATTGGTACCATAGAGATACTTGAATCGCGCCTCAGCAGCCTTGGCCTTGTTGTAATATTCACGGGCTTGCTGCTTCTTACTCTTCTGATTCAACAAAATTGAAAGAGAGTACAGAGTGTTGACTGTGTCCGCAGTGTCAGGATGACCATTTTGAAGATATAGTTTGAAGTTTCGGATAGCATTGTCACGTTCATTGAGCGACATATAAACTGCACCCAGAACGCTATATGCAACTGTAAAGTTCTCGTCCTTCTGAAGGCACTTTTCTAGATCCTTAAGACCAATTCTAATTTATAGTCATTAGCAGCAATACATCGTTTGTCACTCATACTATCTACACGCACCTCAGCTTGCCTAAAGAGAAATAGCACGATGCACGGAGGAAGTACACACGTGCCGGCAGGTCGTCGTAGGTGTCGATGGCCAATGTAAGGGTAGTCACGCTTTTATAGACATGAACTTTTAGCAAAGTCTGTTTGATTTTTTCTACAATTCTCTTCCTATTCCCTCTCTGCTTACCAGTGCTGATACTGTCTTCCAACGTGAAGAATCCAAGCCGAAAAGAGCAGACTTTCCTTGATGAAAAAGCCTTCTTTCTGTTCTTCAGGGATGTTCTTCAGTAAGACCTTTTCATACTGCTGACCCAGGATCAGGACACGCTCAGACATGGGTGCGGCTTTGTCGTCAAGCAACCAGGCGTTGACCATGGTTTCAGCTGCATCCTTAATATTTTCCTCATATTTTTCCAGGACACTCTCTTCCAATGTACGTGGAATGGTCATGCAAAGGTCATAGCCCTTGCGGAACATTTCCTTGGCTTTTTGGTAGACCTTCACATCAGGATCGGTGGTTTCATTGGCCTTGCCGCGACCTTCTAACAAATCATACGCGATGATGCTGGGTCCTCCCTTCAGGAAACGATCCTGGTATTCCTCTTCTTTTGTTTCCTCTGTCTTCACATCAACAACTTTGTCCTGAGCAGAAGGAGCAACTGTAGATTCAACGTTGGTTTGGGTCATGGTCAAGAAAGGTAGAAGGAACGAGTAAGACGGTGCACAAAATTAAAACTACAGCGGCGCAACCTGGTGTTATTGGACCAATGACGGACTGCCGTGGCATTCATGAATTGCGCTCAGCTGAACGACCTGTTTTTGTTCCTTTGCTCGCTCATTGACATGGCCGCGGTAAACAAGAAGATATCTATATTTAATTGGGAACTTTTAGCTTATGTATCCATGAGAACTACGTTCTACATGTGAAGCTATTAGAGTTTTATTTTGTTAACAAGCTCGGAAACGTATGTGAATGATGGAGTCAGCGTACAGCATTCATTATGCTGTTATTAAAGTTGCACAAATCTATCCCGATTTGTGTCTTTCTCATTGTGAACAGCCAGGCGTGCTTTACCCACGACAGCTCCTTTCTTTTATTTCTTTTGTTACGTTTTCTTTCACATCTCATGTCCACTGAATCATTCATAAACATCAATCGACTTATTACGGGAACCAAAGTGCTACAATACCTCCATGAGGGCCTGACTTGGAAGTCTCCGCGTCGGTCATGGTTACTACTGGTCGCTTGGTGGCTCTTATGTTTTCGCTTTTGGTTTTTCATTATCTACGTATTTCCGTTAATACCCCTCTTATGGACCCTTCAACCTGAAAAGAAGGACATTGACTTGACAGCTGCTAAATCCAAATCAGCCGGCCGCCAGCAGGTTCTGGATGCTCTACCAATAATTGAAAACAAATTGGAAGTCTTGTTTAGCTACCTTGAGTGGAATAGTTCAGCGGAGACGCGCCAGGCATTCATGATAATGCTTTATTTTTACATATTCTGGATTTCTGCGCATCAAATCGTCGAAACACATCATATCATGCTTGTCATTGGTACATTGGGGATAACCTGGTGGAGTCCGTACATAACGTTGCTAAGAAAATACTTTCAACGTACACTACTCCATTCCATTCTGGCAACTGTATTTATTGGACCAATGCGGCAAGGCAAACGTCGACCTTTGCTGCAATGGGCCGAGGAGTACCGACAGAAAGCAGTACATGGTCATTCACAGCAGGATACATTCGCATTTGTATTGTATGAGAATCAGGTAGATAAGGGGTTCGGGTTCTAACGGGTAAACCTTTTATCGGAAGAATTGATCAAATTTCTTTGTTTGCGTGAATGACAGCGATTGACGCCTTTCGGACAATGGGATGCCCCGTTATCCTTTGAACGCGCGCCATGGTCGGATGAAGCTAGTGAAACGATTCAGCCAAAGTCTCGATTTACTTTACCAGCACCATTGGAAATACTGGTTTCTGATCCACAACGACACGACTATGGTTGGAAAAGGATATGGACATGGATATGGGTCGATCATGATTGGCGCCTTGATCTAGATAGCGACGTTGATGATCTTGGCTGGGAATATGGCACGGCCTCCTGGGACTTGTTTGACGGTAAGCCAAAAGGATGGATGTCCACGCGCCGTCGCCGATGGATACGGCTTGCGAAAGTGGATTATCGAGTGGAAGTGCCACCGCAATCGCAACAGTGGGAGACCAGGGACCAGATACAGACAGTTTCTGAAGCAACAAACCCATCGGAACCTGCAAAGAGCAGAGCTGCATCGTTGTTGTTGAAGTTGGCAAGGAATCATTCTCAAGATCGTCTTACATCTCCAATATCCGCTCTTAGTAATACTGTATTTTCTGATGATGAATTAACTTCTCCTTCTGCAAACGCATCCCGACCCAGTATCATCAGTGTTGAAGAAAAACCGGCACCAAGACGGAGCCAAAGCACTGGATTACCTCCAACAAGCCCAACACACTCTTCTGTGAGTGTAAATTCTGCGATTGACGGATGGCGCTCAAGGACATCGTCAGCCAAGCGCAGACAATCTGAGCGACGTTCTTCGACTGGAGAGAAAAAACGTGAGGCTGTATGGAAGAGCATCGTTGTGTCACGAACATGACTACCATATTTAATTGATCTTCAAAGACCAACCATCATTGCTACATAAATGTACTGTAACACATCGATGATCTTTGAACACGGCATCCATCTCAGGCAATGCGACATCTTATTGTTCTGCTCTTTTTAACTCCAGGAAAGCGACTTGGCAACAATATACATCTATGAAGTTTTCCACTTTTACGGAGCCGCATATTTTCATTTATTACACGAGCCGTGCACACCATGGTTTTATAGGCTTTTTGACACATTGTTGTTATACGATCGATTATATATTATAAATGTCTCTAAGAAAAAAAAATCCATCTATGTAATACAAAAAGCAAAGGAAGAAAACAAGTGGATTTACAGGGAATATATAGGTCCGTATTGTGCGTGTGCGTGTGTAATATATATGTTGAATGGAGGAGAAATCAAATACGAGGTGTCTATCACTGTCCGTGTGGGATGGAAGGGAAATTGCTTGTGTTACTATGAGATACCTCTTGCCATGCGATGTTTTCCTACGGCGCTTGTTTGTTCTTCTTGGCTCTTTCCTTTGCAAGAGGGTGATCAGCTGGAGTCAACAATTCGAAGCTGCACAGCAACTCCTCGTTGACGCTCATAATAGCACCGAAATTATCGAACTCGCCGCAGTAATTGGGCGCCGAGAAAACAGTAACCAGTGTACGTTCGTTGAAGAACTCGTAACCATCTTCCACAACCATATGAGCTCGACAAACAAGATCCAAGTCGAATCTGGCTAAAAAGTCATTAAGCACTTTTTTGCCGAAGCAATAGGATACGCCACGTTCGTTTTCCTCCCAATCATTCGTGGCATCCGATGGATCCGACCATAGCAGATCGTTCAAAAGACCATAATCAGGCACATCGGTCGGTCGTTGGATACTGCGAATAGCATCCATACTGTGTAACGAAGGGGATAAACCCCCATGAACACAAAATATTTTTCCAGCGACCAATGCAGCGATCGGCAACGTATTAAACACGTCCACGAACGTTCTCCACATTTTTGGGCTCAGCCTGCGTTTGCACTCGTCATAGAAGCCATACACTATATGACAGAAAACCAAATTATGGTTACTTTTATCCCTTTTTTGGCTATGATACCATACTAGTAAAATTCTAATTTATGATGGGTTACCTTTAGTCACATTGGCGCACTCGTGGTTGCCTCGCAAAAGGAAAAAGTTCTCGGGAAACTTGATTTTGTAACATAGAAGTAATAAAAATGTCTCGAGACTTTGTTTGCCTCGATCAACGTAGTCACCAAGGAACAAATAATTACTGCTAGGTGGAAACCCGCCCATCTCAAACAGACGGATCAAGTCGGTATATTGACCATGGGTATCGCCGACAATCTTGACCGGTGCACTCAGCTCCAATAAAGTCTAAGATGGCATAAATGTGAATAACAAAGCAACAAAGGAAGAAACAACCGTACCGGTTGACTTAGGAAAATCTCCATAGCTCCTTGACAAACAGCCAAAACTTCAGAGTTTCTTAAACATAATTGCCTCGAGGTTTTACATGCATAGCCTGCTTGAAGCAATCGGTGGATATATTCATCAATTTGTGTGGTGGTGTAAGTGCTTGCGTTCGAATGTATCGTAAGTTGATTGACAGATCCCACGGTCAGCTGGTGATTGTTGGTCTCTGCATCACCCACTTTTTTCTGAGGGGGCCATATGTCGGAGGTCGCCAATAGTTTGTGTTGCTGTGGGTTCTCAACCTTGCCATGAAAAGCATCGCTTGCATGGACGGTACTTTCTTCCTCATCGCCCTGAATGGGATACTCTGGGGTTAGGCGAGGCACGGGGGAGTTATTGCCAATGGCAACGGATGCTGGTAACGAATTCCGTTGCGAGATGAGTATGGAGTTGACAGAATGCATCGTATTGGTGCTGTGCTCATTTTCCGGTAGTTCTAGTCTGGGAACCACTGGCATACTCTTGGCTTTGTTATTTCGTCGTTCTTTTCCTCCATTTTTCTTGGAGGCAATATTACCCATGTCTTGTTAGCGAAAGAAGAAACGGAAAACCACTAAAATTTCTGGGTTATAAACCCGAAAACAACCTCATGGTCCCAGGGCGTCTATTGAAACAGAAAGAACAATAACAATGTGCTGGTAATAAAAAAATCTTAAATAAAACAGAAGAGGAGGGGGGTATCGGCTATTTCTTGTAATATTTCAAGGGAACGTTATCATCATCATCATCATCATCGTCACTCTCGAATTGCACCTGTCGTCGATGCTGTTTCAGATTGGCAGCATTCAAAGATTTTCGGAGTGATGTTGCACCAGTGGCATTGGAACTGTTGTTGGGAGAACGGGGTGCATTGTTTCGAGGCATTCCATCATCGCGGCGCTTTCTGGCGGAGAAGAATATTCGATTCATCGCACTTTTTTTAGTTTCAGGTTCAGAGGGAACATCTTCCATAGGCGCTTGGGACTGTGTATGATCGATGGAAAGATACCAGAACATAAAATTCGATATAAGGACTTGATGATGTAAGGGACGACGTGGACTTGAAAGCTTCATATGTGAAAGACGATATATAGCACGTTCAACATGGATTGGGAGTCGATATGCGTTGATATACTGTGGTGTGATATCCAGCCTGCTGGTCCGCTTCTTCGCCACAGACTCCCTTTCTGTTGTTCTGGAGATACATTTAGGAGATAATGATTTCATTGACAACGACCTGGTAAATAAAAAAACCAAACTAGGCTTTCTAGGTGAGTCAATTGATGATGGTGCGCAATTGACATGCGAAAGATTCGATTTCTTTTCGTTTACTGGTTTTGTTGCTTTATTTGTCCGTTCATCGTCGACTCGACGCAATGAGGATCGAACCTTCTTTTCGTGAAGCAGTCCTACCAGCCAAGACAGTTTTTTTTCCTTCTTTGAATGTTTGATCGGCGTCAATCCCGTCCCTGACTGGTTCAAACTTGGTCGATCCGCGGATGATTCCTCTGTTGTTAGCGGTTTTTCAGGAACCAGTTCAGGAGATTTCTCTGAAGGCTCAATTTGTTTTTCTATTTTCAAGGTAGGTTGCTTCTCTTCCTCCTCTTTCTCCTTAGTACAATCTTCTAGAATTTGAGGGAACAGCAATGTTTCGGCGTCATGAACGCGTGAAAGGATCCCTTGTTGCGAATCATCCGACGAAAAACTAGCGCTACCCAGGTCGATCCATTCGCTTATACTGACTGGTCTATCATATAGACGAACTCCTCCTGCCGGTGTTGCTGTTGGAAGCTCTGTATTTTCGATATCATCTACTTCCTCTATGGTGTGTTTGCTGTCCTGATCGCCACGTCTTTTACGCTCTGCTTCATTAATTGACGTTCGTCGAACCCCTCTTCTGCTTGATAATGCCGAACGGCGAAGCAATGAACGACTCTGCTGTGGAGCTAGTACTGGCGAATCGTCGTTTGATGCGGTATGTCCATCGAGCGCATGGCTTTGCGAGTCTCCATCTATGCTAAACAGTTAGGATTAAGTAACCTTATAATATTATCACCTTACCTTCTTCTCTGATAATTGTTAGAGATTCATCATTTCTTTTCTTTGAAGAGGTTCTTCTTGTTTTAATTGATAGCTTTTCCTCGTCTGTTGATTCAGCATCGTCTTTCTCGTCTTCTGACGTATGGGATACAGATAGCTGGGATTTCTTTCTACGTACTTTGGATGCACGTCTCAGAGGGTCGGTTCCGTTTGTTCTTATCCATTCCGAAAATTCGCTGGGTGCAATTTGCGGGTGTTTGTCCGCAGGAACCCTAATTGAGTTCAGTTTTTCTGTCGTTCGGTAATCAGGCCGAAGGACTTACCATATGAGAGTGGATGTGTTAGCTGCTATCTCCTTTGTATCTTCTGGAAAGGTATTTGGTGCTTCTTCATACGGTGCAGTTGCCGATGACTGAGATGAGGGTTGTAGTTGGTCAAAGGACAGTGTATTTAAGTAAGGGTTGGGTTTGTCATGCCGATCTATGGTATGGATAAAGTCGCTCTTGTCGGTTACAATAGACAATGTATTGTCCATATGGGTGATGGTCATCATTGAGAGGAATGAACCAAGCACTGCTTAAAGAGCGTTTCAAACCAGGAGAGAACAAAAGGACTTGCAGAAAGAGAAAAGAGTTGCGCGCCATATGTTTTTTCTTTTGATTTTTTTCTCCCGTCACATGCCCCAGAAAAGCGACAGCCAACCATCTTAGCTGTTTAAATAGATTGCTATTGACCTCATTCGAGAAGCACCAATGTAGCCAGTATCACAAGGCGTCACTGAATTTCGCTATGCTATTCGACTTTTTTGGTAATTTGCCTGCCTACGCTTGATTCGTTACACGGAATATGCTCTTGTGCTACCTACAGCATCCAACTAAGTCCATATGGACATGCCCGCTGCAAAAGACATGTACCAAACTTGCAACAACCCTATTGTTGAATATTCCCTTGCTTAGACGGTCTAAGCCATCAGATCCTTTGTATTTGCTCGCAAAGAAGTGTACCTTTGGTACACCAACATGATCGGAAGGTGAAAAACAGGATAATTAAGTCTTCAATGTTGGTGCCTTCTATGAATGCTAAAAGCAGTAGCAAATTTTATTTGCGCAGTAATTGAAACCTTCTCGACCTGTCAGTCAATTCACAAATGGTAAGAATACTTTATTAGAAACCGTCATATTTACAACAACACAGCATAGTATGTTATAAAGCTAAGTAGATTTATTGTTTTTTTTTCTAAGCTGGATGATATGTGAGCCTGCGCTCCGTTACACACAATTGTGCGGGAGTTATTCTTGCCTCAAAAGCTGTTGTCTAAAGTAGTGGCAATCAAACGCCATCTAATGTATCCTGACAATCACAAGGCACGTCTGTCACCACATAACCTTTTTGGAGTTTTGTATAAATCTACGTGTTATTGCTGTAGTGAAACTATTACATTATACTGTAGTTTACTAACTGTGCACGAGTAACTTGCCTTGCTTACTTGCTTTGATCTTTTTAGGAGCGAATGATTAGTCAGGGACATGATCTACAAACCTTGATCACTGGAAGAATGTTTTATTTTTTATAGATTCCATTCTGATTGGACATCTATGGTCATTTCTGTTGTAGTAGAGTTAACAAAATGCCTATATAAGGTGAAAGTCTCTAGGTAAGTACTGTTTGGACTGATATATATATACCACAGGTTCCTCAATTTTAAGCAGTAAATTTTGTTTTAATTTTGCTAGATACGAAACATAGAAGCTATCCCAATTCCAGGGTTCATGATAAGGCGATTATGAAGCTGCTTGACATTTGTTTAGGGAGCAAATGCGTAACAGGAGGTCGCACATTTCAGCTCTTCTCGGTAAGCGGAAATCGAAACAAATATTACGGTAAAGAGTGACCTGATACCCCGATATCTTGTCTTAATGATACTGTCCTTTGTTCGTCTTGCCTAGCCCATATCTTATATTTCATTGTTATATTGCTGAATATCTTGCAGACCATTTAATTCATATTGCTAACTCTCGTTGATAACTTATACGGTTATAGTGAGGTTCGTGGCTTGTATGATATCGGGCTTTAATCTCGGCTTACAGCGGGTCTCCGGAGAGATCTTTGGTTTCGATCGCAATCATGTCAAGTAATGTCACAAGTTCCAATAAAGATCTAGAAGCCCAGATCGATCGCTGTCTTGAGCTTATTAGTCCGTCGGCATCCGACGAGTCGAAGTTTGTTGGAATGATGCTTCTTCCGCGTTTACTGAAACAAGACGACGTAACATCCGTGCAGCGCGTCTTCGATGGAATGAATTTCAGGTTTATTGAGCGATTGTTACGTAGCTGTGAGTCAATATCACGGTAGAGTTAAACTATGTCTCCTGTTTACCAAGTATGTACTATAGCGGAACAACCCAATGCTGAAATCCCTCAATCGGTTTTGAAAGAGATTGGTGTCAGTATCCTAGCATGTTTTGCTCGTTACGAAGATATGGCGTCAAGGAAGCAAATGACTGACAGAATCCCGGCAGTTTCGACAGTTTTGAGTCCAAAGTATGTACATGAGTCGAGTTCATGCATGGAAATTTAATAGGCACATAGCGATTCGACAGATGTGACCAAGGAATCCTTGCATATCTTATTATGCGTAGCTGTCACCAAAGAAGGACTTGTCCGAATGCTTGATCCCGACGTACTTAATAATATATTTGAGATTGTCACAGAATCTAACAGTAGTGAGTATTAACGGTCATTATCTGCGGAAAGTTTATTTACAAAGTTAAAGAAGCGGAGAGAGAGCTAGGCGTTCAGGTAGTCAAGTCGGTATATGCACGTGCATGTCATCAATTACACAATGGTTCTGTACCAAGCCTGGCGTCCGCTCTTAAATATTCTCTGAGGACGATTATGGACATATGTTCCAATGTCTTCAACAAAGACCAGAATCACTTAAAATTCGCTGCGCTAGATATCCTAAGCCAGATATTACCAGATGTTCCATCAGAGGTACCATATGTTGAAAGAGATATGGTTGATGCTAACTCATTTCTGTGCTACAGATTATGCAGAAATTTAAGTATGAATCAGAGAAGTCATCGATATCATGGCTACGAAGCATAAGGTCGGGATTACGGCAAGTCCTAAGTAACAAAGTCGGTAAGTGAAACATTGCAACATACCATGAAAGCTCATTAGGAAGCAGGTGATAATGTTCGTGACCAGGCCATGTTAGTAACAGCATGTCTTTTACGGTATTTTGGTACGGATTGGCTATTTGCCTCCTTGCAAGCAACGAGACAATCTCGGAAGCAGAAAGAAAAGAAACTAGCCCATCGTGCTGACGAGGCACATGCCGACGCGTATTTTCCAGCGTTACTAATTCACTTAGTGGCTGTTGAAACACGCGTCATGATCGATGATATCAATGATCATTTACATGAAGTCTACGAAGGAAGGAAGAGTGATATTGTGGAGGAAGAAAAGAAGCTGAGACAAGACACAATTGTACCTGTATTGTTCGAAATTTTAGAAAGCGCGATCCACTATTTGTCAACGCATTATAGCGAAAAGGAAGAAAGCGGGATGGATCCAGAAATGTTACTGAAAGTCAGGACTGCGCTTACTGATACGATGGACGTGGTGATGGAGTTGTTACAATTTATGCAGACAAGTCAGACGGACGAGCAATTAGCAGAAAGCATGGTTGCCCAGGCTAGTATGCGTATTGTTGCACTGTGGTTAGCAGAAGAGGGATATGAACTATGAACGGGTGATTACGGGCCTCTAAGAATAAAAACTCATGATAGCCAGTTGCTATATGGCCACTGCTTTCATAGACCGATATGGATATATGCCGCTCTGCAAGTTGTTTTCACGCAAACCTAATTTTCTATTTGTGTTACTAGTAAACTGGTTGGCTCATTATTACACAGAATTTAAGACGATGGCATCCTGTGCTTGCTACAAAAAGAGAAATGATTCGTTCTAATTTACACAGCTAACAGGTTTTGTTTGGGATCAGAAAATGTCGATATCCTTCACATCGCTCAATGTATACTGCTGAAGCTAAAACATCTAGCGTGATTTATAGGTGTATGCATGGAAAGCTTAGACAACATATTACCCACAAGTATATTATATCATCAAACACATACGATGCTTATAGTTGCCCCAGGTAATTCAGATTTCTTTCACCTTGGTGAAAGATGGCAGAAGCAAATCCTGGTTCTGGCAGCATTCAATCTCCGGATTAATTATCCGCAATCAGGTGTTGGGCAATCTTCAAACTTCCCTCTTCTACCATTTTAGCAGTCAAACAGCGCATGTCGAAATCCTCACCTGAACTATCGCCTTTCGAGAACGATCTTTCCGACTTTCATGAACCAAATGAGCCCGAATTACCACGGATAAAGCTTAAGCTGCGGCTAAATCCGTCTAATGTTAAATCAGAAGAAGACCGCAAAAAGAAGAAACATAAGAAAAAGCGATCCCATAGGAAACATAGACATAAGAAACAGGATGAAGAGCATGGGACGCTTGATTCCAGCAATCAATCGCGCAAACATCGTTCCGGCCGTGAAAGCGAGCAGCTGAATATCGATGAAGACGATGAGGAAGAAGACGAATCAACGCCATATCATGTTCCAGTGGGCGGAAAGCGACCATTTGCTCTCCTACAAGCGGAAGAGCAACAAGAACAAGAAAATGAGGAGGATCAACAGATCCATCCAAGCACACACCACAAAAAGCGCCCACGGTATGGCGAAGTACCGATCAAAGAAGAACCGTACGATGCTGGATATGAAGAAGAGAATGAGGATATCGATGACGACGAAAATAGCAACAGTCTTTATCGCACCAGTCACAGCAGCAAGGATGTTTCTGACTATCCACAATCCTATCATCCAACAGATGCAAGCCAAATACAAGAAGCAGTGGATTACAGGAATAAGAAACGTGCAAGACCGATAAAAGGTGCTGTTGTTGCACCATTACCTACTCGGACAGCTGAGTTACCAAAGAAAAACTTGATAGAAGTTTGCCAAAAGCTTCTGGAAACTCTAGAAAAGTACTGTATTCTATGGTTTTATAGAAGAGTTTAACTAACTATATTATGAAGACGAGACGCTTATGGCTTTTTCCTGGAACCAGTGGACACGAAAATCGTGCGGGACTATTTGACTGTTATCAAATCTCCTATGGACTTTTCAACGATGCGAAGGAAGCTCGAATCTGGACAATATCATCATATGGAGCAGTTTCGGGACGACTTCCTACTGATAATGACAAATGCAAAAACCTACAATGCACCTGACACGATCTACTGGAAAAGTGCTGATAAACTGCAACGCTATGGTGTCAAAGCGATCGAGAGGGCAGAGAAAACAGTTGGATACGATGTTGCACCGGCTCTGGAAATAAAGCAGGGAAAGAAACGGCAAGATAGCATATCACGTAAATTGTCCAATGTATCTGTCTCTTCCATCAAAAAGGACCCGCTCGTTAAAGTAGAAGAAGAGGTTGACATCCTTGGTCTGGATAGTTTACCTCCGCGAAAGCCGGGTCGACAGGGTTCTGAAAGTACGGTGGCGCGGGAAACTAGCGTCGACACAAATATCTTGCCGCGGGATTCGAAGAAAAAGAAGAAAAAGAAAGTAACTGAGGCCGGTGTGATTTATGCCCCTGACGGATCTCTAAATGCTGTGGGTGGAGGTAAGAGAATGAAGATGATATATATATATATATGTAGCTGGTTTTACCATATATGTTTGCTTTTCAGTGCCCAATCTGACAAGTTTATTGCCTCAAGAAAAGCCATTTGCTGATCCCCCGTTAATCACTACCGTGAATCGTCAGGCGCTACCATCTGCATTCTACTTGAACCGACCTACTACCTATGATGATATGTCGTTAAACAAGCATTTGGTCCATGCAGCCTGTTTTGCGAACTATGGTCCTTTTACTACATTGGGCACAGATTATCCGTGCAAGTTTTACACCGCGCAAGATGCATACTATGTGTATCCATTGTATGCGGACGATTGTGGAGAAGCCTATATGAAGAGTATCTGGGATTTTGTGGATGGGCTTGGATTAGAAGAGAAAACAGAAGCAAAAGCACGGTACCTCACCCATGGCGCCTGGGATGTCATGAAAGAGGTCCTGAAGGATGAAGACCGGGAAAAGATAGATACGGAATTTGGTGTTGTCGATGTGCCAGTTATAGTAGAAGCTCTTGAATTGAAAGAGAAAGAAGCCAAAGCATTGTAAAGTACAATAAATATGTACAATTTAGATCTCTTGGTTGTGGCAGATTTCTTGGCGATGCCAATATGCAGCCTGTTTCTGTAAGCCACAGAAGCTAAATATTTTACCATCTTCTGATTGGCTCTAAAGGGAAGCGATCGACAGCCAAGGAAGACAACGTAAAAGAATAGAGCTGAAATGGAGGCCAAGAGGGTAAGTCAAAGAACAGCGGTCTTCATATGAGAACGTCATCCTTATTAACTGAATAGTCAAAGTACAGATTTCAAAGTGAAATCCAACAAATGATGTTTGTCTTTGGAGAAGTAGCAGATCCTCTGCAAGAAACAACATTACTAGTGGAAGATATCATACGTTCGCAGGTTATCGAAATTGTAAGGAAGTGAATGACACTGCACGAGTGCTCATTGTCTGTTATTTTTTGTTAGATAATCCAAGCAACTGCACAGGCTGCTAGGCGGAATTCGCGGTACCTGAGTGCAGAGGATCTCATCTTCTTGATGCGTCATGACCGTGCAAAGGTCAATCGTTTGCGGTCATTCTTGAGTTGGAAAGACGTAAGGAAGAATGCTAAGGATGCTTCAGGTGACCCTGTAGAAGAAATGGTGGAAGAGACAAATACAGGTATTTATAAGAAGAGAGAAATAAAAGACTTCGATGATTGTAGAAGCGTATTCTTCTAATCTCTCTGTCTCCCTCTCTTTCATTCTCTTTTCTCTTGTTTAATTAGGCAAGCTCTATCGAAGTATCATCAAATTGCCATGGGAGATTGTCAATCAGTTTTCAGATATGATTGTTCGATCAAGTAATACAGAGGAAGAAGACGAAGATGAGGATGAGATCGAAGCATACAATGATTCAATCCAACGTCTACGTGATGCAGACGAAGTGACACGTGCAATGACACGAGAGGAATATGTACATTATTCTGAATGTCGTCAGGCTTCATTTACCTACCGCAAAAGCAAACGATTCCGGGAGTGGGCCTGCATGAGTTCGTTTGTAGAAGTTAAGACGAATGACGACATTGTTGACAGTCTTGGTTTCTTGACTTACGAGATGGTATCAAAATTGACGACAACTGCGCTTCAGATCAAACGAGATTTAGTTGAAGCTTCAGGAAAAAAAGAGGAGGATTCCAGTGTAGTAAAGCGTAAACGTGAGGAGGAAGACGATAGGCGGGATAAAAAAAAGGGCCGAACAGATAATCAACATGATGAGGGCGAGCGTGACAACGATCCTGGAGAAGGTGATGGTCTGTTTTCCTTACCGAGCACGGAACAAACGCCGTTACAACCTGAACACGTACACGAAGCGTTTCGGCGTTTGCAACAATTGCCCCAACCAATGAAGAATTTCCGAGGAGGCCTTGTAAGGACTAGGGTATCTTTAATCTGAAACTTTAGTTTGTCTTTTCCTTTCTATCTCTCTCTCTATGCACGTCTATCTCCATGCGTTTTGCCTTTTCTCCTCCCCCATTTCTTGTTTGAAACCAATGTATTTTTAAGTACAAGGAATATACACGAGATTCGATTAATTGGTGTATAACTTTTTGCTTCGCTCTTGCGGGGAAAGAGAGTGTACTTGTGTACACTTCTGTTGTGTGTAATGTGGTACTATAACCGTTTTCTGGACTTTGTGTGCGCGGCGCAATTTCTAGACCAATTGACAATGAAAGCCAAAAAAAAAAAAGAAAGAGTCATCGACCACCGATAAGATATTGTCCCTGGGGTTTGAACTAACTAAAACGTTATCATGGTAAGTAACTCACATGATGAACGGAAAGTGCAGAGGAATGACATTGTGTAGCCTTTGTAATACCAGCTGGCATATTCGTGGTTCCTCTGTTCGTGTAATGTGGTTACAAGGTTACCCAAAAAGAGAATAAATTAAACGGTTGCTTAACGGGGAAGGTATCCCTAAGACCGATCCTTGTATATATGCGTTGCAGAAAACGTGGATTTTTGCTGTCTTGAATTTTCTTATTCCGTCCGTAACACGACTTATGTAGGACTTTTGGCTGAGGCCGGTTGTGGGCGATCGCATCATGTAATGTAATAATGTAGGAAAAAAGAAAACGCGGAAATTTGTAGTGTAACAAATACAGCAGGGCTGGAAAGGAATACGACGCAATATCCGTCTTTCCAGAAACCATACAACGACGCCTGCTCGAAAATAAATATCGCTTTCACCGTTATCGTGTAGGCCAAAAAAAAAAAAAGAAAACGAAAGAATGCCGAGATCAGCCATCATAGGAAGATAGAACAGTTGATAGAAGCACAATGCTCCTTTGAATTATCGAAAGAATCGGCGCGACACGTAGATCGTCTGTATTCAGCAATAGTGACACCATCCTTTTTCACACAATGAGTTGTGCAAACGTCGGAAACTTGCTCAGCAAGGTTAAGTTTCATGGTGAACTCAGCCAACTGATCGAAAAATTAATAGTGCTTCCAGTCTACAAACTTAAGTGGGTCCTCGATCATTTGATCCCCACTTTTTTTTTCCA
This sequence comes from Apophysomyces variabilis, assembly GCA_002749535.1. Lineage (NCBI taxonomy): Eukaryota > Fungi > Mucoromycota > Mucoromycetes > Mucorales > Mucoraceae > Apophysomyces > Apophysomyces variabilis. Next base: position 521,829 of record MZZL01000409.1, on the reverse strand, counting down.
ACCTTCAATAACTTTTAGCTTTAGACAGTCTTCTTTAGTGGAACTTACCGGGGGAACTACCGTAATGGGTATGGCGTTTGCCGTCATCTGTTCACAGGAGTTTCCCTTTTCTCAAGCCGTTCTACTGATCCTAAACACAACGCAAGGTCGATAATGATCACCTGCTTCAAGCAAATAGTATTACTACCCATTAACCAGTACAAAATCAGGCGCATCATTAATACATGTAATTTCATGATTAAATCTTGTTCTTCTGACTGGCGTTCTAGTTCATGCTGGGGAAATTTATCCCCCTTCCCGATACCATAGCATGCCGTGTCATGACTGTCAGGGTGAGCTACTAGATTCATTAACTTGGACTTGCTACCTTTCTCGGCTTCACGTTCAATTACTACAATAGAAGCTGATAATGAAAGAACAACATGCAATCCAAGCATTCGATTACCCTGTAATAAGAGTTTGTAATTATATTAGACAAGCTGTTGACGCCCTACTTACCTTGCATGTACTCCTCTCTCAGGTCAATGAGGTAGCAGTCCACATTGCTTGTGGTATAGGTCAACCATTTTCTGTACTTCAGGACACCGAGCGCAGCTCTTCTTTAAATAAGAGAAAAAATGGTGCTGTCTTATTGCAGGAATTAGTATTGCTTAAATTATACAGCTAGTACCGAGAAGATTGTTCACTACTACAATCCAGCAGAATATCAAATAACCATAACCAGGACTAACATATTCCATAAGACAAAGAATAGCCAAAAGTCTCAAAAAATTCTGCCCATCTCTATCTCTATCTAAAACCTATCCCGTTGTTGCTAGCAGAGGGTTCTGCAGCTGGAATCCCTGAGAAGGCATACGATATTGCCTGGTAAATTCTTGATGAATGCAGTTCTTATGTCGTTTGTATTTAAATGGCATAGCTGTGCTCTATAGTATATGTTTATTGTATGTGCAGTTATCAACTTGGAAAGCATAAACAGAGAGAAGAAAAAAGAACTATAAGGGGATACATTACTTATTAGGACATCAGTCAGTCATTCTATCTGTCAGAGCGATAGAGACTTGGGGAGAATGCGATGTCAATTTATGAAAACACTGTATATACACAGTAGGTTTTGATGTTTTTGAGGGAGATACAAAGGAAGCAATCAAAAGAAGAAAGGAGGGAATACGGTCAATAGCAGGGCGGACAGACACAGCGATACACAAAAACAAACATGCAGAGTGAATGTGTGGGAGAGAGAGAGAGTCTGTTTTTGTGTGTGAGAACAGCAAGGGAGTGAAGACAGATAGTACAAAGTAGAAACTACGCTATAGTTTTTTTGTGCCCCGTCATTAAAAGAGAATATTTTGAGATTTAAAATATTGCTCGGCATTCTCGTGTAATACGTCAAATAGTATTGCCTCATCCGCTTCAAGTGGAGGCCTGCCTTCGAATGTTAGATCGGTATCATTGGTTCCTGAGCTGTGATCGCTCGTGAGACTTGTTTGGGAACTGGCAGGACTTGTACAAACACTGTAAGACCAGCCAGCAAACTGATGTCGGCATCGGTGCAAAAGCGCTGTAGCAACCTCTAAGTTCTTGACTGCCCGTTTTCGGATAGCCTCGTTGGCACATTCCGTCAGACGAGTGATCACGTCGATGGTGACTACGAGCCAATGCAGTTCAAGCGTACACGGCCAGCGATAGTATAATGCATTGCATATCTGGGTCAAGGCATCGACACACACCGAGACGATGATGAGGGCGCGGTCGCCATCGAGTCTGTCTAGAGAAGCACCACAGAGATCGGTTTTTGCCGGGCTTTCCATGATACGGATCTCTATATTCATCCAGGTCAAGTAGAAGGAATAATTCATCCGCATACTCTGTAGCGGAGCGGTTAGAATGCGTTCCGGTCGGATATATTCGACCAGACCATCACTCAGGCGATAGCTGGGCGGTAGGCTCAGCCAGAGCTTCGACATTTCGATTTCCATTTGTTCCATGTGGGACATCGGGGTCTCTTCTAGTACACCCAGATCCAAACGATGTCTGGTTATCTTGGCTTCTTGTCCAACGTCACTGGGATGCTCCGGTAGGAGCATTAATTGGACACCGAAGCGGAAAAACTGGACGGCGGGATAGATATCTTTGTCCGCTCGCTCACATGGTAATGCTTCGGGGTAGCCCACACCAGAATGGGCATGTAAAACCACGGTAAAGTCCACATGGCCATTGTAGATAATATCCATGCAGATTTCGCAGTAACGGAGTCGGTAAAAGATTCTTCTCCATGCTTCTGCTAGGATCTGTTCTTCCATGGTATATTCGCTGGGGTATGCCAGGATCGGGATATATGTATCCTTGAGAAGGATGGCCATTCGCCACCCCATACTAGTCAGTGTCCTTGCTTGCTTGCTGTCCAAGGTGAGAAAGGTGCATTCGAGGAGAAACCAGAGCGTCATCAGGGTATCCAGCGTAGGTTCGTCAAAAAGAACCGACTCAAGCTCGGCGCGGGCTTGCCGACGAACGTAGGACCCAAAGACCTTGCGCGAGAAGCCAAAGTTAGAGATATCAATATGTTGGCATTGGGAATAGGCGACCGCGGCGGCCAAGGCATTGGCAAGCATGGAGTTCATGTTGCGCTTGATATAGGGTTTGAAAAAGTCTCGGACTAGGACGGGATAAGCAAAGAGTTGACAGCCAAAATAGGTGTCGATGAACTGTTCTTTAAGATAGAGGATGACTTCGTTCCCACCAAAGTCTTCATCTCTGAGATATTGCTTAGCGACAATCGCGTCCCGAAACATCTTTCGTAGCATGAGTTCAATCGGGAGGATGGGTATTAAAACATCCATGTACGCGTTGCTTCTGTCAGTGTGATAGAGGGCTGTATGAGGCACCTCTTCCGCCAGGAGTTGACGGATGGTGTTATTTAAGAAATAGACGATGTCTGAAACCGTTCGAACGGATGTGTCCAATCGTAGGCCGTCTTTTTTTCTACTCAGAACGAGACTCCAGCTGTTCGCAGGCGGAGTAGAAGTGGAAGAGGTTTGGGTTTCTTGCTGATATTGTACCTCTTGGCTCGTGAGTTTCTTCTTTTTCGGTGGTTGCAAATTGATCGCGATATCGTAAGATTCTAGCATATCTTCCATGGCTGTAACCTGCAGCTCAAGGTTCCAGATATCTTCCAATACACGATTACGTTTCGAGACCGTCAAAGGTTTTTTCGACAATTTTGGTTTTGCCGTGAACTTAAAAAGACAGGGCAAATACATTTTTCGACATCGTTCACACATTGTGCCTTCCAACACAATACATTTTCGTCTGTGAGCACGGCAATTTTCACCTTTTTAAGTAAAAAAAAATTGAAGAATAAAGATCAGATAAATGACGTTCTTGGGTTTCTTTTCTTTATGCCAAGAGAAACTTACAAGGTCTGTTTCGTTTTTGCTTGGTTGTTTCATCAGAGGACTGCATGATAAGAAAGGATTAAAGTATAGTAATGATAGCAGAAAGAAAAAGGCAGAGTTAGAGGGGCACTGAAAGAGAGAGAGAGAAACAGAGAAAGAGAAAGAGCAAGAGATAGAAAGGCTCAAATGCTGACCTGCAGGAAAGGAGCAAAAAAAAAAGGAAAAAAAAAAAGAGACGAGAGAGGTGTAGTGGGTTATGAGACTTAGCAAGGAATAAGGGAAAAGAGAGAAAAAGAGGAAGAGTTAGTAGGATAGGAAATGTGATGGATAAAATACATGAAAAAGCGGTTTGCAAGCCAAGCGTGGATTATTTTAGTTTAACGAACCAAAATAAGATTTGGGTTTTTTTTTGCTACTCATATAGAGGTAGGACGAAGGATTGGAGATAGTTACTGTAGTGTGTGTACTACGTTGGAATGCATTTTCGACACAGACGAGACAGAAAAGATGGATGGTGGAATTGAATGTAGTTGAGTTGAACGTAATAATGAACCGGTGATATGGTCTGTCCAACGATCGGAATAAGGCAAAGATGTTGTAAGACAAGGATATTCAAATAACATCAGATCATTTGGTAAACCCCCCCCCCCCCCCTCACACACACACACGCTCTCTATCTAACTATCTCTCCTCCCAAAAACAGGAAAGACTCACTGTCCACTGATTCATTGATCCAGGCTCTTGTCAACAAAATGTTCATCTGCACCCAGATCTGCAAATGCTCGTCTGTTTTTTTGCACATGGGTTCAATAGCGTGTCCCATACATACGTATTGGTTTATGGTTGGCCCCGCCACACAATCCACTCCGAATGAACGATGCATCATGTCCCTTTACTATATACAGTTATAAAAATAAAAAAAAAACCCTTCCTTCCAACCTATACCAAGCATCGCACAGACATATTTAATGTTGTCCCAACAAACAAAAATGTAGAGAGCCTAAATCTTTCTTTTTTTTTTTTGGCTCAGCACAAAAACTAGTCTCTGTCTCTCCCCCCAAAACTTTATCTTTCTCTGTCTCTCTTTTGACCTCTTCAGCCCTGCTTAATAATAGAAAATAGCCTTTTCCTATTGATCACATCACACAAAGAAAAAAAAATAATCCTCCTATTCCGCTTTGACATATTGTGGAAAGAAAGTAACCGGTAACTTCTCCATCATTAAAGTTTGATTAACTACCTTCCATTTTTCTTCATATAATAAAGAAAGAAAAAGATACAGGAATGGATAGATACGTACATAGATTATGAAGCCATCTATTCACATTGTGATGTCTTGATCTGATATTCGAGAGAGAAAGCGAGAGATAGAGAAAACGACAAGCTCCATTACTCCGAAAGTAGTGCAATTTCCCTTTTTATTTTTTCCTTGTGGTCTTTGCCCACGAGACAGACAGTGATCATTCGTGATATGGTACAATTAAAAGAGAATGAATCACACAAGTTGATATATCTCCCGAGATGTAACAGTTACGCATCTATTTGCCACTCGTAAATCCTATACGTCATCATTCATTTATGTAAATCACGAACGAGGCAAAGTCCAATGACAAAGAGAGAAAGAAAGAGAGTAACAGAGTGAGGAAGAAAGAGACAGAGTGGGCGAATGAAAATTCTCCCTCTTAACTTAGTTTTCTTGGCATTCGGCTCCCGACGGGCTTTGCAAACAAACACTCATATTCTCACACATACATTACTCGCTTACTCTTACACCCTATACAACGCATACACTTCTCTGTCCTCCCTTTCTGGCTCTGGTCTTATTCTTTACCTTCCCTACGTACCCCGGATTTTCTTCGTCATTTCGGAGATAATGAGTGCCCTCGTTCGTGCTTATCAACGGCAACTCATGCTAAACCCATTACGAACAGCCGCCATTCAATCTGGTAGTCTTCCAACCATTTAAACAAAACTTTGTCTTATTAAACTACTACCTCTTCAGCTTTTGTGTTCACCACGGGTGATGTGATTGCCCAGCAAATGATTGAGAAACGAGGTTGGGAAGGCCATGACACCCAACGCTCATTAAGAGCCATGTTCTACGCTTTCTGCGTCAATGGTCCTGTGGTAAGCAAATGGTTCTCATTTTTAAGTAACGCTGTCACTATCAAACATCCCGTGGGAGGTAAAGTACACGCACACACCAAATCCATTTTTTTCTCTTTTCCTTCGTTTTGTGTATATAGTTTTTTTTTTTTTCCTTTTTCAATATAGATTTCTATAGCATTTGATCTACACGTGCGTCTAAAATTTGTAATAATAAATTTTCTTTTATATTTTAGCCGTTGGTGCTCGATTAGCCATCGATCAAGTGGTCTTTGCACCCACTATCTTGGCCATGTACTTTACTGGCATCTCTTGGTTGGAAGGGAGATCTATGAACGAACTCTATGAAAAATTTGATCAGGTATCAAAGAGGAACAAGAGAAAAGAAATTAAGGAGAAAGATAAAGTTCAAAAAGGAGAAAGACGGAGGAGAAAGAGGAAAGGTGTTGGGGGGGGGAGAGAGAGCGAACAAGCCATGACTTGTAACTAATATCGATGTGGTTTAGAGCTATACAACCACGTTGAAGAATAGTTATCAATTCTGGCCAATGCTGAACCTCGTCAATTTCTCGGTCATCCCCGCCATCTATCGACCTTTGTTTAGTAGCTGTGGTTCGATCGTGTGGAACACTTATCTTTCGTACGCAAACCAAATTGCCTTGGGGAAACCACACTCCCTTTCCCTCAAGGGCCCCGAGCAATTTCGATCCTTGGTGTAACAGGTCGGGAAGATCCTAACCTTTTTGATCTTCCGCTGACGGCGCTCTCTTTTTTACACCTTACACATTCCCCCAACTTTGACCCTTTTCTACATTGCCACGTTTCTAATTTCTTTGATTTTTCTAATATGTACCCATAGAATATAAATATATATGTATATATATAGAGAGAGAGAAAGAAAGAAAAAGCCAAAATAGAGAATATATCACTTGAAATATACATACGTATGTATATATTTTGAACTTTTTTTCTTACTTTTTTCTTGTTCTTCTTCTGCTTTGGGTTATTACATTAAGATGACCTAGTAGGTGGAGATGAACCGTTCTCCTTTCTGTAGGATCCGATCCTGGTTGAGGATATATCATCCAATCTGTATCCTGATTTTCGTCGATCCATTTTCTTTGTACATAACATCGTAATAGCATTTGATAATGCTAATATCTCCATCGTAAGACCGGCAAAAAGCACCAAGTAAAGCTTCTTAAAGTAACTCCTTGCGTAAGCATTAAGTTCATAGTAACAGGGTGGTATAGAAACAGTGGTGTTATGTGGATCGCATTGGGATGTCAATGCTGGGTGGTCCATAGCATTGCTATAACCACAGCATTCAAACTGTTGGTGGTTTGTTTTTGGAAGAAGCAATAAAAACACCAAAAAAATAGAATAAAAAAAAGTCATGGTCAGCGGTTCCTAGGTCAATAACGCTTTTTGGCTTAGAACGCGCAGCTATTTCTTTTTACCTCTGTCTGCAGTGTCACTCGTTCTGATGTTGCAGATGTGTTCCAGAAAGCGGCAAGATAGTTGGACGGATTGTTTGCTTTTTGATACACCATGACGCCAATGATGATCTGATATATCAAGGCGACGATAACAAGAATGATATAGATGGATATTAATACGGTGCGCTGCACAAAGGCGTTCGCAATGCCAATAATGGCTATGACAAGTATAATCGCTCCAAGGATCGGAATGACTGCGTCAAGAGTGAATAGGATAGAACTATTGGGGAAAAGTGTGTTCCAGACATACGTATGAAAATGAGATCTGGAAAAAGTGTTGATCCCTTGAATCCGTTTTTATAACCAATTAATCCGAAAATAAGGAAGGCAAGGCCAAGGCATGCAAACAACATGTTGGTAATAATCACATACCACCTGCTCAGTCTACACATCAAAAAGTCAGCTCAGTTCGCCATCTGAGATTTTTATAAGACTAATATAATGAGACCTTGAGCAACAGTCTGCCATTAGTTTTCTGTTCGGTTTTACCGCAAATAGAACAAAAAAAAGGAAAAGAAGAGGAAAGAGAGAGAAAGAGAAGAGAAAGAATAAGGTAATCTAAACAAATAGGCTGCAAGATGTAAAAAGTGAGAAAAAGAGAAGTATTGAATGAAACGGCGTGGTTCGGCTTAAAGGGTATCCGTGAGTCCTTGGCATACTTTGTGCAACCTGTCTTTTGTCTTTTTAAGGAACTTTTTTTTTCACAAAAAAATTGCGCTGTAACAATAATAACCTTGATACATTAGCCTTCACTGTTGGGATTCGGACGCGCACGCTTAGATGGAAGTGGGGGTGATGATGACAACTCGCTCGGTTTAGAATCTATGTCTGCAAATCCTCCCTCCTTTAGTACGCAATTTTTTTCTTTTAATTCCAAATGAAAAAAAGAAAAGCAACCGTTGGAACCTACCAATAATTTCACTTGCTGGTCGACGGAGTCGCTTTGATCTGTTATATATTTCGTCCCAGAAAGGATTTGGTTTGCTAGTTCCATCGGGATATCTGTGTCATCCAAACTCACTTTTGGTTAGCAAACAGGAAGGGCAATGAAAGAATACTCCTACCGTATGATATCTGTTCGACGTAACTTCACGTTAGGTATTTGTCCGATAATTTCTCTCATCGAATCTCTGTGCTTATCATCTGGCGCTCGACTTGGTTGCTGCAATGCTGTTCGTACAAAAGGAGAGGACGGAAGGACCTTTTGAGCTCCTACTAACCCATGGGCCGAAATGCGCACGTTAGGTTTCGTTACCTTCGCCTTGTCTGTTGAACGGGGGCGGAGAAGGAGAGAACCGCTAGGCGGTGGTCGAGGGACAGGTGAGTTAGGTGGTAGACTGAAAGATGGAGGAGGAGGCGGCGGGGGAGTTGCAGCGTGCTTTGGCAGAGGTGAGAAACGAACTGTTCTTACGCTTCGAGTAGACGAAGCTGAAGGTGAGGACGCCACCAGATCAGCCATCTAATCAGATATCAAACATACAGCAGCCCGATAAGCACAATGGTCAAAACGTCTACCTCCTTTGCTACTCTCTCACCTGTTCTTTGATTGATTGCACATCTCGCTCCAATTTGGCTACACGTTCTGCTTCCAATTGAAGACTCTCGTGGTACCGGTAGGCCAACTCGGGCGTGATGGGTTGCTTTGCCACTGGGTTACCGAACGCGCTATCTTCCGAAGTTTCCCTCCCTTGTACTCCACTAGTTGTAGGCAAAAAAGAACATTTTTCTCCAAGATCCTCGGGTGGAGTCAAAAACATGTCCTCTGAACCGCTCTCAGCCTGTTCTGCATGCTCCTTCCCTTCCATTTCCACTGCTGATCCATTATTCTCAGCTAGATATTCATCTCTTGACCTTTTTACTGATTTTCTTGCTTTTCCCTGACTTAAACCACGTCTTTCCCTGGATTGAAGCGGATCAGGGATTACTCTGTTGTGCAATAGCTCCGGATATCTCTCCTATAATCCTTTTCTCAATAAGTTTGGAACCAAACGAAAGAAAAAAAAAAGAAAAGGAGAACAATAAGAATCTGAACGCGAGATATACTAACCTGCACCAACGTGCTTTGCAACGATCTATGACTATGCGGTTCTTCCCGGGTCCAGAGACCAATGGATTCGCGCAGTCGATCAAATTCGTCAGAAGCGGATTGCGTAGCAGTAGCAATTATATTGGCTATGTTTGATATAATGGAACTGCGCGGTGGTCGATCTGCTGTGGGACTATCAGGCCATCTTGGTGATTGTGATCCTGCCATGCTGTCTTTTGCCATCTACTCGTTTTCCGTAGTAAAAAGCTACAAGTGGAGAATGAACTTGGCAACTTTCGGACGCACTGGAAGCAGTCCGCTTGGAGATGATGGGTTGCAGATGGCCGCACAAAATTCACGCAACCTTACATCGCTGTCGGAACCTGAATGTTTTTAATAAGATCAACTCCTTCGGTCCGTGGAGTTGCACAGAAAGGACAAGTTAAAGGCTATCCATGTGCTCATACGAGTGATGCAAATGAGTGCAATGGAAGCAATACTGCAGGTGACACTCGTATTTCGATAGAACGCACCTTTGTAAGCAGCACAGGCTGACATCCAGATAACCTCCTTTTGATCTGCCAGTCTGCCTTGCTCTCCTCAATTTACGCTCCATCGAGGTACCAAGATAGCATAAATAATTTATACCTTGTAACTCTGCGTGTCTGAAAGTATCATGGAAAATCGTTCGCTCGGTGCTTTCACAGGGATAGCAAGTTTAGACATCCTCAGTGCACTACGACGTGACCGCGTTTAGAATTGGATTATTGCCCGCATTTTGGAACAATCATGTTGCATAACGAACACGTTCACTGACACTGATGGGAGAGCATTACTTTTATAAAAGCACTTTAAGCAATGAGGCACTGTATATTGACTGTGAATGGTTAAACAACATCGAGTTTGAAACACAGCATGAGTCAACTATGATATGTAACTTGCTCGTTCATGATCTTGAGAGTTTCTGGAAAGTAAAAGGTACATGCGCTGCATTTAATAGACAATATTTTAACGTCAGCGATCCAAAGTTTCTCGACATGATCTGGACGATTTCCGAAAACCTGGCATGTCTCCGTCTGCTTTGTCCGCTCTTGTACAGTCGGCTCTGCAGGGTCAGCATGAGTTCGAAGGACAACCTATGGAATGGAAAACTACGCTAGAGAAAGACCACTGCAAGGTTACATCCGGGGGAGAGCTACTTTTTTCCAAATTTGGGCCATCTTAATAACACAAACTTTTCAGATGACGCTTCTCAGTTTTATAGATCCTTCTTTACCGGTAATCTTCTTATTGCCATGTTTTATGTCTGATCTTAACTTAAAAAAAGTATCAAGTTGGAACAATACTACTTCCACAAGTTCACAAAGATAAAACTAAAGAATTCTGGAAGATTTGGCTTGAAAATACGGTAAAAGAAAGCATCAATTCGAAGGTATTATATTAAGATCTGGAGACGATGAGCATCGCTAAGCTTCTTGACAGGAACGCCGTCAATTTTTATCAGATCGAAACAACGATCTCAATGCCTTCAAAGAAACAATGGAAAAGCAAGTGCAAGAAATGACGCGAGAGAAAGTAGCGGCTGATCTATCCTTAATACAAAAGGTACAGAGAAATAACCGTACCTGTATCAGTTCAACGTACCGGAACGCGTTTAGTTTAAAGAGTTGCTCAATGCTAAGAAACGGAAGATACGGCTATTAACAGTCAAGTTGCAAAAACGACGTAGGATAAGAGTAACAGGTGATGATGAGGGTTAATAATATATGGCCGAAAAAGGGGTAGAAAGTGAAGCCGAAGGCGAAGCCTTGGAAGAGGAAGAGGAAGAGGAAGAGCAAGACAAAGAGAAAGAGAAAGAGGATCAATCTGAGCAAACACCGACCAGAAAACGCAGAGTGCCGTCATCTGGTCCAGCTGCCGAACCAAGCAAAAGCATAAAAAGAAAGGCAATACAGAAAAAACCATCCGCAACTTCTCAGAATTCGGGTGCACTGACAACAGTCCTTGCACCGTCAAGGTAAAGAGAATACGTGTTCGCTTATCAATTTGACAAGGGTTAAACCATTGAGAACTACACAGAACCAGGAAAAGCTCAAGATTGGATACAAGTGACAGCGAAGACACTGGCGACAAAGAACGAGTCGCATCTTCAGCGTCGAACGAAAGTCGAGACAATGGCGATGAAATACCTGTGCAAGCACCCCAGAGACGTGAGTCAGAGCAGAAGAATGCTGATGACAACCTGGATGGAGCAGAAGATATAGCTGGATCCCGAAGAAGAAAAATAGTTTCTGCCAAGTATGTAACCATTTTTTCCCGACTAATATTAGTATCTAATAATGATCGAATCATAGGTTAAGAAAGAGGAAACGAAGCCATGACCGAGAGTATGTAATATTGCTCGCTTGCGACTGTTTCTAATATTGTATCCTAGATCTGTTACAACTGTATCAAGCGAATCCGAATCATAAGTGATATACTACTACGTGATACCATTGGACAGTAGCCAGAACCTATTCAGGTCATGGGCGCTTTGATTCCTTTCTGTTGGCCGCGGAATACGAACGGCAACGAATAACATTGATTAGCTCGTGTAGTGATTTAATACGTTTTGCAAGTAGTAGTGCTACACGAAGCAATAACGAAGCACTACAGCCAATAAAGTTTATACATGCGAGAAGTGGAAGCAACGCGTAATGAATGTTGGCGCCATAAACAGGCAGCCCAATGAGAGAAATGGTTTGGCTAATATCCCTAATATTTATACTATGGAACGCCTAGGAAATGCTTAATAAACGTTGTATGAAAGGCTGAGAATACTCAGATTCACAAATCTAAGGCATCTGTTCGTTAGTCAGAGCTATTGGATGTGTTCGTGGCAACTACAATCCGAGGCATACAAGCCGTCATTGAGACCAAAAAAGACAAGGGCTAGATAGTTTGATGGACTTATCATACAGACAGAGTTATATAATGTATATAGGTATATGTTGTTTATTTTACGTTGCATGAATTCTTTTTTCCCACCTATTTCATGGAATAGCGAAAGTTTCCGTCATTGAGAGGGAAATTTTTGGCGGCGCTCGTTTATTGAGGTGCGTTCAAGCGTGGGTAAGTTTTTTGTTCCTTACTACTAAAGCATCATGTTGTCAGCCATGTCACTGTTTGGGCGCCGTGCCTTCCATAGCTCATCGTTTCGAGCCATTCAAGTGGGCGATCGTCTTCCCAGCGTCAATGTTCACCGTCAGTCTCCGGCGGATGCTGTTAACGTTCAAGAACTCTTTTCCGCGTCCAAAAAGGCTATCTTAATCGGTGTTCCTGGTGCTTTCACTCCCGGTTGTTCAAAGACTCATCTTCCTGGCTACATCAAGGAAGCAGGTGCACTTAAGAACAAAGGTGTGGATCTGATTGCTTGCGTCTCCGTGAACGATGCTTTCGTCATGTCAGCCTGGGGTAACGATCTTAAGACCGCCGAGAATAACATAACTCTGTTGGCCGATGCCAAAGGTGATCTCGCCAAGGCTATGGACTTGAGTTTTGATGCATCTGCTGCACTGGGAAATCATCGATTCAAACGGTTCGCTGCCATTGTGGAGAACGGCGTGATTAAAAACTTGTTTGTTGAACCAGACAAGACCGGTTTAGATGTGAGCCTTGTCCAAAACGTCGAGAAATACCTGTAAACTTTTCATGTATTCTGTTAAACCTATTTGAGCTATTTCCTTTTTTAAGAAAAGAATATATGTACCTTTCTGAATTGATGAATGGGTAACTTTTGATGCGGTCTGTGTCATAGCAATGTGCGAACATTTCTGTCATTTTTTTTTCTCCCCTTTTCTCTGTTCTGTTGGCCAATACAGTAAAGAAAAAAAAAGAAACACAAATGGCTTATGTTAAGCATGATTCTTCGGTCAGATTCCCAATTCATTACGATCTACCTTAGGCAAACAAATGCTATGAAGTTGATATGTAACCTTTCCAGTACCCACGAGGGCTTTATTACTTTTTTGGAAGTAATATCCATAAATAACAAGTAGAAAAACATACCCAAACGGGTTCGTACAGAATTCGGAGAGAACGGAATCAGGTCGTTAAGGAAAAAAAAGAAGGTATCAGAATGTCTAGCACCGTTAACGATCGGAAATGAATACAGAGATCGCGAATCGATAAGTGAACGAGAAGAGATGATCGGTCAATGAGCCAGTGCACCCATTGATCCACGTCTACTTGATAAAAACAAAAAGGTGGTACACAACGGGACTTTGACTGGACCGGAATCCATTATGTGTCATGTCTGAAGTGCATCGGGATTAACGATTCGGGAAATGGAAAGAAAAAAAAATTTGAATGTAAAAGTCAAGACAATCAAAACATATCTTGATCGTCCCATTTACCATAGTTACTCTTATTGCACCATACAAAGTTCAGACCATGTTGCGACCACTCAAATTGCTACGTCGCGACAAACCGATGTTTCTTCGATTCCGGTCATCTGAATATTATGTATTGTTTACAGTAATGATCTCCTTATTTACGGATGTAAGTGATATATTCACATTGAAGGCCACTGACACAGTTATGATAATGCTAGATGATGGTTTATAGCATTATTGTTCCCATTAGTGAGTTCTCTCACCTGGAATCATATAATACTGATTTCTGGATATTCCCCCAATTTGTTCAGTCCCTTTCGTTATGGAAGATATCCGTGAAGGCAGACAACCGAACAGCACAACATCAAACCACCAAATCAATCCTCACGATGCTGGAACAATCACAAAAGATACAGGCGTATTACTGGCTTTGTTCGCAGCCGGACTTATCATCGGATCCCCCGTTTTGGGATATTTAGGTAACATATAAAGGAAAAAGAAAAGACGAATCTAAACGAGCATGGACAACCCTCTGCGTTACAGGTGATAGAATGAAAAGAAGACAGATACCGATGTTGCTAGGCATGGTTGGCTTACTCGGCTCGACCTTACTTTTTTTGTTTGCAAGCCAATATTGGGAGTTACTAGTTGCACGTTTTCTTCAGGGATTTTCAAGTTCTTGTGTATGGACGCTGGGCATGTGCCTCATTGCTGATACGTTCCCAGTCCAGACATTGGGTCTTCAGGTATTCAGTTTTTTTCCCTAAATTAAAGCATCAAGACCAGCAGACGGTCTAACGCCATTGTAAACTGCAGATGGGTAAAGCGCTGCTCGCTCATTCCGTCGGTCTCGTCATGGGCGCCCCTGTAGGAGGTAATACGCCATATCTAAACAACGCATTATTTGTTTTTCTTTTTTGTTCTTTCTATACTAAACAAGATTTTTATAGGCGGTAAGTGCAAATAGAAAAGCTCAATTGTGACCGACAGAAGCAATGTATCATCTCTTCGTCTGACAGCAGCATAGCACTTTTTCAACACTACGGATATCGAGCTCCATTTATCTTATGTGTCGCTCTGACTGGATTGGATTTCCTGTTACGCCTTTTCCTTGTTGAACGTCGGAATAGACCCAAAGAATGGTTCGAAAGCCCGCCCATCACAGCGTCTGTCCTTTCCGAAGCCATTGCAAATGTACCTGAACCTACCAAGCAACAAGTCAGCTCCTTGCAATTACTACGTTCACCACGACTTTGGACCTGTTTGATTATTGCGTTCTCGCAAGGCACTGTATTTAATGTTTTTGAGGTAAACAGACGAAACGCGTCTTTGTCGAGTAACGACCCTGGGCTTAGCTTAAAAAAAACGAGATAGCCTACCTTGACAGTACGTCTTCCTCTCGAGTTTGGGCTCAATTCAAGCCAGGTTGGTCTGGTGTTCCTGGCTCAGGTCCTCCCGGATTTCATCTCTGCGCCATTGGCTGGACATTTGACCGATAGATATGGGCCAAAGGTTGTCTGCCTCATCAATCTCATCATCTGCGCTATCACCGTGGCATTGATGGGTATACCGAGTTCGACAACGCCGGGTGGTATTGCCCCGCTTATTGTTATTTTTGCATTGCAAGGGTTTAGTGCGTTTGCCTTTGTGGCACCGGTACTGCCAGAGCTAACGCAGATCGTCAAGGCATACAACCCGGATGGTGGTGATGATGGTCAGGCGCGTAGTTATGCTTTCTTTAACATTGCATTTGCATCAGGTAAAGCAAATAGAGACTAGGTTGTTTTTCTTTACAATGATGCTGTCACAGGTGCTCTGGTCGGGCCTATTATTGGTGGATACATGTACGCATCCATTGGTTTCTTTTGGATGTGCATTACGATGGCAGTTTTCTTGGTTCTTTGTGCTCCGCTGATCTATTTCTACATGGGAGAACCAGGTAAATTCATTGTTCGCCAAGCTGAGGATCATTCAAAGAAGGAAGAGATGCGGGATCAGCTATCGCGTTGTGAGTCTGATGGTGTTTCCGCCAGCGAGACATCGCGGGCCAACGTTCCTGCAACAAGAAAAGAGTAATGTTTTCTTTTCTTGTTTGGTAAAACGCTGTGACGTTCTACCTTAGTATATCAAGTACAATATAAATCAGGCACCAACTTTATATGCATCAATTAGACGCCAATTCAGTGTCTGCTATTGTACTGCCTCATTAATGTCCAAAGGGAGCATGCTAATAAAGAAGGTTAATGTAACCTTGTGTCTGCCCAAACGTTGTGGAAACAGACGTTCATAGAAGCACAAACGCGTTGGAAACAGGTATTACACCACGCCGCCCAAGCGAGTGACCGAAAAGAAGACATATTCCAGGCAAGCTATTTTTGGGTTTGTGGCGGAATAATACAAAACTTTCCCTAAAACGGGAACCTGGTTCTTTTTCCAATTTGGCACGATACGATGTAGGGTAAATAAGAGAGGGAAAAGAGTAAAGATACTAATAGACTCAAAATGGGATACCTTCGTTTAGTATGGGTTTTATTTCCTTCTCTACAGTTTTTTTTGTGAAAGATCTTATGTAAGTCAAGGAATGAACCGAATAACGACAATGATGGACGCGTATATCCTGACGCGTGATCGTTTGTTACCAGAGACAATCCCAAAAAGCGTCGTGATGAAAGAATTTGACTCTTTTCAATAAGTGGGTTTTGAAAAAGCATTAACGTTGTACTTCTCCATTCTTTTTCCTGAAGTGCCATCTCGAGCTGTTTTGACGTTATCCTTAGCGTTAACTTCCTATGGCTTAGGCAATTTGCTATTCGAAAAACTTTCCCTACACTCATGTTATTGATCAGCATTGCTTGACAAGACCGGAAAACTAAGGAATCCTCTTGATTCATAAGACTCAGGGCGTTGTATACCCAGAAACCGTACACATAATGAGAAACAATCGAACAAATATGAATTTTATCATGATGCTTCGACAAGTTACTATTATTCCCTTTTAAGGATAGTTTATTGTAACTTGGGAATAGTTTTGGCTGTCCTAATGTTCGTGTTCAACCTCTCTATATACTTAGGACCAATTTGCGTTAGTGCGAACTTTTCTTCAATAAGAAGAGTAAATTTTGTGATAAACTTGGAAGGTTTTAGTTGGAAAACAAAGTGCAGCTAAAATAAAGCGTGTAACGGAGTGTGAACTTGCCATCGCTTTCAAGTCGGATGGGTTTATAAAGAGATACGGTACAAGGCTTTATTCTTTCGATTGGTTAGCCGTATTGGATGATGAACTCTTGTCAAGCGATGCTTGTCATGAGGAGCCTCCTTGTGTTACGCGAGAATCAAGTGCCTTTGACAACACATGGCAAGGCGTCGGCTTGTTTGACCGGCTTTGGACTCCCGACAACCTTTTTTTATTTCATAGATGGATAACTCCGTTCTTTTTTTTCTTTCTTCAGCCCTTTTTCTTTCCTTCCCAATGTGGGCAACCAAAGGCAGAAGCCCCCTATATATCCTACGGCATCGCATCGCACGTAACAGGAAGACGCTGTTCTCTGCATTGGTGGTCCTGTCATTCACATTGTTGATATTATGGAGCAGCTTCCAACCATCACCTAGCAACGTCTCCTTATCAACAGAAGAACATTACCTTGCGTATCTTCCTCATTCTGGCCTAAGTAATCAACGTATCGAACTTGCCAATGCCATCTTATTAGCAGCCCTCCTCAACCGAACCTTGATTGTTCCGCCTGCATTTCTGGGAAACGTGGTGGGCTGGATGACCAAGGACCAACTACTGGACCATCTCGGTTGGTTGACTACGCCAAAAGATTTCGTGACCCTTTGTGCGCCACCAACCCCCGATCGCCTGTCCACCTATGTGCGACGCAGCAAATGCGAAGAGTACAGAAATTTTGGTGTCCTTTCCTGGACAGATCTACATGATTTCAGCCCACTGGCTCAACATGTCCGAATCCGGCATCATCCGATTGTATCGCTGACACAACTTCAACAAGATCTGGGAATACAGGACAATGAAACCTATGTACATATTGATGAAGGATTGTATGATTGGCGATTGTACGAAGACCCTGCCGAAGCAGACCGTTTATTAAAAACACAGACGAACTTTGTCGATTCATTTTCTGGCCGAAGATACTACAAGGTGTTCACACTGGAACAGTGGCAAAACAGACCAGAAAAACTGTTGCAACTCGGCGGGATATTCGGAAGCACACGACTGTCCGTCGTCAAGCCTGAGCATGTTGCACTTCGCCAAACGATTACAGAAACATTACACTATCGCCTTGATACAGCGCTTGGCCGAACCGTCAAGCAGATTGTACAACATCTGGGAGGTAAAGGGTCTTTCATGTCAGTTCATTTCCGGACAGGAGACAGTCCATTCCGAGGCCGGCTCGGTGAAAATCTGAAGACGTTCCTGCAGCAAATGGCTGAACGTACAGGAGCGACATCCATTGAACCCGTAGAATCATTGAATCAGACACAGCAGATACCACTTACACCACCAGAGGATCTAAGTTTACCACCTTGGTCTACCACCTGTCGCAATGTGCCTTCGGACAAGACTCAGTCACTCCATGATCTGGGTGCTCGTGCGCTCATCTACATTGCGACTGATCATCCTAGGCCCCGGGACAATGACAGCCGATTGCTGCCTTGGTTTCAACGTTTTCCATGCACCATCACCCTCAATGATATCCCTTCCCATCTTTTCGATCCTCTGAGCGAGATTCATGACCTGGTTGATCCAACCAAGTCATTAAAATCATACCTGATTCCACTTGTCGACGCCATGGTCGCAGCCCATGCTAGGGAAATCTTTACCACACCTCGATCGACATTTTCAAAATACATCGGTGAACTCAACCGGGTATGGGTTTCCGACTAGAATACAATTTTTTTCAACTCTTTCATACCATTCATCCTGTAAATACAAAAAAGAAAACCAAACAAACAAACAAACAGTATTTCTTGGAATCATTTGAATACAGATTTGCATTTATGAGTCAGCTGCAATAAGGGCGACGATCATGCGGTAAAGATAATAGAAGAAGCACTATCCGATTTTCTTTTAGTCAGACCACCCTCATCTTCTCCCAGAAGCATAAATTCGCTTTACTTACGATCAAGTAGAAAGCCAATTTAATAAAACATTCTTTTTTGTGGGTCGGTAGAGTGCGAAAGATCTCGGTTGCGTCCAACATATGTCGCGCATTCGTTACCCTGTAGGAAGGCGAAAAGAAAATAGGTTTGCCCTGGAGCGATAGTAGCACAGACCCTAACTTACTTTTGCACATTAAACACAACCAGTGGTAAATTGATCAACATGGCAATCCAACTGCCGTTAACAAGGAACATGAAGAACAGAAACGCGTGGGCACCCATCTCAGGCAAGACAAACTAGGGTGATCCATATGAGTCACCGAACCAACTTGTTTTCTTCTGTGGTCTGGTATCGTTTTTGTTTTCTTTTTACCTGGTTCAACTTATTGCAAAGGTCAATGGGGTTGATGTAATCGCACTCTAAGTCGGAGAACATGATAACCTATACAAGCACAAGCGGTATAGAGGGTCAAGGATAAGCAATGGCCGTAGAGCTTGATTGCTTTGTCCATGTTCCACGATTCTCGGGCATGGTTTAATAGAACAAAGAAACAAAAAGGATACGAAAAAGACCATCAGAAATAGCAGCAAGGCTGCCATAACAACAGCAAACAGGAATAGCATTGCTTCGCCCACCATGGTAAAAGTAGTAATGAGATAACAAAGAAGGAAAAAGAAGGATAAAGAAACAACAACAAAAAAAGGAAGAGGGAACGAACGCGCGTGCTCAACCACCAGCACGGTACAGCTTCGTTTGATTGGCTCAATTCACAGCCAGCCTCTTTTCCTCAAACGGAGTGCATCCGGTTGGATTGCCCATCTTTTTCTTTCTCTTTCAAGATAACAGGGCCCACACACTAGATACAATAGAACCTGTCCATTTCTTTCTTCTTGTCTCTAATGCACTACGCTGGTTTCTATTATTGCTGTTGATATGTTCTTCTGTTCATTCTTTTGCTTTTTGGATGGTATATGTGGTTTACGTTTTTTTCTTTGGTTGCATGAACATCTCTTTTTATTCTTTGACGCCCGGAGGTCGCTGAATGCGAACAGGTTCCCAGTCTTCCTCTGTCTTAGCTTGTAATCGCTAGTATCATTTGCCGTCAGCCTTTCTTATTACATGTTGTCCCACTCTTTATCAATTACCCAGTATTCTTCCTGTAAGCTCAACTTGCGTCTGTTCTGTTGCAACCCTAATGCTTCCTCTTTCGCAACCTAGTGATAAAGGTAGAAGGTCATTTTTGAATGAGATATACCTCATAACATTATGTATCTTGCAGAATAAGAACGAAATCAAACTTTTTTATGCTTCATGTCTCGATGATCATAACGTGTCTGTGTCAGCTGAGCGAGTCCAAACGATCCAGCTACAATCGTGGCAATGAATGGGAAACCAAATAAAATAAAGGGATGCTTTTTTGCCTTGGCGGCAATTGGATCCATAAAGCTTTTCTTTCCCCAGGGTTTCGATTGAAATGTTGGCATGCTTCTTTTTGGCTCAAAGGGGGGGAGGGTCCCCAGGCAAGTGGTGGACAGGAAAACAGCACGGGAAATTAGAGTTGCCTAATTTATCCCAGCCGAGTCACAACGTCTGACCGCCATGAGCCCAAAATGCCTAACCTCTTTTTCTGTTGCAAGTCTGTCTATATGTATTCTGTGATTGGCACTCATATAGTTTACATAATATCGTCTGGATTGCTGCAAATAAAGACTAACTAAAAAGCTGCGTAGATTTTGTGAAAAGAAAAGGAAAAAAAGAAAGAGAGATAGAGATAGAGGTAGGGGAAGGATGGAGAGTGAGACATAGGAGACAAAAGAAAAGAAGAAAAAGATAATGTACAGGATGAAATGAGGAAATGCAATGCAATAAAAATACAGAAGGAAATGAAATAAAAAGCCAAAGAAACGTTCTTGAACAGCGGGCATCACCATGTCTCTGGTTTCATCGGCTCCCAGTAGTGTACAGTGGCAGGTTTTACTTTAGTCACTGCATTCAGCAGCTGAGTCTCGACTCCCTGATAATGTTCCCATAACCCACGTTCGGCTACATTGTAAAGATATCCTTTACGCAGTACATTGAAAGCTCGAATCAGGTAATCACGGGAAGTACGGACAATCTTTGCTGTCAGGAAAGCATTCATTTCTTCCGGATCAGAGAGACCAAGACAGGCATTACGCATATGGATATCACAGGCACTCATCAGACATGGCAAGATGATCTGGCACATATGAAGGTTGGAAACTTGGTATTCCATCAATCGTATGATTATCACCGCACAGCGGTAACAAATTTCTTGGGCGCGTAATGCATAGGCACTGACAGCTTCTTCTGGTGTGGAAAGTACTGGATCTTCGTTTTCATCAATCTCTAGGATGGACAGCCCCGCCTTTCTTGCACCCTGTCGTTCGGGCATGGCTGGCAGAAAAGGTTCATGCAAACTTAATAATGCTTGGTGATATTTAATCCCCAAAATCACGGAGGACGCATCACAGTATTTATAATTTCTTAATCGTCGTTGGAACTCTTGGTCTGTGAGGCCATCCTCAAGTACGTCAGATGGCAGTCTAAATGAAGCCGGTAATATACTGTGGTAGTTACGATTGAGAGCTTCTTCGGTAGATGTCAACATCGATAATGGCAGAAATTTCTCCTCCCCAAATCGTACTTTGCATAGATAAGGTCGCATGCATATCACCAGTTCTTTGCTGTATTTCTCTCTCAAAAGGGCACGTGCGACGTCCTGTGGCTCGTCTGGAAGTGGTATCGGCAAGTAGTCCTGGATGACAATGTTCTTATTGAGATCGATCAAAGGCGCCTTATCCCGTTCGTGTTTCATCGATTTCACAGGAACTCCCCGTCGATTATTAGTATAATCTATAAATGTGCACACATCCCAGAGTCCCCAATGGATACGCTTGAACATCTCGCGCTCGCCAGCATCGTGATCTGGAGCCATGTATTCATTTGTGAGAAGGTGCTTCATACGAACAGCTATATCAAGGTACAGTTTGGCTTCGTCTGTTCGCAGTAGCCTTACTTTGTATTGAGCCATCAATAGATAAGCACATAATGTCTCAAGGGTTGGTTCGTCAAATGCAAGAGAAACAAGCATGCGTGCGCGATTAAAATAGTACTCTCCGGTGCGAACCTGCTGATCATAAGGAATAATGGACAAGACATGGCGACATCGCATGGCAAGCAAAGCCGCACATAGAGCACACACTGCAGCTGAAGATTCAGGGTCAGCCCTGCTGACAAATAATTTGTAAAAGGTTGGCTGGTGAAATATCAGCTGCTGGTAGAATTGACACGAGAAATAGGTATCCAACAGAGCTAATGTCGTGGTTGTCTTGGGTGGGCCATGCAATGTTGGGAATTCCTGGTGAGCGATTTGGCCGATGCAGCGTAGAGTAGCCTGAAAGATACCTTTTCGCATAGCCGACCAAGGAAATCGGCGTTCCAAAACAGTCGGTAGGGTTGGGGATGAGGGCTGCTTTACTAAAGTAGGCGACAATTTCTGAATGTGGTTAAGCAAATCAACGTATGATAAGATATTGGTCTCAATCCGTATGCCGTTCGCCATTAGGGTCAATTGCCATCCAACCATCGACTCTGTTCTCGTGCTATTTCCAAACGTGATGCGTTTCGGTTCTCGGGATACAGCTGGTTGTAGCGATTGTATTGATTGTATTTGTTTTTCCATCAATATCAGCGATTGTTCCAGTTCGTCTACCTCTGCCTGCAATTCTGTGCTGCTAACAATATCGACATAGTCGAGCTCAGGTGGCGTTGTGGGTTTTGCATAATAACATTCGATACCCAGTCGTTGGCAGCTTTCAACAAGTGATGAATTAGTTTATATATATTAGGTTTCGGGAATCGTGTCTTTACCGTTCGCATGGAAGACCCGAACTGCATTTCTTTTTCCGTTCTCGACAGCCTAAGTACGCCATTTCGAGGAGTTACATTTGGGTTACGATGCTGCTTTATTCATCTCTACCTTCGCAAGGAATGGTCTTTGGCTTCTTGGCCATCGGTAAATGAACAAGTAAAAGAAGAGAGGCGACAGTCACTTGGAATCTGATAAGAAGTTGATTCGGGTGAATGGGATGGGATATCCCATTTGTGTCTCATAGCAACGCGCCGCTCGAAAGTTATTTTTGCCCACTTTATTCTGATCCTGCACAATCGGCGGACAAAAAAATTTGACAATTCCTCACAATCCAACAAGCATCGATTGGTCTGTGGATATTGAATTCGTATTTGTCAATATGACAAACCCATGCTGCATATGACGATTGCTAGATTAGGTGTGGAAATTAGACTCATTGAAACGTACAGTGTGAGTCAATAGGATCCACTGTTCGGTAAAATAGAACAGTACTCAACATTGCATAGTTCAAAAAAAAAAAAAGGTCTTAACGTAAAACGAAAGTAACATGTACGCCGGGGTATAAATTACCTTGCTTTTTTGCAGACAGAAATTCCATATTTGTAAGTGATTACTATTACACGAGCAAAGCCGTTTCAACAGCAAATCCTTAAACGATTTAGAATGATTATGTCGTGCATGTTCCTAGTGCATACTCGAACCGATAGGGCTGTAACATTGAGAACAGAGTAACTATAAGTGTCGATGGGGATAACGATGAGTCGCTTCAAAGCAACAACATTTAAATTCGTCTATGAAAGATAATTAAAAACAAATAGTGACCTTATAGATCATCTGAAACGTTCGTACATACTTTTGTTAAAGACCTTTAATACGGACAAGGATAGAAATGGATGAAATAAGCTAGATAAAGACATAAAACGCTTGACATATCCTGACCGTTTGTTTAATGACTTAGAATGGAGAAGACTAACCAAGCGGAATACAATTCATATATAGATGGTATTCCATGTTAATGAAAACGTCCCATTGCATTGCTCTGATTCTGACTTTGTACCAATGTAGAACGATCTGAGTGTAACAATTCCCGAGCTTCTAAATGTCTCAGAAAATTGATCGGATCGTTATGGCTCACTCTTTCCCGGAATCAATGTCCTACCGCACCAATAATGAAAACGCTAGCCTCAGAGCCAGGGACCTGGATGCATATCACACAAACCATTCCACCCACTCCCGATAAGCGCCCAAATATCTGTATCAATTGCCTTAAACCAAAGCTGAAATTGCATGTCTAGGTGAAGAGACGATACCCTGACCGTAATGCTGTGGCATTGCTAATCCACAACGACTACGAACATGAGCTCTGAGAACAGCTACAACGCTTACAATAACACACCAAGCATGGTTTTAACCCGCGATCCCAAATACACCGCCCTTGATGAGACAAACGAGATGACTATGGCTTCTTGCAGCACTGTGACCGAATAGAACGTGCATTACATCACATTCGAGCTACAGTCAAGTATGCTGTTGCCACATACTTTTTCTTTTAAGGTAGAATTATAAATAAATTCGACATGAACCAAATCAGCTCTGCTCCCATTCGTCATATTATCCCCACGGACGATATCTTATCATTATGAATACCACAATCACCCTATTCGATGTAAGTGACTTGACTAAGCAAGCCATTTCTCCTTCAGTTAATTTAGCTTAACTGTGTTAAGCTCTCTTTGTGATCGAGATCTTGCTGCTATCACTTCAAAGATACCCTAGCTGCTGGGAACAATTCTGTATCTACAGAAGCAAAGCCCAACTTCTAGCTATAAAAGGCTATCAAGGAATCTGCGCCCTTGTGAATTCTAAATGTCTGTACCAGCTCCACCATTTACCAAACAAGAGCACACCACTAGCTCAATATACGATTGCCTTCGTTATTGCAAATGTCCCGGTACATTATACATTATGTATGTTCTTCCCATATCTCAACAAAAGTATCATTATCGAGATCCTACAAGCACTCCAGAGCATAAGCAGACTATTCTATGTGGTGATTTCGCATGCACTGATGGGATCCTATATAGGCGACAATCCGACAACCATTAGGGGAGTTTTAGTACAAAACCACTTGGAAGAAGACAAGCAGATGTTATGGAATCAACGCCTCGCACATGGACAATTCTATTTGTATGGCGCATCACGGCAATAGCATCATAGAGTTATTCCTTAGTGACACTAAAATGTCCTTCAATACCTATCTACGACCACATGTCTCTGGGTTCCAATTGCAAGATGATCTTGCTATCTTACCTATCACGCGTACCCGAGCATTTCCGATCCCCGTATATAAAATAGGTTAACTATCAGAAAATCGGCACGCTTTGGTGAAAATGAATTTTAGCAAGAAAGAAGATAGCATTTCAAAATATTTTTTCAACTGAATGTAAATAAGCAACACTTAACGTACAACATAAGATAACGAATGGTATGATATCAAAAATGTGCATCCGCCCCATGATCATGCGGCTCATGGCAGAAGCAAGGATCAAACTTCACTATGTGTATTATGTGGAATTTTTTTCATTCTTTATCAAAGTAGGCCCGAAGGCAAGAAGGCCGTCAGCGCGTTGCACGATGCGTACGTCTTATACGCGAAAAATGATGACAACTGCCGTGTCACCGCCTCAAACACATTTCGGTAGTTTATATGGGACAACACGCAGTTTAAGCCCACGATGAGCGATGTTGAATTCATGGAGGATCTTCTAAGTAAAACTTCCATCTCATTCCAGTCATTATTTGCAATTCAATCCCGTAAACGGATATCTTGCAACTGCACACCCTCAGTACAATCACTCGAAGACGTTCATTATCAATCTATGCAATACCTCAACCCTTATGACATCAGAGAAAGAAAGAAAGGAGAGGAAATCCCCAGTGACAGATTTGCTTCCTGGTTTATGATAAAACTGCAAAATAAGAAAACTCGCAAGTGTACAAAATGCAACAGCGTTGCTGCGAAATATGCTGAAATTATTGAATTTCCACCATTCCTTATGTTATGGGACTAGTCGAACAACGTACAAAGACCGGAAAACCTTCGCCTTCCTTCACGCTTTACAATTATGGATGCCACCTATGAATTATGCGCAAGACTGTACTCCACTCAAAAAGCTGGGATCCATTTTTATACTGATCAGTCTTCTTCAATCCGTATAAAGACGCAGCAAATCTCTCTAGGAGCCTTCGATGTACAGGTGCGTCCCGCGAAGATATAAGTCTGGAGCAACAGTAGTATACAGGCAGCAAGAGCTTTCGTTCCCGCAATCACCACCGCCTACACCAACACCTCGCCTTGTACCTGTATCAGTACCATCATTGTCTGTTTCTGTGCCGACGCCACCTCTACTACCATCAACTTCAGGCCTTGCACCTGTATCAGTACCATCATTGTCTGTTTCTGTGCCGACGCCACCTCTACTACCATCAACTTCAGGCCTTGCACCTGTATCAGTACCATCATCATCCGAACGTAATGTAGCAATCCCAACCTGGAAAAGGTATGTAAACAGCTGAACAGTCAAAAAGATAGCGTGCTCAGTATCGTTTAGACAACTGGATGAGTGCTATCTTCTACTACAACAAGATATTAAGAGTAAACGGGCTAACTTGCACCAGCTGGAGAAAGAAGTTGAGAAAATGGAGGAACAAGAAGCCATGATGAAGAGGATTCTTGATATGTAGTTTTTTCTCGCCTATGTAAAGTTATCGAAAGGAGCTTGGCAGGAAGCAATTCAGCGAGCGTCACAAGTTAGTCTTTGTTTTTTCTCAAACCGAATTAGAAAGTCGCACCCACAGTGATTCTGAATTGATCGTCATAAAGTTTTACCCATCTTACATTATCGAGAGTTGCTTCAAAGATGAAATTGCGAGACATTGCATTTTGGTAACACAAAGTCTTTGATTTAAGGCAACTGACTTCAACTGTAATACTTGCTGTATGCGTAGAGTAACCCGTTATTGTCTGAAAGATCTAACAACCACTAATAGGAGATTTGCTCTACCGAAACGATTAGGATCATAAAATTGGCCCAAACCTGCGCCATTTTAAGAGACTTCCTGACAAACATTTTATTTTTCTTGTACAATGAGTCAAAAAACGATACAACTACTGAGTTCAGTTGAATATGAACAGTTAGAACGTAATCTCACCAACCCAATCCTTTTTCCTGTAGCGATACAGTGCTCCTCCTCGACCCTCTGTTAATTTGCGAACAGGATAAATGACTACTGCTGCCAGCACGAGGCCGACAGAAACGGAAACAGCAATGACCATCATATGAGCTGCAAAGATGATTCCTTGTTGTCCAGCGTTTAGAATTACAGACACTTCCGTGGTTGGACTGGAGGAGGACAAAGCCTGACCGAATATGTTCAATGAAGATGCAACACCTACAGACCCCGGTACAAGGAAGAGAAGACCGGTAATCATATCAACGAATCCAATCGTAGCCTTCAAACGTGCATATATATTTGATGCAATGGCTACGGCAAAGGCTGCAAGTACCGTGGCCACGTGAGGGTAAGCGACGAGCTTTTGAAGTGAGATGTAATGTACTGCGCGAGAGAGAATAGCGAGCCCAAGCATAATGGGATATTTTGATGGATGGCCATTCTGTAGAACGATGTTGGCGGCGGCAAAGATCGGTACGAGCAGAATGTGAAAAGAAACGGGGAGCTTATTTTCGCATGCAGCACTGGAAGGAATGAGGGCAAGTGAAGGAAAAAGAAGTTCGTGAATACTGGCACCAAGAGCGAGGCCGAAGCCAATGAGAAGTGAATAAACTAAGGTTGTTGTAAGTCGAAGCGTACCAGTAGCAACCGAACCAGCGGATATTTCAAGCAAAGAAATCAGTGTAGCGTATCCGGGTAACAGATTGACCACGCCGCCGACAGAGAGCGCGTAGAAACATGTGGTGGACGAAGGTAGTCGTGCGGATACGATAGCCGAAAGGAAGCCAACGACTGCGCTTAGGAGGACATCAAAAATACTCGAAAACCGGGTCACCCGGCGGGACAGATGGATTGTCCCCAAAGCAACGATCAGACCAAGACCTAGTCCAATAAGCATATCCAACGCTGTGCCAAAAAAGAACAATGGTATGCTTGCACTCGACGCTATAGCGTGTGCGACCAATGTGATCCATGGTGCATAGAAGGGCTTATCGTGCAATATAGGGACCAATGCCGCACTGGCATCTTGAACATCGATTTCGCCACACATGACTGACTGAAACACTTCGTAGACGCGGGTCAATCTGTAGAGATCAAGACCGGAATCCACCTTGATCAATTGCACAGACGTAGCCAAAGATTCTGTCATTTACCAGTCGTTAGGGTTCATAGCAGTAGACAGAAACCAAATGTACATTAAAAGAAAGACATTTTTTGTGCAACTTTTCTTTTTATGAAATTGTTCATCTGTTGCCTACCAGGATCACCGAAGGAAATAACGAGGAAACCTGAAAAATAACCAAAATCGGCTGAGATGGTCAATTTCTTACGGATGCATTGGATGCAGTGATCCAGTCGATGAGCAGGCGCGCCACAAGCGACGAGAGATTTGCATAATCGAAGCAAGAAGAGTCGATGCTTGTAGAGCTCATCTTTTTCGTTGACAGGTCCCTTTAAAGTGTGTGTTTCGGAATCGTCACTAAGATTATTGGAAGATAATGAAGGTTGTGACGAAAGATCAATACAACATGTAGAAGAGCTTGGATTGGACTGCCACTCAAACATAGACCTTGATCGCGCATTTCTCCTTCCTTTGTATTCTTGCATCGCTTTTAGAGTGGAGGGGAGACTAATCTGCGGTTGCTGTGGATCCATCAACATTTGAGGAACGAAGAAGATCTAGTTTTTTTTTGTGTCAAGCACACGGTTGTCGGTTCAACCGCAAAGGAATCATGATTTTTACCAACATTCTTTCAATTTGTCTCCTCATTCCGAACTGGAAAACTCTCCTCTCCCTTACTGTTTCCCCTTTTCCTTCTATGTATATATACAAGATCTGCCTGACCATGGAAATCAGAACATACTTTGTTTGATCGTTTGACGAAGTCTATATACACCTTCTCTTCTCCTCAATACGTCTTTGGAGGTTGAGGGCGATCTAAACCTAGATTAAATACCTACATCATTCTTATATACCCCTTTTTCTTTCGCTGACCTTTGTACACTGGCTGTCTCTCGTACGCATTCGGACTAGCTTTTCTAGGATTTATCTTCTTTCTCTTCCCATGCATATGTCGGTGGTTGCTACAGCGTCGTTCGTCTTCACTATCGCTGTTGTCACTGCTACTGTCGCTACTACTACTACTGCTGCCAGAATCCGAAGATTCGTCAATAGCCCTCGGTCGATGATAGATACAACAACCTAAACAATCATTAGTCAATCAGCTCGCCCGATCCATAGAGTGAAAACCAAATTTACTTTTTGAGCTTTGTTTATTCATGTGTTCATTATCCACTACACTTTCGTCCCACTGGATTCTACGTGGACGTCTAGCAGATGCATCCCCCGTTAATCGTAATATACCGACAGCGTCGTCATCACTGCTATCTTCCACTTCAGTGGCATCAATAGTCATTGTCCTTGCACCATGGTTAGGGGTTGGCGTTCGGCTTGCCACCATGGTGTTGGTGACAGGTAATTGCGCATGCCTTTGCTGCGGCGTATTCGACATTAACTTAGGAACAGTAATAAGGTGTATGACGAGGAAAAAGAAGGTATCGGTTTTTGAATACAAGTGCTCGGTGACACCTCGCTCAATCGAGGTCACGGACTGGTGCATTTAGCAAAGCAAACCTACCCATATAACATACAATGCATACTATTCATGGTCTTCACAGTATTTAGAAAAGCTTGCTTAGAAATACACATGGAATAAACCTCATTATTTGAAAGGCCATGTGAAACAACTTGCAGAACGACCTGCTTAAGTCGCATGCAGTCAAGTTAATATCTGGCGAAAATCATACGATCATCTCAACGAGGTCTCTGTACACTTGCATTTTGGGCTGGCTAACAAAGTTGATGTGAAATCCAAGATATTCAAGGTATGCTGCTGGGTTGCATTACTAAGAATCTGGCTAATACCCGCGACTGCCAGTCAGTTGACTTTGTAATTCGCTGTTTCTTTTATCATTGATGGCTTAAAGGCAAACCATTCAATTTTTGGAAATGCTTTTAGTGTCTTATAATCCTGCGTTTGTTTACCCATTAATCGCTGCGGATATTTCTATCCTGTCAAAAGCAATCCCGATTAGCATACTGTAAATGGAAAAAGATGTCCTCGCTATCAGTAACAGATGATTAACAAGACGATCGAAAAAAAAAATTAAAAAGAGAACTGTAAGGTTGGCAGCCGCTTACAATATCGATAGTGCCGTTCGTATCCTTCTTTACAAGGTGAACTTTCATATCTGTTATCGGTCCTGCCAGTGACGACCGGAACATATCAAGTGAAACTATGATATCAGAGGGTTTGGATCTATTGGGGGGGGGGTCTGAAGTCTTTAGCAGCACAAAATTCGGTATTAAATCATGCTAAGCTTAATTTTCGAATAATTCGTAATAGTATAAGCGGTGAATTCAAGCACCTCTACAAATTTAGCAAGATGCGAAGTAATCACCAATGCTTTGACTGTTGGTGGCAATGGTCAATCCAGAATGCTATCATAGAACGGCATGATGAAGGGGCCAATAGAAACGCTCTAATTCATACCTACTCATTTCAATACGAGTGCAACTGATGCATAGCTGGTCTAGGAATAATAATCGACTTGATGCCATATATAAAGTAACCAAAAAACTTCCGTTCGCCTACTTTTCCTTTCTTTTCTATATTTTTCCTTGAACATGCGTTTCTTTGCTACGGGAATAATTGCCGCGTCAATTGCATTTCTCTCTGCTGTTGCCGATCCCACAGACGACAAAGCATGGTGGGAAGAACACCCTGAGCCAGTTCTCCAAATTCCGCAGGCATGCCCATACGTTCGTTTCCAATGGTAAAATAGAATTGGAGATTATCTCAAAATGTCGAATTACTATGAGTCTTAACTGTACATCTTACGCGTGTATAGCCCTTGGCAATGTCCTTATGACTGTGTATACCCCGAAACAGCCTGTCCGTTTGCTCATCGTCCACACTGCCCAGAGGAGCTATGTCCTGGCTATGCATGCCCGTTTGTCAAAAAGCCTTGCCCATCACACTGCCCTTACAGCTGCAAATATACTGGTAAAGAAAACAATGCTACATCTTTTCCAATTTTCTTTAATTATAATTGGATGTCGCTATAGATTCGCCCGATCCTTGCTGCCCTAACCTTGGGACTCCCTACTGCCCTCTTCGAGCGGAGGAAGAGGAGGACGTGTAATGACGTCCTTTCTATCATAAATATGTCTTCAACGTTGACTGGATAATTAGTCGCTGGGAGGTTTTCTTTTGAAGATAAAATAGAGTATCACACTGCACAAATTTAAGGCTAATGTTACCGCAAAAATATGTTGACAAACGAAGTAGATCCTTAGTTATTCAATGGCTATTGAAGGAATAGAAGCGTGGAATTACAAACTTCTAGAAACATGTTTTGTGAAGGAGCAGACAGGAAAAGTTGATACGGTATCATCCGCCGGAGTCACCGAATTTACTGTGTTTTTCCTATTTCTCTGCGTGTTTCTATCTTTTATTTGCGGACTGGGATTTAAGTTTTTGCGAAATCCAAAAAATGCTTCTTGCATGGACGCAAAATTTATTTAGAGTAGCGTAAAAAATTGTTCAATAAACAGTATGACATGAGTGACAGCCCGCCTGCTGAATTTTTGGCTCTGTCACCAAGCTGAGTCGCAGCTTTTGATACCTTTCTCAAGCTATTTCAATTTTTGCATTGGCAGACGCTCAGATAGCTCAGAAATATCGCAATCTCCGTCACTCGCTAGCCGAGGCACTAATTTTTTTTTTCCCTAGACGGATATCGAAAATTACACGCTAACCTTACATTATATACACACTTTATCTGTAGAAATGCATGTTACAGATAGCTCTTTATGACCTCGTGTGTGGATTGGCCAGTATAGGCGATGACTAAGATAGCGATCTTCTGTACTTCATTTCTTTGTACATTTACTCTCCACGCACAGACGTTGTATATAAAGGCGGATCCTGAAATCTCAGGATCCTTACGTTTCTGATACTCTCAATAACGGTTACCATTCCTGACACACATCCAACAACACCGCTTCCTCGCCCATACCCTCTATACTTACGCATTCGTTCTTCGTAAGTAGATAGCGACGTTGGCCATAGGTCATGCTAGTACATCATCTACGACCCACCTTTAACTAAAACTAAGCTGGAACAAAAGCAGCACAAATGACAACAGAGAACTATGTTTATTTGCTGTAACGATACTATCAATCTTCTTTTATTTCTCTTAAGATATTGTAGCTAAAATATGAAGGTATATATAATGAAAGCAATAGACTACACACACAGAAAATAAAAAAGAAAAAGCTCGTTCTACACATCAAAGATAAATTGCACGAAGAATTTCAATGTCTCACTTCTCTTTCTTTCTTGCAAGAACCTTCTATTGGTTCGTTTCTCTATTTACTATGTGTATATATTAAAGTGAATATTGATAAACTATAGAAGTTTCGTTTATGGGCACTTTTCGTAGTGCTAAGAAACTGGATATGTACTTATTGTATAAACTACAGTATTATGGAGATTTACGATAACCCCTTTTAATGTTTGCATAAGGAAAAACATCAATTACGCCATCGAATATAATGATTGCTTTATCAGTGATCATCTTCAGTATTTGACACGCCGAATGCAGACTGATTCATTGTCTTGAACTATACTGTACTGTTACACAATCAAAGGAGAAGCATTCACAATGAAATGATTTGTTTAAATACGTCGTACTTCAGCAGTTGATTCTTATTCTTAACACTTCACTGTCTACACACTCTCAAATATTTATTCACTTATCCTTTTTATTGTACTATTTTTATTATATGACACTGCGGTTGAAGGGTGATTTTACCACCTTTACACCACATGGTAGAATCTCTGGTTCCACCCACTTTCCACCCAGGTGGTAGAATTTCTTATATTACCACATTTTTCTCTCCCCCCAAACGCTGTTACTGTAGCAGACATGCATACAAAATTAAGTTACCACAGCAAAACTAGTGCATTCACATTTCCCAGGAACTGCATAATTATTTATGTCACGCGCTTCTAACATGGTTTCTTTTTTTTTACAGAGTTATCCGCGTTTTCCTTTTATTCATCCTTTTCTTTTGCAAACTTTTTCCTCTATACCATTTTTTGTTTCATAGTGTTTTACCACTTCTTCATCAGAAAACTCACTTTGAAAACGTTGCTA